>CM035432.1:44440914-44775914 GCA_020310875.1 Ceratopteris richardii | reverse complement strand
TGTGTGTATAGATATGTGAGTGTGTATACATATGTGAGTGTGTATTAATATGTGCGTGTGTATGTAATATGCATGTGTATATGTATGTAAGTGTGTGTGTGTACATGCATATGTGTGTGTATGTATGTATGCATATGCATGTGTGTATGCACATGTGTGTGTATACATATGTGAGTGTGTATGTAATATGCATGTGTGTATGTATGTATGTGTGTGTGTACATGCATATGTGTGTGTATGTATGTATGCATATGCATGTGTATGCACATATGTGTGTGTATACATATGTGAGTGTGTATTTATATGTGTGTGTGTATGTAATATGCATGTGTGTATGCATGTATGTACGTGTGTGTACATGCAAATATGTGTGTATGTATCTCTCTCTTTCTTTCATCTCTCTCTCTATCTCACTCTATATCAATCAAAAACAAAACAATCACTTACATCGATGTAATTGTTTGGAGCATTGTCGTGAAAGTCCACTTAATGTTTTCCTTCATCGAATTCCAAAGAATTGATGCCAAAAATCTCTTGCAAAACAAAAGAAAAGAGAATTTCATAAACCCTAAGCCTAAAACCCTAACCCTAAAACATGTATATGTGTGTATGTGTATATGTATATGTGATGTGTGTGTATGTGTATGTGCATGTATGCATGTGTGTATACATGTGTGAGTGTGTATATATGTGTGTGTGTGTATGTAATATGCATGTGTGTATGTATGTATGTATGTCTGTGTGTACATGCATATGTGTGTGTATGTATGTATGCATATGCATGTGTGTATGCACATATGTGTGTGTATACATATGTGAGTGTGTATGTAATATGCATGTGTGTATGTATGTATGTGTGTGTGTACATGCAAATATGTGTGTATGTATGTATGCATATGCATGTGTGTATGTATACATGTGTGTGTGTACATGTGTGTATTTATATGTGTGTATACATGTCTGTATGTATGTGAGTATGAGAATGAATATGTGTGTGTATGTATATGCATGTGTGTATCTAATATGCATGTGTGTATGTAATATGCATGTTTGTATGTAATATGCATGTATGTATGTATATGTGTGTATGCATGTGAGTATGTAATATGTATGTGTATGTATATGCATGTGTGTATGTAATATGTATGTGAGTGTGTATGTAATATGCATGTGTGTATGTAATTTGTATGTGAATATGTGTATGCATATGTGTGTATGTATGTATGCATCTCTCTCTCTATCTCATTCTCTTTCTATTTCATCTCTCTCTCTCTTTCACTCTCTCTCTATCTTTCTCTTTCATCTCTCTCTCTTTCTCTCTCTCTCTCTCTCTCTCTCTCTCTCTCTCTCTCTCTCTCTCTCTCTCTCTCTCTCTCTCTCTCTCTCTCTCTCTCTCTCTCTCTCTCTCTCTCTCTCTCTCTCTCTCTCTCTCTCTCTCTCTCTCTCTCTCTCTCTCTCTCTCTCTCTCTCTCTCTCTCTCTCTCTCTCTCTCTCTCTCTCTCTCTCTCTCTCTCTCTCTCTCTCTCTCTCTCTCTCTCTCTCTCTCTCTCTCTCTCTCTCTCTCTCTCTCTCTCTCTCTCTCTTTATGTTTCTCTCGATCTCTCTATTTCTTTCATCTCTCTCTATCTCACTCTATATCAATCGAAAACAAAACAATCACTTACATCGATGTAACTGTTTGGAGCGTTGTCATCAAGGTCCACTTAATGTTGCCCTTGGTTGAATTCCAAAGATTTGATGCCAAAAAGCTCCTGCAAAACAAAAGAGAAGAGAAATTAGAAAAGGGAAAACACAAAGAAAGAGAAAGGGTGCTACAGTATGTGCAATTCTTACCAAAATTTCTGATCTAGAGAAACAGAGATGTAGAGAAAGAGAGAGAAAGAGAGAGAGAGAGAAAGAGAGAGAAAGATAGAGAAAGAGAGAGAAAGAGAGAGATGTGTGTACACAATAGGTTCGGAATGTAGTTCACGCACGCAAACTCGACAGTAGCAAACTTTGGTTCAAAATGCAAGCAGATGTCGAATTTTTGCTCTCGGGCCCGGTTAAAATTTGCCTCGGTATAAGTGTCGGTATAAGCGTCGGTATAAGCATCGGTAACTTACAGTAAAGTACCGACGCCTATACCGGCGCTCATACGGATGCCGTGTATACCGATGATTAAATGACCGTCGATATTGCATCCGTGGTTTTTCAAGAATTTTCAACGGTCATACTGACGCCGAGGGGTGATCGTGGGTATGGGTAACGTCGGTATGCCCCTCATATGTTGTAGTGATTTGAGTGTTGGCTTGCCCCAACGCTTCCATAGGGAGGTGGTAGCAATGGCAACTCCTGCATGATTCCTTGAGTGGTATAGCCCTCATATGTGATATGGAGATAGGTCTTTCCTTTTTCTCCTCTATGCATATCTCCTATCATGTGCAAGGGTATTTTTGGTATTGTGTTATGTGTCCCAACTTGAGAGGGTGGCTTGCTTACCTCTAGCACTTGATTTGATATTTGCTTCCACAGTTCTAGTTTCACTTTCAATAGCTTCTCTAACGTGAGATGACACTAAACTTTAGTATTTCTTACCACTTCTGTGTTTCTAGGTATGTCTAAATCTTCACTTCTTACCATGATGGTAGGCACTCTCATTTGAATAGAATTAGACTCCTATCTGCCTGTGAAATGAGGCAATTCCTATAGTGAATTGGATACAATGTCTAATCATTCGCTTGATTCCACATGTTCTTGCTCTCCATAAATATAAGGAATATCTTGTGGGAATTGATCATGTAGATCATACACTATCTCAATGTGTAGAGGATTCTCGCTCTCCTTGTATGGATGATTGTAATCCATTTTCTATGAGATCAAATCAAAATTTGAAGTTGGGTACTACATCAAGTAAAGCATTGGACAATACTACTATGTATAGGAAAATTGTTGCAGGTTTGATATGTCTCACAATTACAAGGACAAATCTAAGCTATAAATTAGGACTTCAAAGTCAATATATGCAAGTTCCTAGGAAATCACATTTAGAAACCTTGAGACACACTCTACTTTATGTGAGTGCTAATTTTGATTATGCATTATTTGATGTAGCTGGTGTAGAATTGAAGGCTCATGGATACACTCATGCAGACTGGGTTGGTAGTGCTCTAGAGAGAAGATCTACTAGATGGTCTACTAGTGCTCCAGATAGAAGATCTGACTTGGTAGTGTTTTTGTTACATGGAGTAGTAAGAAGCAACCCACTGTTTCTTTGTTGAGTACAAAGGTTGAGTATAGAGCTAATGCAATGAAAGTATGTGAAGCATCATGGATAGAGATGCTACTTGTAGATTTAGAAGTGGAATTCTAGAAGCCAATCATATTTTTATTTTGATAATCTTAGTAGTACAGAATTAGCATGAAATCCTATTTTTCATTCTAAAAAAAGCATATTGAGGTACACTATCGTTTGATCATGGAAAAAGTATTAGCATGTGATATTGATCTTGCTAATATGAGAATAGATGAGAAGGTTTCCAATATTTTCACTATAGTTCTTGAAGAAAAGAAGCTACAGAAGTTTCTGAAGATGCTTGGATTATAGGTAACGACATTGAGCTTGAGGGGGAGTATTGAGATATCAAGTCAACATGTGATGATCGAGGATGACACTTAACACATTTTCATCTTATGTACATGTATAGTGGTTACATTGTTATATGTCAAGGTCACTATTAGTAAGCTTTAACCATATTTACCTTGCAAACTCACTATGGTCCTCTCTTTGAATATGAGAGTGTGTAAGATCTCTCTTCGTTATCTCCTTTCTCTTGATAGCCTCTCTCATTTTGCTATAGGTTATAGACTTTTACTTGGTTGTTCCCTTGGATTCTCTTAAATATTCTTGTATCTTCTAACCTAGGGATTTTTTTGTGTTAGAATTCATTGATTTCTTTTATAGATGTGCTAGTTGAATAGCTATACTAGAGTTATCTTAGTAATTCTAGTTTTTTTATGCATATATTACCTCTAACTTATTCATTTGGGTTATTTTTTTCTATATTTATAGAGTTATCGTATAAGGTGATCCTTTCAATAGTTAAGAAAATGTCCTTGAATTGTGATCATTGATTAGGCTATCCTTTTGGGCTAGAAGTTGTGGGCAACTATGATTAAAATGGTCATCTTGACAATGGTAGCATGCGCTTCTAGGCACTTGAGCTCTTTATTGTGCTATCATGGGCCAAGGGTTTGGAGTGTTGTACATCAAAGTGAGACACTGATCTCATTCCCAATTTGTTTCTAGGGGTAAGTTCTCATAAGGAAAACCCTATAGATGTTCAAGTGAAATAGTGTGTTATAGCAATACAATCTCATCATCAATGGGTTCAAAACAACTATTGTTATGGTCTGCTTTTGTGATTTGGGGAAATTTTGTGTCATTGCTATATCTAGATTTTATTCTTTTTTGGTGTAGTTAATTGTGACTACATCGGAAAGAGAACGGATTTATTTTCCTAGCAATCATTGCAGTCCTACTTGATCGAATGCTTCATTAACCTTATGCAAGGTTATTGTTGGAACTTCTATAAATAGGTCTACTAGGGCCTATACACTTATTGTTGTTGATATGTTGATGGGCGTTGGTTGTATTGGTTTCTAAGGAGTTGTAAGTAGCTTTATTTTACTATTTTTCTATCATAGAAAGAGCTAGGGGTAGTGCTATTAGTCTGATTTGAGTCTAGAGTTCATTGTACAAGTCTGTTGTCTCTTTTATTAAGCATGAAGACTTGGAGATGATGCTTATTGTGTAGTCTAATGCATGGTTCAAATTGCATTATTTTAGCTCTTCTTTCAGGTTGTCCTGTATGCCTATGCCCATTCTCGTACATTGGTTTAAAGTAATAGGCATCTTTCTCTAGACATAGGACCTAAGTTTACTACTTAATAGCTCAACTAGGATCAAATATAATCGTTTGGCTTGCAAAAGGTAATTCTGATTTGGCAAAGATCTCTACATTCTTTTTGAACCTATTGACTAGTAATATGAAAATTTCGTATGGGGTTTGTTAGACCTATGGATTGGAGAAAATGTACCGTGCCTAATTCCACTTTTAGATACTTTTACTATGATGGCATCAAGTAGTTGCTAGATGTCACGATAGTTTGTTTGTGTCAATGCTTGGAACTAAGAGAGGGTAGAGCCCCTCAAGGTAAACTTGAATGCTTTAAATTGCGTAAATGAGTCCCCAACTTGTTCAACACGAAGGAATTTCTCAAACTCATAAAGATGGTTCAATGGTCCTATAGTCCCATCAAAGTATGTTTTCATGGTTTTGACTACTTGAGAGGGTGTTAGAGTGCTCTCTTGGTCTCTACAATGAGAACTCATCCTAAACTCTAGGCATCCTATTAATATTCTCTCTCTTAGTCAATTTGTTTATTGTCCAACTCAAATGCTCCTATGGGATCTTGTAATGGTATGGTGTGGATTAGTTCCCTATGGGATCTTGCAATGGTATGGTGTGGATTAGTTCCTTGATGGGCTTGGTTCATTCGTTTTGGATTAGAAGTCTTGGGACCCATGGATCCAAGTGGTTTTTAAAAGTATGATGGTTTGCTTAGAGGTGAGATATTCAATCCTTTCCACGTCTGAAGAGGCGTGTTAAGTCACGTCACCAAGTAAAAGCAATCCCATTTAGCATCCAAATAGATGAAACTTTCTAAGGCACTTTACCTAGATCTTTATCTTCATACACCACTATATCATCCTTGAGATAGGGTAGTGGGGTAAGGGCCTCTTCCATATCCAAGTTCACAAACAATTCATTGTGCTTATTGTCTTGAGGTTGGTTGGTGGTCAGGATAACTATGGTCAAGATAAATTTACCAGAAGTGATGGCTAGAGAAAAAGAAATAGGATCTACCTCATCCTTCTCCACTACCTATGTTTGAGGAACAACTTGTCGAAACTTTGTCTGTTTTTGCTCCAAACTTTGTCTCTTTTGTCTCCAAAATTTATTTGTTTGTTATTCCATGAAGAGCTAACTTTGAATTCTATGAGTATCTTATATAAATCTTTTAAAATCATAAACGTTCTCACCTTTGGACTTCATTTCCTTTTTAGTTCCTATTGTAAACGGTGCTTCCTATTGTAATTTTTACTCTTTCCATATTTCTCTAGGGCTGCTTCCGAAGTTCGTGGGACATCTTTCGCATTCCAGTCCTTATGGAAACGTCCGACAAGAAGTGGGTGAGCAAGCTTTTGTGCTTTTATGCGTGCTTTTCATGAGTTAAAAAAAGCACTCTGAAAAGCAAACTTGTTCCGCTCATTAGAGCAAAGTCTCGTCGCAGAGCCTTTAAATACGGTCCATCCGAGAAGCAAGGCACTCCATCTTCAGAGCATTATCTACGACACTCGAACTGCACGTGTGAGCGATGGAATACGTTGAAGAAGCCCAACACAGGTCAGCCATGGAAGACATTGAGGAAGCTCAAAACAGGTCGTCTGGAAGCGAACAATGCCTTCGACGAGCGACAGTAACAATGTCGTTCATACTAATAGCGACAGTGATTTCTGGAATCATAATAATGAGGGCACTTCATTGGAAGGTGCCTTACGTTACCGTCATCGTATGGATAGATGCCATCGCCATGCTGATCGGTCTGATAATCTACGTATTGAGAGAACTACGCTCTGTCCGCGAAGCCAGCAATGAGCAGCAAGTAATGGCAGACTCCGACGAAACTCCGTTCTCGATCGTTGTCGATCCGACACCCATAGATCAAGCAGAGGTGGATCGCCGGCTTGAGTGTATTCCAAAGGCCTGCTTCGCTGATGCATGTAGTAGAAGTCAGTACGCTGAAGCCGGCACAGATTGTGGTATCTGCCTTGAAGCATTTGACGTTCATGACGAGGTGCACTTGCTGCCACGCTGTAATCATGTGTTCCATGTACACTGCATACGGAAGTGGGTCGCTTCCCTCATGTCTTGTCCAATGTGCCGCGAGCAAGTTTCTGATACATTGCCTGGATGACGCAGTTACAACACCACATGCAGCGACACCATAAGCGCATATTCAGAACAAGCCCTAATCGATTCTGCAGATGATCGTTGTACATCTCTACTTACTAAAGGTGGAAATATTTAGTTAAACTACAACCGAATGTTTTTCAGTATTCTGAAATTGACTTACTGCACTCCATTTTATGTTCACAATTTCTTCCTCGAACACTTCGCCTTCAATAATCCCTTACATAACAAAGTGTAAAGTTCTCTTGACAAGTTCACCTAATCTCTCGTTATGGCCTACCTATCTTAGGAGGAGCCAAAACTGTATGAGTATTGCATCCTTTGAAATAAATTCTATTAGGGATAAAGGGTCACTCTGACAGTAATTCATGGTTTCTTTATTAGGTTCATTAGACTCATATGTGTGTGTGCTAGTTGTGTTACAACCAATAGTTTCCAAATTTATGTCTATTATCATTCTAGAGCTCCACCAACCAGAGGATTCTTGCTCCAAAAGATATCCTGCTTTCAGAACAGATGTAAAATTATGTAGGAGTTGAGGATATTTAGTTCTCTCAATTAAACAAGGCTTTTAGCTTCTTGAAAAAAAAAAGGGAAGAGTGCAAAATCACCTTTCCTACTTCCTCATCTAGCACACCGTCAATTTCCCACTTCGACTTCCTATACCTTTGGATTGGTTCATAAACGATGGGTGACAATAGAACACTTAGGGAGAAGCGTTTTAACCTCTGTCGAAAAAGGCATATGCTCTTCCTGTTGAGCAAGTTAGGGACTCATTTTGCAATTTAAAGCATTCGAGTTTACCTTGAGGGGCACTACCCTCTCTTGGTTCCAAGCATTAACTCAAAGAAACTATCTTGAGATTTAGCAACTACTTGATCCCTTCATAAGTAGAATTACATAAGAGTGGAATTAGGCATAGCACATTTTCTCCAATCCATAGTTCTAACAAACCCCAAAGGAAATGCTAATATTACTATTCAATAGGCTCAAAGAAAATGTAGAAATCTCTATCATATCAGAATTCCCTTCGCAAGCCAAACAATTCTCTCTCCTACCACATGTGCTATTAAGTGGTAAGCTTAGATCCTATGTCTAAATAAAGGAACGTATCACTTTAAAATAATCTATCAGATTGGGAAAAGGCATAGAAGACAACCTGAAAGAAGAGTTAAAGCTATCCAAGTAGAACCATGCATTAGATTACACAAAAAGCATCATCTCCAAGTCCTTGTGCTTGATAAAAGAGAAAAATATTTTTTCATTTAAAATCTAGGTGGAAAGCTATAAGGGAGCACTAATAGGAAACTTCATATGGCTTTTGTTCTTAAGCATTTCAAACAAGGTGATAGTGACCACCCAACTAGTTCTTGTCCTATCCCACCTAAGTGTGGACCTCTACAATGCATTCTAGTGTCAAAAGAGACTAATGGTACTATTTCTCGCTCTCTCTATGATAGAAAAGCAGTAAAATAAGGCTACTTGGAACCCCTTAGAAAATAATACAACCAACACCCATCACCATATCAACGTCACCAATAAGCTTATAGGCCCTAGTAGACCTATCTATAGAAGTGCAAAAATAACCTTGCATAAGGTTGAAGCATCCCATCAAGTAGGACCGCAATGAGTGCTAGGAAAACAACCCCGTCCTCTTGCCAATCTATCCACAATTAATTACACCACAAGAGAAGGAAAGCTAGATAAAGCACTTGCACAAAGTTTCTCCAAATCCCAAGCGAAGAAAATAACACTAGTTGTTTTGAATCCACCTATGATGGGATTATATCATCATACTACATTGAGTTACTCAAACATTTATAGGTTTATCCTTATGAGAACTTACCCCTAAGAGAAAATTGAGAACCAAAGTTCGTCACTTTGATGTACAACACTCTAGACCCTTGGCCCATGATAGCACAACTGAACTCAAGTGCCTAGAGGCCCATGCTCCCATTCTCAAGGTGGCCATTTTATTCATTATTGCCCACATCTTCCAGCCAAAAGCATAGCCTTATCAACGATCCCAGTTCAAGGATGTTTTCTTAATTATGGAAAGGATCACCTTATAAGAGAACTCTAGAAATATAGAAAAAATCACCCAAATGAATGCGATAGAGGTATTATATGCATCAAAAACTAGAATTACTAAGATAGCTCTAGTATAGCTAGTCACCTAGCACATGTGTAGAAGAAAGCAATGACCTCTAGCTCAAAAAACACCATAGGTTATAAGACACAAGAATATTTAAGAGAACCCATGAGACCAACCAAGAAAAAGGTTTGAGCCTATAGCAAAATGAGAGAGGCTATCAAGAGAAAGGAGATGAGGAAGAGAGCTCTCACACACTCTCATACTCAAAAAGAGGACCATACACACATTGAGGCAAGGAAGAAAATATCTTCTATTACACAAAGAGAATGTACAAGAATGAACTAATACAACAATGCAAATAGTACATAATATAAAGACCACTACATAAAGAAAGAGCTAATGTCCACGAATGAGTGAGTTCACAAGAAACAAATGTGCCATCACTCTAAGTAGGTAAATATGGCGATTTCTAGTGAAAGTATCCCTGACATATGTAAATGTAATCACTATACATGTCAAACAAAAGCAAAAAGAGATATATTTCATTTTTTATCATCACATCTTGAGCTTGGTATCTCAACACTCCCCCTCAAGCACAATGTCACATCCTTATATCGAAGCACCTTTTGAAACTTCTTCCGCTTCTTTGATCCAAGAGCTTTAGTGAAAATGTTAACGACCTACTCATGTGTCCTCACATAAACAAGATAAATATCACACCTCCTATGTCAAGAGAAAGGAGATAAGGAAGAGATCTCTCACACACGTTCACACACAAAGAGAGGAGCACACACGAATTCAGGCAAGGAAGCATGATATTCTTCTACTTCTTATATTACATAAAGAAAACATACAATAACAACCTAATACAACAATAAAACCAATACAACATATAAATAACAATACACTAGAAAAAAATGTAATTTCCATGAATGAGTGGTTTGGCAAGAAACAAACATGTCATTGCTCTTGATAGGTAAATCTAGTAGATCTCATTAAAAGTGTCAATGACATATATCAGGGAAAGCACTATATATGTCAAAGAGATGTAAAAGTGGCATGTGCCATCCTTAATCATCACATGTTCACCTTGATATCACAACACTCCTCCTCAAGTTCAACATCATTACCTATAATCCAAGCATCTTCTGAAACTTCTTTATCTTCTCTACTCCAAAGTGCTTTAAGTAAACTATCTACAACTTGCTCATCTTTCCTCACATAGACAAGATCAATTACACCTACTAATACATTTTTCCTGATGGAATGATAATGTACCTTGACATGTGTTCTTGTAACATGAGAAACAAAATTTCATGCTAATTTTATGATGATAGGTTTCTACACTTCCACACCTAAATCTGCAAGTAGCACATCTATTCATGACGCTTCACATGCTACCATTGCAACACCTCTATACTCCACCTCTATACTTGAAAAAACAATAATCGGTTTCTTCTTACTGCTCTGTGTAATAGCAACACTACCAAGTGAGAATAGAAAGCCGCTAATAGATCTTCTATATGGAACTTGACCAGCCCAATGTACATCAATCTATCCATCAACATACAATTCTACACCATCTTCATAAAATAATGCATAACACACATAATGTAGATTGCATCTCAAAGCATCTAAATGGGTTTTTCTAAGAACTTGCATTGATTGAATTTGAAATCCTATAGTGTATTTTAGATCCATCCTTGTTTGTGAGATGTATCAAACATCCCACAATTTTCTTGTACATAGAAGTATTTCCCAATGCTTCGTGTGATGTACTATCCAACTTCAAATTCTCATATGATGGCATAGAAATTGGCTTACAATAATCCATACAATATTTTTGCATGACACTCGAGGCATATTTTCTTTGGGATAGCCATATATGTCTTTCTACATGTAAAATGCAATGCCCCAAAAAAACACACCACACCAAGAACTTTCATGTCAAGTTCATGCATAAGGAGTTGCATTAATTCTTTTATGCTTCCTTCCTTATCACCACCTACAATCAAGTCATCAACATAAATAGCCACAATTGTAATGCCATCATCATCCTTCCTTGCATATAATGAGTGATCTTTATCACACATAAAAAAATCAATGGATGTTAAATAATCTTTAGTCCTTGCATGTCAAGCATGAGGGCCTTTGTGTAAGCCCATACAAAGCCATCTTCAACCTGCAAACATATTTTAGATGCTTTGAATCCTCATATACTTGTGGTTGGTCCATGTATAGTTCTTTGGGCAACTCAACATGTAAGAGAGCATTATTCACTTCCATCTTATGCAAAATCCATCCTTTGGTTATAATCAATCCAGCAAGTTCTCTAACAGTATCCATTTTAGCTAAGGGTTTGAAAATTTCCTCATAATCAATGCCATATGTGTGTGCATATCCTTTTTCTACCAATCATGCATTATACCTACTTATGCTACCATCAACATTATGCTTTGCCTTGTAAACCCACTTGCAGCCTATGGGTTTTCTTTCTATTTGGATCAAGTTTCATTCAGAATTCATCTAGAACATGTACATATGCAATATAGCTGAATACTTTTGATATATGATAAGTTTGGCTTCTTACTTGTAAACTTCTCTTCAGGTGTAACTTGATGCACAATAATAATCAGAGTTCTATTCATGATGTATACAACATTGTGCATAGCTTCACCCAAATAACAAGGAGGAATATTTTTCTCAACCATCAAGGCTTTCACTATTTCTTCAATATGTTTAGTTTTATGTTCAATGATGTCATTCTATTGTATTGTTCACGTGCATGAAAATTGCCTTTGAATTCCATGAATTTTTAGAAAACTACTACATTCATTTGATATGTATTCACCTCTTCCATTAGATGATAATATCTCAATATGCTTCCCCATCTGCTTTTCCACCATATCCTTGAAATTATGAAAGTCAGTAAACACCTCACTCTTCTCCTTCACGGAGTATACCCATGCTTTTCATGTATGATCATTAATTGAAGTGACATAGAATCTACAACCCCCCATAGATGTGGTCTTTGCAGGACACCAAACATCTATATGCACTATCTCTAGCACATTCTCACTAGCATGCTTGTCATGAGGAAATGATACCCTTGATTGTTTACCAAATTGACATGATTCACATACCTTCTACATATTTCCAACCTTGAAATTGGGTACTCCATTGACTAGCTCCTTTGATTGCATCAACTTGAGCCTTTGCAAATTTTCATGTCCAACTCACTTGTGTTGAACCTCTATGTCAACAATAACACTTGCACCTTTTGCAAACATGGATGTCTTCATTTCATGAAATTTTACATTCAAAATGAACATCGTACTGAGTTCTTTTCCCTTTTTTGATCAACCTTTCACTTTGTGTACTCTTCTACAAATAAACCATCAGCAATTTTACCTAACTTATGATCCTTGGTGAACCATTTATCCAACACAAATAGGTTCTTTCTTATATTGGGAACATGTAGTACATCAGCAAGATGTTTTACCTTCTTATCCTCCAAGGATAGTGCTATGTTTTATGTATGCTTGATAGGATGTGATGTGTCATCATCTGTCTCAATAAATCTAGGAGCTAGTAATTTTTGCAAACTAGTAAACCATTTTGCATGGCTGGTCACGTGATTTGGAGCATGTGAATCAAAATACCAGACATTACCATTCGATTTTGAAACAACAAGAGACATTGTATTCATCATGTGATGTTGGACCATGAACAGCTTCTCCAAATAATCTACACTTTTGGATGCATTGTTGTTTTGTTACCCTCTAATTTTTTGATTCTTCAACTTTCAATCACGTAAAAAGTGACCAAGTTTCTCAAAATTCTACATCCCTTTTTTTCATTACTTGAATCATTTCTTTGGAAATGTCCATAGCCTCTTAAGCTCTGTCTGCCTTGAAAATGTCCTCTACCTCTTGCATTATTATGTTGTTGACCTTGGTCCTAATTATTTTCTCCTCTTCCACTTTCAAGGCCTCTCCCTCAGCCTCTTCCTCCGGGAGATTATAGTATCTTCTTAAATAGCTTTTTCTTGGGATTTTGAGTCTTCACCAAGATTTTCTTCTTCAATTGTGCACTTCCTAAACCATGAAGGCACATGCCAACCTTATCATCATCATCTACATTGATTCCAATAGATGCAAGAAAATCACATATGCTTTTGGTTTTTAAGGTGTGGTCACTTACTCACATGCTCTTTTTTCTCTAGTGTATGTAGCATATTCTTGAGTTCCAATTTCCCTACCTTTGTATTAATCTCATATAATGTGACCAAACTATTTGAAGCCTCTTTCAAAGTTCTTTTTTTGGACACACAAGAGAAATGAGATTAATGATGGAATTTAAGTAAGTACAAACGGCAGGCACACCCCCAGATCAATAAACAACAAGGGCCCAAACAATAGAATTGGGCCACATCAACAAGATCAAATCAGTAGTGATGAATCATCACATGTCTAGTACTAGAGTACATGGAAAGCAGGGAATCTCTCCACCTCCTGGCAGGGATGCAGTACAAATGAGCAGATAAACTGAAGTTTTCAGGTGGGGCTGAGGACAACATGGACAATCATTTGTTCCTAGTGGTCCTGATGTGTTTGACATATTGACAGTGCAAAGAGGATTTACAATTATTCAAAACATACAAGTCCTTGGATCTCTAAATGTATCATAGGGTGATGCCTCTCCAGATGTTCCATAGGGAGAAATCCAGACTGTTGCAGGTGCCAATCAGTGTCTCCTTGTAGCTCATCTTGATACTCAGAACTTGACAGAGTTTAAGGTAAATGGACCACTAGCTCTGAGCATGCCTGCAAGAAAAAAAACATGGGGGATGTCCTCCACATTGCCACAATACTTACATAAACCATCACTGATCCCAATTTTTTTGGCTTTGGAGCCACAACAGACACCTTGATGGAGGATTAGCCACATTAGGAAAGAGTGCTTATTATTGAATGGTAGGCTCCAAAGGCTTTTAAATATGTGCTTCCATTCAGAAGAGTTCCATGTGACTTTCCACTTAGAGTTGAGCTTGTGTAAGATTTTCATAATGGAGCCTTTCTTGGCCTTGAACTTGGAAAGCATATCTTTAGCAACTAATGAGAGTTTGACTGGTCTCCTCTGAGTGCATTCAGGGAGCTTCCTGAGTAGCATGTCTCTGTGCATCCTGTATGTGCCCAATAATGCTCTCTTCTATGCTAAGAAACAACCAATATGTTATCTTTCATGCTCCTTGATTCCAATCTTCATATGCTCTTAATTGGTCTGTAGTTTGATTCCTCTTTGGGAACTACAAAGATTTTTCATTTGTCTCCCTTGATGTACTTCAGCTAGTAGCCTTTTCCCATTAGGGAATTTGTTTTCTGAATCTCCAACATAAAAGTTGTTGTTTCCAACTTATTGCTCATAACTTCACTCATTTTATCAGCATTTGCCATTTCTATAGCATTTTACAATACTGCAAAAATGCTAGAAGGAGTACCTCTACTTGAACACTATCACACTATGACTTGATAGTTCAATCTTAGAAAAACACAATTTTGATGTCTAAACAAAACATGAAATTTCTTGAAATTCTTGATCTGAAATACTTGCGAAATGCCAAAGAGAATGCAAGTTATAGTTTTGCAAACTAACCTATGTTTTTGTGGGGCCTGCCTTACAGGCTTGAAATGGAGCTCGATATGGCTGCAAAACTGAAATTTTTTAACAATCCGAGATTTTTCGTGAAGCACATGTTTTCCATGCCATCTCACGTACTCTTCACTATCGGTCATTTCAACAAGCTCTCTACAGCGACACTCACTCTAATACCATGCCAAGAGAAATGAGATAAGGAGGAGAGCTCTCACACACAAAGAGAGGAGCACACACTAATTGAGGCTAGGAAGAATGGTCTTCTTCTACTTCTTCTATTACATAAAGGGAATATACAAGAATGATCAATACAACAATACAACTAGTACAATATAAAAAGAACAATACATTAAAAAAAAGCCTAATGTCTGCGAATGAGTGGGAATATATCAGTGTAACCACTAAACATGTCAGAGAGATGAAAAAGTGGTACATGTCATCCTTGCTCATCACAAGTTGATCTAGATATCTCAACATCCTATAATTGTCACCTTCCCTATAGGTGGTCTAGTAGGAGGATAAGAGGAGTCAAAGAAGGATTCAGGATGGTGGATGTTGTAAACATCTATGATGCAAGCTACATCTATGTACGAGTCATGTGCGATAAGATCTCCTAGAAGTTGGTGTCACTATAGTACCATGGTGTAGCATCATTAGCCATGCTACAAAAAAACAACATCAGTATTAATGTTTAATATAAAATAAATAACATTCAATCAAAAACCTTAATAAATAAGAAAGCCCTAGCTAATAAATAATTAAACCAAAGCTCTATTTTAGCTATCAACATTACTTTGTAGTCATAGGTACATTTGTTCTCATCCCCACTCTTCTCACTTCGACATTTCTCACATCCTTGCATTCCTTTGTAGTCGAACTTAACTTGCCACTTAGATTGTTGCCTCGCACGACCATTGAAATGAGATGAGTGGGATGAGCATTGGTGTACAAGGACTCCTTTACTAATGGTGAAACTTGGGTTGATAGCTGAAAATGGTGATGAGTGACAAGAAGTATCATCATTGCTAGTAAGGACTTTCCTACATGAGATATCAAAGTTGATTGAAGGAGAGGGACACATTTCGAGAAAGCCCCATATTCTCTCTCCAAACATAACTCTTTCTCATTGTGTATGGCTCTTTCTTTTGGTCAACTTTCTCACTTTTTGAGATATCTCTCGCCATCCATCACCATTGTTGATATGCTCCCATCTCCACATGGTTTTCCAGACCACTGAGCTTAATGCTTAGTTTCAAGTGTCAACATTTTACATAATCCTGATTCTCAATAGTATATTGAAAACCCTAAAACCCTACTTTTTTATACATTTAACTATATACATAAATATTAATCCTAAAACCCTAGTTTTTTTTATATATTTAATTATATATACTAATTTTAATCCTAAAACCCTAATTATCCATATATGTAACTATATGTACTAAAGTTTATCATAAAATGCTAAAAATTAATACCGTTAAGTATATATACTAATTTTAAAAACCCTATTTTCTTATACATTCATCTATATATTGATATTTATCATAAAACCCAAATTTTCAATACATTTAATTATATATAGTAATTTTAATCCTAGAGCCTTATTTTTTTTATTTATTTAGAAAAACGAATTTTAGTCGTAAAACCCCATTTTTTAACATATCTAATTATGTATACTAATATTTATTATAAAACCCTACTTTTATATACGTGTAATTGTATATACTAATATTTATCATCAAAGTCTAATTCTTAAAACATTTAATTACATAAACTAATTTTTATCCAAAAACCCTTGTTTTTTGTATATTTAATTATAAATGCTAATATTAATCATAAAACCCTAGATTTTATATATTTTATTATGTATACTAATTTTAATCGTAAAACCCTAGTTTCTTAAACATTTTAATATATATTGATATTTATAATAAACCCTAGCTTTTAATACTATTTTCAATTTTTTACATTTTAATAAATCCTAAAAGCCTAGTTTGTGTATATATGTATGTATGTATGTATGTATGTATGTATGCATGTATGTGTATGCATATATGTGTATATGTATGTCTGTGTATGTATGGGTGCATGTATGTATGTATGTATATATGGATGTATGTGTGTATATGTGAGTGTGTATGTGTATATATGTATGTATGTGTGAATACATGTGTATGTGTGTGTGTGTGGATGTAAATATGTATGCATGATAAATTTTGTTTGCCATATATAATTCCATAGGGTAAAAAAATTGAGACAACATTTCTCCTAAGAATGGAATAGGAAAAAATTAGCATAGAGGCATGCATGCCTATTCATAAATGAGGCATGATGGCCATAAATAATGCTACATAGGCTTAACAAAAAAACAATTCCAGAAATGTTTTTCTTCAACATAAAAAATAACAATCTCCTCACAAAAAAAAAAGCATACTACTTTCAAAATAACATTTCACTTGCATGTATGTTTCTCAATGTTTGTATGCATGTTTATGTGTATATGTGTGTGTGTATATGTGTATGCATGTGAGTGTGTATGTGTGTTTATGTGTATATGTGTATATGTGTATGTGTGTGAGTGTGAATGTGTGCTTTATGTGTATGTGTGGGTGTGTACATGTGTATATATGTGAGTGTGTATGTGTCTTTAGGTGTATATATGAGAGTGTGTATATGTAGAGCTGGGGATGTAGCATTCAGGATGCATTGAGCCATCAATTTTAAGCCACCTCCATACAATTGACTTGCCCTATTGTGCATGCATGGAAGCAATTGAGGCACATTTCAAAGACACTTGCTCTTTCATGGGATTGATGGCCAACAGGGGTACACACTAGACATGGGTGTAGGATGTTGTGGGCGTTTGACCATGGGCAACCAACTTGGGCGATCCCCGCCCTTCTTCTCACTTGAAGCCTCAGCAAGCCTCCTATCATGGGGATGGAGGAAGAGAAGCCTCTGAAGATCCATTCTATGGAGACTCCAAAGAAAGCAAAAGGTAAGGCCTACAATACTAGGTTCATATAAGTTAATAGTGTTATAAGCCCTATAACACTCTCCTTGCCATCGTCTTGCATGGAAGCATATAATTGGCTCCACCTCGTCCCTATGTTGGCATGATGAAGCAAGGGTGACGATTCACATAGTATGGCACCCAAATTGGCAACTTGACAAATAATTTGCTAAGATTCATCTCGCACATGTTGGCATTTAAGGGGTCGACTTCCTTTATGGTGCATAATGCCCAAGGATTGGTGCTAGCTTGCAACATGTTTGCATAGTTCCAATTAGGTGACCTCTCATCCTAAGTTTGGTCTTGTTGTCTCCACCCACAGGTAGCAACTAAGGCAACTTGCATGGGGGGGTGACCTTATCATTGGGTGACCTCACCTCCCCTTTTCCTCGTGATTGGCGGTGACCCCACCACAAGATGCAAACTTGAATCATGCAACTCAAATAGCATAGCATTAGTGGGGTGACCTCCATTTTCTTGGGTGACTACTCATGTTTTTCATACATGAACACCAAAGCAAGGGTGATCCCTACTAAACACCCATTTGGGTGCCCCCATCATCACTCCACTCTTGGTAAGTGAAGGAGACATATAGCCTCATATGCAATTGAACCTCCTTGGCATTGATGTTCCATAGTGGGCAACCTCTCCACCATTTAGTACCAACAAGGCTACTTCACTCTCTTCAATGAGAAGGCTCATACTCAATGCAAGGCTAATTGTATGATGGTGATAGCATGGTAGACTCATGGTAATAAGAACTCAAGAATTAAGGCTTCAAGAAGCCCAAAGTGCTACACTTCCAAAATAGGGCATCTCTGACACCCATTTTTGGCTCTTCCAAATTAAGGCATCTCCTATACCTAATTCTAGCATGAAAAACTTAAGGCGACAATGTGATCATTTGCCTAACACAATCCAAGATAAAAAGTGATTTTTTCCAAGAATTTCTAGTAAGAGGTAAAAGGGTCAATAATTGTAGGAGAAGCCACCGTAAGGCCATGTGGATGTCAAACGCTCTTAGTGGGAGGAGAAAAGTGGTTGGTCATCACTGCTAAAAGTAACTCATCTCTACCACCAGTCACATTGTTTTGAAGCATGCAATAGTTAATGATTGGAATCTACAAAGCCACTCAACTTGGCCCTCTAGAGTCTATAAAAGGCAAAGTTGGAAACTCATTTTCTAAATCTCATCTGACATAGAATATTATCTAAGTTGATTGCCTAGTCTCATGTCTATCGCATATGCTTGAGGCGATTATATCTCTGTGCATTAGGGTGACTCTATGGTGGTTATAAAGAGTCCTAGATACTCCGTTGTGTGGAAAATATCTTGTTAGTGTAATTGGATAGTGTTGGGGAATTTTTTAGTTGATAGGGACTTGAGCGTTTGTAGGAGAAGAATGGAGAAGAAGAAGAGATACAAATGCACCAACAGAGAGATAAGGTAGAGAGAAGGTAGAGAGAGGGTGATAAAAGTAGAGAAAGAAGATAAAGAGCGATAGAGATAGAGTGAGAGAAGTAGAGAGAGGATTAGAGAGAGGATAGAGAGAGAGATAGGTAGAGAGAGGGTAAGAGAAGTAGAGAGAGAAGATAGAGAGAGGATGAGAGAAGTAGAGAGAGAAGATAGAGTTTCCTTTAGATTCTTTAGTTCAAAGGGACTTGAGTGTTTATAGGAGAAGAGTGGAGAAGAAGATGAGATACAAATGCATCGAAAGCCTATGTGTCTTGATTAACAATAAGAAATACAATATCCTTGTCTAAAATGAGACAAGCTTATTGAGATATCAAGCTCAACATGTGATGATCCAGGATTACATGTATCACTTTTTCATTTCTTTGACATGTATATTGGTCATGCCGATATATGTCAGGGATACTTTATTGATTTGTACTAGATTTATCTACCGAGAGTGATGGCGCATTTGTTTCTTGCCAGCTCACTCATGCACGGACATTAGGCTTTTTCTTATGTGTTGTTCTTTATATATTGCACTTGATCTATTCTTGTTTTTAGGTCATTCTTGTACATTCCTTTTATGTAATAGAAGAAGAAGAAGAAGAAGATCCTACTTCCTTGCCTCAATCTATGTGTGTGTTTGTCCTTGACTGTGAGATTATGTGTGTGAGCTCTCTTCTTTATCTCCTTCCTCGTGACATGGTATCAGAGCCAGTGTGGTAGTAGAGAGCTCGTGGAGAAGGCCGATGGTGAAGAGTACACGAGACCTCATATCAAAGTTTTGGAGCCATCTCGACCTCCATTTTGAGGCCCCAAGGTGGGGCCCATAGTTAAACCAGTTTAGTTTGCAAAATTGTAACTTGCATCGTGTTTGGAAATACTCATATATTCCAGATCCTGAATTTCAAGTGATTCCGTGTACTGTTGATACACGAAAACTATGTTTTCTTGAGCTCAAATTGTCACGTCATAGTGTGATAGTCTTCAAATAGAAGTGATGATGGTAGTGTTTTGCAGTGTTGTGAATAGTTGCAGAAATGGCAAACACAAATGGAATGAGTCAGCTTATGAGCGATAAGCTGGACAAGCACAACTTCCATGCTTGGAGATTCAGGATGAAGAATTTCCTAATGGGAAAAGGCTACTAAGAGTACATCGAAGGAGAGAATAAAAACACTCCGCAGGTACCAGAGAGGAATCAAACTACAAAAAAGTTAAGAGCATATGAAGAATGAAATCAAGGGGCAAGAAAGGTGATGTATTGGCTATGTCTTAGCATAGAGGATAGCATGATTGGGCACATACAGGATGCCAAGACTCCAAAAGAGGCTTGGAATAGTTTGGTCACATTGTATGAGACCAATACAAAGGCACATAAATTGCAACTCAAGAATGAACTGCATACACTGGAGAAAAAGGGCATGTCAGTAAGTGACTACACTCTAAAAATCAAAAGCATATGTGGGTCACTTGCATCTATTGGCATGAACGTAGATGATGATGATGATAAGGTGGAAGTGTGTCTTCGTGGTTTAGGAGCTGAATATAAGCAGTCCAAAACTTCTATACAATCGAAGGAAAATATTCCGAATTTCGTTGATCTGGTATCTATGCTGATTATTGAAGAAAAGGATCTTGGTGAGGGTTAATCTTTATGATTAATCTAATTATTAACTGATCTATACGTGGGTTCTTGGGATGGTCAGGGGTCTGTAATACAGAGGCCCTTTATGTATTTTCCCCAGTCACTTATTAACTTTTGACAATTACAACAAATTCAACTACTACTTCCAGCGCATAACAAATTCTTAACCATGACCGTCACCACATACGTAAAACTTCTACCATTCATTTAATATTACTATATAATCGTGCTTTACTCTCGATACAATAAGATGTTAATGTAGTACGTATTGGAAATTTAGTAGGTCCATTACTAATACCACAGGTCCAAGGTTCCATAGGTCCAAGATATACAACATAGAATCTAGCAATCTTCCAATATTGACAAAACATGAACAGACCACATTTAATCATACAATGATGAGACAAAGATAGAGAAAGATTAGACAACATGTGTAAAGTGTTACGTAAGCCACTGCTTACTCACACTATCATATATACCAATGTTCAATGTACAATGTGGGAGCAAAACTCTCAACCACTCTATGTGAACAAAAATAGATGGATGAGTGAATGTACAAATGTAACAAACATATTCAAATGTATGGATAGAAATCTGAATATACATGAGATGTGTGACCTGATAGGTTGTAGAAGAGTGAATATGAGTGACAGAAAGAGGAAGGATCAGTCTAAAACTAATAATCAACAAACCCTCATCTAACCTTAGGCTATGGGAGACCCTAAGTTAGACACATGTGTGAAAAGATCACATACTTACAAAAGTAGCAAAGAATGCTAACAAGTTTGTTGCCAGAAATCCTCAAACTCATATGACCATACCTTCTCGAACACCTCATCAAAATATGCATAAAGCATACATGTATTGATTCTCTTATACCTATTCCAAATACAACTCCTCCTGATATTGATGTTACTACCTCCATAAACCCCAAGTAGTACCTGTGTGCATAAAGAGAATATGTACCTGAATTCTTAACATAAGATGCAGATCTTATGTTAACCACCATCCAATGTCTTTGAAGTACACTGAAATCTTCATGTAGAAGACAATCTTCAAATACATCATGTGAATGGCACCATCAAGCTGCTAATAGCCTCTCCATAAGCAAGAGTGTGAGCATACTCTTCTTCTCCAAGAAGAACTTCATAGCCGCTCCTCAACATGCTCCAAGATAGCAACATGGCTGCCCATCGATGCGAGATAAGCGCTCCTACTGGATACCAAGTTGTTTCTCGCGGCGTTCGAGCTCTTGTGACTGAAACTGCATTGTTTTAAAGAAATCTTGTCGTTCTTTCTGTATAGCATCCACCTCCTTCTTAAGTTTAATGGTCCGACCTATTTCCTCTTCCAATGATCGGCTTTTCTGGAAGAGTTCTTTAGTGACTGTCTTCAATTCTGCTTCTACTTCTAAGACTTTCGTGGCCATCGGTTGACAATTCTGCTCGACCGTAATGAATTGACTCCACATTGTCTCTAACAGATCACCCAAAGCCTTCAGAGCGTCCTCCTTATCAGTCACTCTTTGAGTAAGTTGTCTGATCTCATCATCGCAAGCTGCAATGATGGCATCCTTCTCAGTCAACTGTCCATGTAGAATTTGGAGTTGTTCCTGCAATAAGCTTGCATCTGCTTTTGCTGCTAAAACTTCTTCCTGGAGGGGTGCAATGTCCCCCTCGAGTAGATAAACCTTGGATTGATACTCCGTACATAGGGATTGATGGGCGTCTTGTAGTTGGTGAGGGAGATGCTTGGAAAGGTGAATAAGGTAATTTCCTATCTGGGCTAATTGAGACAATGAGTCAGGGACACTCGAGGTGGAGATGGTCCGAGAGGGATTAGCCAAAACTATATTGGAAGAATAAGGGGGCGAGTAATCAAGAGAGGAAAGGAGAGGAAGGGCTACTTGTTGGTGTAATCACAAGCCTAAACATTTGGCTTGATGGATGCATTGAAGTCCATATACATATGGAGAGCATAGGAACTATTGCTAGTGATTTATTACCACTTTATCTCTTTCTAAAAGTCAAATTGACTTGGAATCTTTTGTAAACACCTACCAAAAGGATTCGTGGAAAACGTTAGCTGTTTGATTGAAAGAATATCTCCTAGCATATAGGAGCTTGATCATAAGGAGCCAAGAGTTTGAATTTGAATTCAAACTTTTACTCAACTCTCTATAAAAGAGGTCATGAAAAAGTCGCGGTTAGAACTCATCACTCCCGAGCTTCTCATTACTGATTCTGAGTGTGTGTGAGGCCTACACTATAGCCCACACCTATCTACACCATTAGGCAATGACATTCATGTCAATGGATTTGTATACAAGTGCTCATTAATACATACATTCTCATTAGTCATTTCTGAGTTCTCTGTTATACTCCTTGAAAGTCTATCAACTTGTGAAGTGCATATCTCGGTCAATTCTTCACCAAATTCAATGATCTAAAACTTATTGGATTCAGCTTGAAGTTATCTACATGCTGTCAAAATTTGAGAAGATTCTATTCAGCCATTTGAGATAAATTCGCGTCGAGGTGATCAGTGGTCAATTCTGCTATAGTCCTAAAAAATCGGGGGTATAGCTTTACTTGCTAAATTGATTTCCCTTAGCATAGTTTATCTTTTTATATCATTCCACTTGGAATAGTTAGCTTGCTAAGCTAATTAGATACACCTAAAAGGGACTTTTCCAATTCCTATTGTGCTGGTCATACTGAGCAAAAGATCCAGCAGGTGTCAAGACATAAATAGAAGGTTTTCTTGAGATTTTGAGTGTCAAAGTTATCTGTTTAGATTCAATCATTACACACATCACTTCCAAAGTACATAGGCCATTTTATGATGTCATTTGAAAGCTAAGGAGGTCTACTTATCAACTCTAAAGCATCAAAGGGCTGGTACAAAGCAGGATTTGGTAGTACCTACTCAATCTCTTGGAGCATCCATCCATCTTTCCCAACAGTGGTATCAGAGCAAACTAAGGTAAAATGGGAGATGGTTTTCCTTCATTTATTGATAAATTGGATAGTAACAACTATCAGGCATGGTCTCTGAGGATGAAGACCTACTTACAAGGAAGGAGTCTTTATGGATACATCTCAGGAGATGAGGAATTGCCCTCATTCAAAACAAGGGGATTACCAACAAAGGAAGAACATGAAAAGCTCAACACATGGTGTGCTAAGGATGCATTGGCAATGTCTTATTTACTCAACTCCATCTCTGATTTTTTTTTGCCACATATTAGAAATTGTAAGACATCCCAAGAGACTTGGGAAACCTTGTCATCTTATTTTTCCTCCAACACAAGGGCTAGGAAAAATCAGCTGTGGATTGAATTCACAACATTAAGGAAGCAACCTAAGCAAGCTGTTTTAGAATTTGTGACCAAGATCAAAGATGTAGCAGATCAGTTAGCAAGCATAGGAGAAGAGATTGAAGAAGAGAAGATTGTAAGGCAAGTGATCAATGGGATCAAGGCTGATGACAAATGGGAAAGCTTCACCACTGCCATGGACCTTTACATGGACATGCAAATTCCAGATCTTACAACTCTCATGGGACAATTGTTCGCTCATGAAGCCAAGCTCAACAAGAATGGAGATACATCCAAAGGTAATAGTTCTTCTACCCTATATACTGATAAAAAGTCTAAAGATAAAGGCAAGAGCAAGAAATTGGAAGATGAAGGGTCTACCTCCCAAGCCAACTATGCAGGGAGAGGTAGATCATCAAGAGGAAGGGGCAGAGGAGGTAAGCAAGGTAGGGAGAGATCCTATAACTCCTCACCATGCAACATTTGTGGTTTATCAAATCATACTACAGATGAGTGTTTCAGGAATTACAAGAATCAGAGAGGAAGAGGATACCAAAGAGGTGGATACTCACAGTCAAGAGGTAGATTCAACCATCACCAAGGGTACAACAACAACTACAACAACAATTACAACAATAATTACAATGGCAATTACAAGGAGGATTCAAATCCAGAAAGGACTACAACAACTACACAGAGGAGTAGGATGACTCTCTTCCGATCATGAACATGACTTCAAAATCAGGTACAAATGATGATCACCTATTCTACATTGACTCAGGATGCTCAAATCATGTGGCTGGCAATGTAGCACTACTCTCTGATCTTGAGGAACCAAAATGTAAGCATCAAGTACAGACAGGTGATGACACCAAGCACTCAATAGTTAAAGTTGGAAATGTTAAGACTTGTGATGGAAATCAGAACTTGTTGAGTAGGGTACTCTATGTACCAACCATTACTAAAAATTTGATGAGTGTTGGATAGATTGTGGAGAAAGGTTTGCAGGTTAGATTCAACCAATATGGAGCATTTGTGGAGGATCCAAGGCATGGGTTCAAGAGGATTGCTAAAGGAGAAAAATTAGGTAGACTTTTCACTTTTGAGCTAGAAGACACAAAGAATATTGCACTATACAGTTATAAGGATCAAACACTTTCAGAGCTTCAGATTTGGCACAAAAGATTAGGACATGTAGGAGAAAGAACCTTGAAGCAGATATGCAGGGATCAATGTGTAATTGGAATACCCAATGTTTCAAAAACAACACATGATATATAAATGTAGTGCTTGTCAATTCGGGAAGTCTCACAGGTTACCCTTCTCAAGGAAAGGCTACATGCATGAAGACTACCTAGAGCTTGTCCATACAGATGAATGGGGACCAGGCAAAGATCCCTCAGTCTCAGGATCAAGGTACTATGTATCTTTCATTGATGATTATAGCAGGTGGACTTTATTGTACTTCATGAAGCACAAGGATGAGGTGTTTAATTGTTTTAAAAAATATCTTGCACTTGTTGAAAATCAGACAGGAAAGAATTCGAAGAGGCTAAGGTGAGATGGAGGAGGTGAATACTTCTCCAATGAGTTTGAAAACTTCTTGTAGGACAGAGGCATCAAAAGAGAAATCACCACAAGGTATACTCCTGAATAGAATGGGGTAGCTGAGAGAAGAAATAGGTTGATTGTTGAGACAGCTAGGTCTATGATGAATGAGAAAAAATTACCTAACTATCTATGGGCAGAAAGTGTTTCAACTGCCACTTATCTCATAAACAGGTTACCATCTAAATCCCTTGATGGGATGACACCCTATGAAGCATGGCATGGTAAGAGACCCTCACTAGACCATTGCAGGATATTTGGATGTGTAGCATATGTACACATTCCTTCTCAGATAAGAGGTAAATTAGACCCAAAGGCTGAAAAGTGCATCTTTATTAGGTATGATCCAAATAAAAAAGGATACAGGTTTTATAATCCTTCCAATAAGGGATTGATGGTGAGTAGAGATGTTGTCTTTGATGAAAATGATTCTTGGTATGAGAATGAATGCAAGAAGGTTAAATTACCCTATGATTTGGAAGGGGAGTTTCCAAGTCTTACAAAAGGAGAACCTACTCAGAATGAAGACTCAAGTTCAGATGATGAAGACACTATCAACCTTGAAGAGTTCAAAGCATGGAAGTCCAAGGGCAAAATGAAGATGAAGAAGCTTGAAGACATACCTGAATCTTCAACTCAATCAATCAAAAGATCACAAAGAGAAAGCAAACAACCTATCAGATATAAGTATGATACATCTCTTGTTACTAAACACTCTTTCTATCTTGCCAAAGATTTTTCAATTGAAGAACCAGGATCATATGAAGAAGCCATAACCAAGACAGAATGGAAAGAAGCTATGGATGAGGAGATTGAGGCACTCAAGGAAAGTGATACATGGGAGCTAGTACCAAAGAAGGACTCCATGAAGGTAATAGGATCCAGATGGATCTATAAACTTAAAAGAAATTCTGATGGCACAATTAATAGGTACAAAGCCAGATTGGTAGCCAAGGGTTTTGCACAAACCCAAGGCATTGATTATGAAGAGACATTTTCTCCTGTGGCCAATATGCCAACCATCAGAGTGTTGGTAAGTGTGGCTGCATCAAAAAATTGGAATATGTACGAATTGGATGTCAAGAATGCTTTCTTGAATGGATGGATTTCAGAGGAGGTATATATGTCACAACCTCCTAGCTATGAGGACCCTAAGAAGGTAACATATGTTTGCAAATTAAAAAAGGTTGTATATGGATTGAATCAGGCACCTAGGGCATGGAATTACAGGTTACATATCTTCAAGATCAAGGTTTTGTCATGAGCAAGGCAGATACTTCTCTATTCACCAAGAGAAGTAATACAGAGGTAATATACCTTTGTGTTTATGTTGATGACATCATACTTATAGGTAAGGATGTCAATGGGTTCAGACAAATTAAGAGCCAGATAATGAAGGAGTTCAAGATCAATGATCTTGGTCTATTGAAGTATTTTCTTGGACTTGAGTTAGTCTATACTAACTCTGGAATATACATTACTCAGAAAAAATACATACAGGACATGTTGAAGAAGTTTCACTTGCAGGATGCTAAAGTAGCAAGCACTCCAATGGAGGTAAACCTAATACTAAGTGCCCATGAAGGTGATGAAGTCAATGACATTACAGGTTATCAAAGTATGGTGGGTAGCTTGAACTATGCTACCTTAACAAGGATAGATATTGCATATGGAGTTCGTGTGCTAAGTCAGTTTATGCACAAGCCAAGGATACCTCACTTAGAGGCTGCCAAGAGAATCTTGAAGTATCTCAAGGGTACACAACATCATGGTCTGTATTTTCCTTACACTTCTGACATTGATATCAAGATCTACTCAGATGCAGATTGGGCAGGATGCAAGGATGATAGGAGGAGCACTTCTGGATACATTTCTTTTGTAGGTGATAAACCAATTTCATGGTCTTCAAAGAAGCAACCTACTATTGCTTTGTCTTCTACAGAGGCAGAGTATAGAGGACTGGCTAATGCCACACAAGAAGCCATTTGGATTAAGCTTTTGTATACAGAATTGGGTTTATATACGAGGTCTCCAATAATCTTTGGAGATAATACAAGTTCTCTTCACCTTGCAGCTAATCCTATCTATCATGCTAGGACCAAACATATAGAGGTCCATTATCATTATGTGAGAGAAAAGTTGTTAAGCAAGGACATTCAACTAACCTATGTATCAACCAACATGCAATGTGCAGATTCGTTGATTAAAGCTTTGGATGGAACCAAACTTTGTAGGTTCAAAGCAATGATTGGATTGCACGATATACATGAAGATTGAAGGTGAAGACCAAGCCAAAATGTTTGGCTTGAGGGGGAGTTTTTGGTGTAATTCACAAGCCTACACATTTGTCTTGATGGATGCATTGAAGTCCATATACATATGGAGAAGCATAGGAACTATTGCTAGTGATTTATTACCACTTTATCTCTTTGTAAAAGTCAAATTGACTTGGAATCTTTTGTAAACACCTACCAAAAGGATTTGTGGAAAAAGTTAGTTGTTTGATTGAAGGAATATCTCCTAGGATATAGGAGCTTGATCATAGGGAGCCAAGAGTTTCAATTTGAATTCAAACTTTTACTCACTCTCTATAAAAGAGGTCATGAAAAAGTCGCGGTTAGAACTCATCACTCCCGAGCTTCTCATTACTGATTCTGAGTGTGTGTGAGGCCTACACTATAGCCCATACCTATCTACACCATTAGGCAATGACATTCATGTCAATGGATTTGTATACAAGTGTTCATTAATACATACATTCTTATTAGTCATTTCTGAGTTCTCTTTTATACTCCTTGAAAGTATGTCAACTTG
Organism: Ceratopteris richardii; assembly: GCA_020310875.1. Classification (NCBI taxonomy): domain Eukaryota; kingdom Viridiplantae; phylum Streptophyta; class Polypodiopsida; order Polypodiales; family Pteridaceae; genus Ceratopteris; species Ceratopteris richardii. Next base: position 44,747,293 of record CM035432.1, on the reverse strand, counting down.
TGAAGTGCATATCTCGGTCAATTCTTCACCACATTCAATGATCTAAAGCTTGTTGGATTCAACTTGAAGTTATCAACATTCTGTCAAAATTTGAGAAGATTCTATTCAGCCATTTCAAAGAAATTCATGTCGAGGTGATCACTGGTCAATGTCTGCTACAGTCCTAAAAAATCAGGGGTATAGCTTTACTTGCTAAATTGATTTCTCTTAGCATAGTTTATCTTTTTATATCATTCCACTTGGAATAGTTAGCTTTCTAAGCTAATTAGATACACCTAAAAGGAATTTTTCCAATTCCTACTGTGTTGGTCATACTGAGCAAAAGATCTAGCAGGTGTCAAGACATAAATATAAGGTTTTCTTGAGCTTTTGAGTGTGATAGTTATCTGTTTAGATTCAATCATTACACACATCACTTCCAAAGTACATAGGCCATTTTATGGTGTCATTGGAAAGCTAAGGAGGTCTACTTATCAACTCTAAAGCATCAAAGGGCTGGTACAAAGCAGGATTTGGCAGTACCTACTCAATCTCTTGGAGCATCCATCCATCTTTCCCAACACTACTGAATGGCGTGGTGAAGGAGGAGGGCTAAGCAGCAAAGGCACTTTGGATGGAGAAAGGGGAAGAGGAGGATTTTTGGGTGAAGATGGGAGGGCAAGAGTTGTTATCGTAATAGGTTGGATATCCAATTGTACCATCACTTCCTTGGTTTGCGCTTTCTCCACGAGTTGCACAACCTCCGTGATGGTGTCGGGCACTTGCTCCTAGGAATGAGGCTGCGGCGAAATGACCATATCATCGGAATGGACATCTTCCATTACAGTGTCTGGGGAGGCCTGATCCTTAGGAGATGGTGGAGCAGAGAAGATCAATGCGGAGGAGGCAGTATCCTACACTTGTACTGTTTATGAAGGTTGAATTTGACTTTGAGAGGGGCTCAATTTGCGATGCTTCCCCCGGAAAAACTGTAGGAGGTCTTCATTGTCTTCAACCTCTATTACCTGCACAGATTCTTCGTGGAAGAGAAGAGCATCCATTAGAGGAGGCTTCGCTTGTTGAATCATCAGAAGGAGGAAAGAGAGCATATGAGGGAGTCGTGTGCGAGGGATGCCACCCTTTGCAATCGGTCTGGAAACCGCCTGACATTCTCGGTGAATTCGTCGAAAGAAGAACAGGGCCCAATTAACCGCTTCTCATACAACGGCCTCCATCATGGAGTAAAATGGTTGGGAAATATCGTAAGTGCATTTTTAGAGGTGGAGTGTAGCCACCACGAACTGTAGGGCTGAACACTCTGGTTTAGTGCGATAGAGAATAGCGAATTCATTGGAGGATTGACGTGGGAAAAGCTGCTTCATGGTCGTCATATGCAGGAGGGGCACATCTACGCTACCCTCGTGAGGGAGATGGAATCCCTTAGCGATAGTGTTTAAGGTGACAAAAATGCAGGGGTTAAGATACGTGAGATGCCAACAAGTTTCTGTAGCGGGAGTATCAGCTATGGTAGAAATGATCTAAGCAAAGAATGGGTGATATTCGACCGAATGCCATGGCAATTCGGCGAATGCTAAAAGCCCATGGGCACACAAAAACTCACTCAATTCAGGAGCGAGGCCAGCACGAAAAGTAGCGATATTTGCTAAAGCTTCCATGGTGAGCATAGAACATGAGTGCAGAAGGGAGCATAGAACACACAGAACGCAAAAAGACAATAGCGAGAAGGAGGGAAAAGAGCGTGATTAAGTAAAAACACCAAAGGGAAGCACATGTAGAAAACATAATCATCACCAGGTATTGGGAATCTGCATGCATAATGATGACATGCATGCATTAACGCAACCCTAGATGTATAGTGTGGTGGATAATCATGGTTAGGTAATAAAATGGGAATTTTACGGTCAGTCGGTCAACCAGAACTCGTGTAATGGAAAGAAAAAATAGGCAACAACAGTGACATAACCCGGGCGGAGAATAAAAATACCAATAAATAATCAAGATGAAGAAGGTGTGGCATAATACGGATGAAGTTTTCATCCATTTATGGATTTAGATAGAAGAGTACCAGTTAAAGTGGATAACCAAAACGTAGCGGGTCCGACCTCATCTTCATTACATTAAGGACCAAACCACCAAAGTTTGAACTTGCCCGCCGAATGATTAGACTTAGCGTTATAGAACAGAACTAATTGTCCTTTGGTAAAAATGGGAGTGTGGAGAAACTGATCATGTGTCTTAGCTTGTCACAGTTGCACTTCTTGCAGCATCAAAAGACTTTCCAGGCATTGTTCGTCCAAGGGTCGCAACACATCCAACCAGAAAGGAAAGGATTCCTCCGACAAGATCTTATGATCCAATGCCACCCTTAGGCTAGGTACCACCAACTCCATGGGTGCAATAGCCTCCAGCCCATATGCCAATTTGAAAGGCATATTTCCTGTAGCCACTTTGTAAATAGTACGGTAAGCCTAGAGGACCAAAGGAAGGAATTTATCCCAACACTTCAGACATTCCAGAACTAGTTTCTTGAGCATGTTAAGAAAGGTTTTATTGGTACTTTCAGCAAGGCCATTGGGGTGAGGATAATACGGGGAGCTAAATTTATGAACAATCTTCAGAATTTGGGTAAGCACTTGCATTAAGGAATTAACAAAATATGTGCCGTGATCTGAAACAATCTCTAAGGGAAGATAGAAACAAGGGAAAACATCATGCATCAAACCTTTGACCACTACCGCTACAGTGGTGGACCGTAAAGCCCAAGCTTCAGCCCACCAAGTAGCATAATCCATACAAGTAAGTATATATTGATGATTAGTAATCATAGCAGGAGGTGTAATGGGATCAATGAAATCCAAGCCCCACTTTTGAAAAGGTTCAAGGGGAGAAACAGGCTGTAGTGGAAAATGATGTTGTTAGAAAGGTTATCCCGATCGTTGGCAAGCATCACACTATTTAACAGAAGCAACAATATCACGTTGCATAGTCGGCCACCATAAGCCACTGTATAGAATTTTCCGGTAAGTAAGATCGACTAAAAAATGACCCCTAGAAGGAGTAGAATGGGCCATGTCAATGACCGAAGGAACTTCATGGGGAGGGATACAACGTAAGAGTGCACCAGATGGATCCATGTAATACAACTATTCGACAAGGATCCGAAACTGTTGACTATACATTGCCAATTTACGGCGCGCCGAAGTAGAAGTATTAGTCGGGGGGCTTCCACTTGTTAGAAAGGTCAGAAGAGTATCATAATACGAAGGTGCCACTGGGAGCTCCTGACGATCATTATGGACTGAATCAGTCACATAGATAGCAGGAGTAGTATCATCAATTCCATCGGGAGTTCATCGGAGTCAAGCCGAGATAAGAAATCAGTCAGCGCATGTGCTAACCCTGGATGATGTACAACCACATAATCAAATTCTTGTAGTAACAGCACCTACCTAGCTAATCTGCCCCCTAAATGTTGCTCCTGGACAAGATAAACCATAGCAGCATGATCCACATGAAAGGTAAATTGGCATCCCAGTAAGTAGTGCCGGAATTTCTTCATCAAATAAACCAAGCCCAAACATTCTCACTCAGTGATGGAATAATTCCGTTCAGCAGCAACTAATCGTCGACGACCATAATAGACAAGACGGAACCACTTATCTTGTTGTTGCATGAGCACACTATTAAGTGCACTATCCGACGCATCCACAAAATTATGGAATGGAAGCTGCCAGTTTGGTGCTTGCAGTATAGGAGACTAGGTTGAGAGTGTTTTCAGTCGATCAAGGGCAATTTGGCACTCCTCAGTCCAGACGAACTGTTGGGGATTGCTAGTGATCAACCGATTCAGGGGTATGGCTAAATGTGTGAGCCACCAGAGATGCCACCCATGCTAGCGTATCTAGCCCAAGAATCTCATAACTTCCTTTGGTGTCGTAGGGGCGGGTGCATGCAACACAGCTTGCACTTTATCTGGATCCACTTGAATGCCTTGCTGTGAAATAATATGACCAAGCAACTTGCCACAAGAAATTGAAAAGACCGACTTGTTGGGGGGATTTAAGCACAACCGAAACTCTCAACACTTAGAGAAGCAGCACCGTAAGTGATAGAGGTGAGCCAATGTGTCACGAGATAACAAAAAATCATCCAGATACACCCGCATAAAGGTGGTTAAGTAGGGGGAAAAAATTTCTTGCATGCATCATTTGAAGGTACTAGGAGCATTGCGAAGACCAAACCACATCACCCTACACACATGTACGCCCCAACTTGTAATAAACGCAGCCTTCGGTATATCCATTTTGGCTATGCGCACCTGATTATAGCCACTATAACCATCCAACAAGGAATACAATTCTCGTCCGGCAACATCATCGAGCATCATATCCAAAAAGGGAAGAGGGAAAGGATCAGGCACTGTCACCGCATTTAGTTTTCAGTAATCCACACAGATACGTAACTGCTTATTTTTCTTTGGGACAATAACAATGGGTGAAATCCATTATGCATGTTCAATAGGGACGATGAAACCTACTTTCAGTAAATGATCCAATTTAGCTTTCACTTGAGCAACATAATTGGGGCTCATGCGATAACTGGGTTGTTTGATTGGATGCACATCCGGTTTTAGCATCACACAATGTTGGTAGATGCGAGGGTCCAACCCTTTCATATCTGGATAGTCCCATGCAAAGACATCTTGAAACTTTGTGAGCAACTGAAGTAGATCATTTTGAAAAATTTCCGATAACCCAGCCTTAATCTTGATCGGTCACAGGGTACCCTCATCTCCCAAATTCCATGTGATTAGTTGATGTTTCGGTACGTAAAACTATCGAGGCATGTCTATTTCCTTAGGTGACTGAAATAATTGGTGGAAATTTTGGGCATTCAAAACTTGTTTCGACACTAGGTCCACTTCTTCGACAATCAAAACTACCGTACAAACGGCCGGATTCCAATTATCTGCAACCGCTTGTAAGTCGACTGTACTCAGGGCTAACAGATCCTGGTTAGCATTGAGAAAGCTTCTTCTTCATCATCTGAAAGTCCATCCAGCATATGCACAGGTTCGGCCACATAAGGTCAAGCATGAAGGTCGCAAGGCTTCATCTCGTCCAAAGGTACTACATATTTCCGATGATTGATTTTAAAAATAAGTTCGTGTTGAGACCAATCCTACAACACTTTGGCTTGTTTCAGCTAGGGCCTCCCGAATAGTAAGTTGTAATCCATACTTGAGTTAGGTAATTCTAGAACAACAAAAGTCATTTGGAACACCGCTCCCTAAAGAGTAATGGGTTTATCTCGCACCAAGCCCACTAGATAGACCCTTGATTGATCAGCCATTCTCATGAAAGATTGAACAGGTTCAATCTGAGTCCATCCTTACCTTTTACAAAGTGCGGCGGTAGCAATATTCACACCAGAGCCTCCATCAATTAACACTTGAGTAAATTTGTGGTTTATATACCATACCATAATTAAAGGAACAGCATGGTCCACCGTAGAATCAGTTTCTGGACTGACCGTGGCCGTAGCAGGTGTACACGAAGATCTTGGAAAATTTTGTTGTTCGAATTGTTGTCGTACACCCAGAATCAAGGCTAACAATTGTCCCAATGGTATTGTAATAGATGCCTATGATAGAATATTCCACACAAGGTCAAAATTCGACGTATCCGATACCGAATTTGGTGGACTCTCCGACGACACTTTCACCGGAATCGGTTCTTTCGGTGGTAGATTTGGTACTATCTGCTGCACCATAGGTACTGGATTGGGGAAGACATTTGGTTCTTGACTAGCCCACATACTAGCTTTGGTAAAAACCCTCTGTTGTTCTCGAATACCAGGCTCAAAAATCTCAGTAGTCGATTGTAATTTTGCCAGACCGTGTTTGAATTACTGCCGCTTGAGTATCCACTGTTGAAATATGTACCATGTTGGCCATTGGATGCTATCATTCTTTCTTCATTTATCATACTCAGACACCTCTTTACAATATCTATGGATATGTCCAATCTCAACAAAGAAGTGGCATCTTGGTGGTGGGATTGATATACATTCGCCCAACTGACCAGAGTGCCACTAGGTTTGGCCAAAGTTGTTTGCCCGTGATCCCCTATAGGTTTTATGACTTTGGTAGGGAGTATTCCTCAAATGCGGTGCTACATAGTGGGTAGCCTGTTTTCCTTGCTCTTGTATAATAGCATTTATGGTTGGCCTGGTATGTGCTTTAGCATTATATGGACACATTTTGGTGGAGTGACTCGCCATATTACAAATATCACAGTACATTTGGTTTAATGCACATGCAGAAGCAGTGTGTCTCGGGTTCTTACATTTTTTGCAATACACTTGTTTCAATGCATTCTTGCTCGTACCCTTGGTCGCCTTCAACCAGTCCAGATCTTAAGCAAACTTGCCCGCTTTATGTTCCAACTGTAATGCCATGGCTATTACTGCATCCAAGGTCATACCACCCACACATTGTATAATCATTACTTGTTTGAGTTGAGGGTTTAATCCATTAATAAACCACTGGGTAATCACGCCATCTGGTAGGTTAGCATGCATCAGTGGTAGTTACCGTAGATGAGTACAAAATAAAGTTGCATACTCTAGCACATTCTGGTGTGGTTTTTGTCTATTGTTTTGCAAATAGTCAAAGATCTTAGCAGCATTTTTCTTCAATCGAAATCATTGTAAGAAGGCATCCTTAACATCGTTGTATTGATCGAATTGATTAATTTCATATTCAATTAACCACCGGCCAACGTCATTAACCAGCATAGATCGGAACACTATAGCCTTTTATGCCAGATCCGTTGGATAGTTGAGTATAGCATGATTGATTTCAAAAGTTCTCACATGTGCATCCGGATCATCACCAGGGAATCCTCCAAATTTTGTATATGTAACTCCAGTAGGTAACGGTCATGGTAATATGGCCTGCTACTGCTATTGTTGTTGTTGTTGTTACTGCTGATGATGATGTTGTTGTTGCTATTGTTGTTGGTGTTGTTGCTGTTGCGAACCACTCATATTGTTTAACTTAAGAGGAAATATTACTGCCGAATGATTTGAACCAGTTAAACCTAATTGCTGATGTGTTGTCCCATCGTCTTGCATGTTCTTCAGTAATCAGATATTGTTAAGTCGATCCCACATGCCTACACCCAACTGCCATTCATCATAGTTGTGAGAAGTGGAGAATAACATGCCTTGGACTCACCTCCCATCCTATTTATAGCCCTTGCCTAGTCACCATCTAGAGTTCTCTCGAAGGTCCCTCTACTCATCTGGCCATCATGAGTCACCTCGTATGAACTCTCTGGCTTTTGGCCTTGGATATCCCCCGAGCAAGGAACTTCTCGTTCCTCCAAGCATGTACATCTCTGGAATATAACACTCTCCCCCTTCTAAAGATCATTGTCCTCAATGATATAGAAGGAGCTATAAATTGGGAATCAGAATCTGTGATTCCAAATAATAAGAGTAGAGTGTGCTAGGTGTGTGTGAAATACTAGATGCTCAAAAAGAAGACAACTAGTCTCTGTGCTTCCTATCTAGCATTTCCACCAACCAATAGTAGTCCTCACCTTGGGCATACTATAGGAATCCCTCTGAGGCCCAAGGAGTCCAGATGTGCGTAGCATAAGTACTCGGAATATCTTTGGACTCCCTATGCCTAGACCTTGACCACTAACTTGTGACAGCTTGTCACTTGTAGAAACCTTGGCAACTTGCCTTTGTCTCCCTTAAATACCCATTGACAACTTGTCATATGGTATAATTATGCAAAATAACTTACTCCACTAGAGTAATGAAAACAAAATACTATGCTCATTCAAAACAATGTGACTATGTCCCAACTCTCTGCGGAAGAATACTAAAAGTAAATGGAATTCTTTTCCAAGTAGTGTTTAATCTCTAAGCTCAAGTAGATCTACTTGATTTACTCTCTGTAATGAAATAAAACTTAAGAAAATCTCATCACGGTCCAAACTATGAATCCAACATGACAACCTATCAACGATCCAAACTATGGATCCAAATATCAATATGTCAATCTATCAACTGTGGACCAAGATATCAATATGTCAATGATCCAAACTATGGGCCGAAATATCAATCTCTCACATCCAAACTATGGACTAAGATCTCAATCAGTCACATCCAAACATGGACTAATATCTCAATCAGTAACATCCAAACTATGGATCCAAATCTCGATCTATCATATATAATAATCCAAACTATGGATCCAAATATTGATCTTCCAAACTATGGAATATCTCTCATACAAAATAAATCCTAATCCACTCTCTCGAACCAAGTCCATCATGTCAAGTGAAGGCATGCTAAGAAAGTCTAGCAGCTAGTGGAACTACCACCACCTTCTCAATAATAACATGCAAGATGTTCCAAGTGGATGAAACTTGCTTTATCCATGATCACCATCTGATCATCGCTATGATCAAATCATTCCTAACTAGGAATGAGATGTCTCATGTAAACTACTGTAATAATCTGGCACTCCCAAATATAATGAGGACCATAATGTGAGTCCACCAAATACACTGAAAAATGGTAAGTAGATGTGTGCACACTCATAGCCCACTAGGCTAAGCATCTAGATAACCTCATACACACTACGTATGAACCATGGCCTATTCTCAGGCATATCAAATAAAGTAGTATGTACTCTGTGAATTTCTTCTCAATGCAATTGCCTATTCATAGTTCTTATGTGCAAACCTTGCCTTATCGCTTCTTGGCTACTTGCCTATAGACTTGCCTTGTTTGCAATCACATACAGAGTGACTATCTCACTTGCCCCTCTGTTGTCTAATAATAAGATGATACCAAAAGATCATATAAATGAACTCCAAATCATACAAAAAATACAATCTCAGAGACTTCTCTCCCATACCATCTGTCCTACACCTAGGTAGAATACAAAGTTTGATGCCCCATACCACCAACTTTATACTCCACATAGATGCGTGTATGAGATTAAAGTCAAACACTTCTCTCAAAAATGATAAGAATAACTCGGTGAGTTCTCACAAACATAAGTAATGTAATGAAATCATGAAGTGTTCCTGAAGTGTTTCCCTCCCTCAATGGAAAGGATAGAATCATTCTTATGACTCTATCACTCATAACTATCTGTAATAAATCAACTCAAGTAGAGTTGTGAAGGATGCGGCTTGCATCAGATATCAACTCATGTGACTTGAATCAAAAGTTAACTCACAATAAATTGAAATTTATACAACTTGTATGAATCCAATTTTATGAAATGAGAACAACTATCAAAGTTCTCCTCTTCCATGCTCTCTTAGCACTATATATATTCTTGAAAATTTTGACAGAGTCTCCTCTGTCTTACTGAGAATTTTCACCATAAACCAATCCTCAAAAAACAAGTATCTAGGGCATAGCTAGCCCATGGTGATCACACCATCTCAAAAACATATCATAAAAACCTGTCGAAAATCTTTTCCTTTCAACAACATCTCCTCCATAAACAATTTGCAATAGCAGCAGATTAAAGCTTAATTTTAACTAACTTTTACTCTTCCAAAATCTATGAAATTTTATAGCCTTTTGTATATTTTTGCAAGCTTTCATTAGGAACAAAATCACTTGATTTAGATATTTCCTCAGAGTTTTATAACCATTTTGTTGGAAGGGTTGAACACTTGATGATCAACTCTGAGAATGTATAGGGTCATCTTCTTGAAGCCCTTATACTAATCAAACAAATTCCAAATTTCATTTTCTTTGTGTTTAAATCTAGATCCACTTATCTAGTCTGGTCTCACAAAATTTCAATTTAAAATGAAATCAAATACTTATTCAAAAGCATAATTCTATCTCTGCTACACGTGTGCTTAGGTGAGCCTAGAAGCAATGCTACTGCACTTTTAAAATATCTTCTAACTATGAAGATAAATTCCAAAATCCTTGAATTTTGGGTATATCATAGGGTATATATTGACGTAGCTTTTTCAAAAAAAAAAAATAAAATTGGAGTTTCCAATATGAAAATATCATATGCTCATTAGACACATGTACCACTCTTTGGAAAATCTTTGCTAGAGGTTGGTCTCAGAAGAATAGATCATTTGACCTATCAAATGATGTCAAATTTCTTCAAACTTTTATTAGCATATGGCTACTACTATTTTCTTTTATTGATATAAGTTTCATTGTATTTAAACATTTGGATCTTTGAAAATGACCAAAATACTAAGCCTCTATACCTACAAAATGTTACAACTTTGCAGAGGCTAACTTTTACTCTTTTCATTATATCTCCTAAATGGAGAAATATTCCATCTTGAAATCTTATACACACCATTGAGAGCTGCATAGCTAATATTAGAAACAAAAATCACCCAATTTTAGTGAATGAACTAAGAGAACCACTCACCTCTAGGTGACATGGTCTCTGGCCATTTCATAAATTCTAGATGCTGCACTTTCATGTGCAGAGATCTTTTGACCTATCAAATGATCTTCAAAAATACTGAGACATGGTATGCACAAAGTGGATCTATCAATCTTTCATTACCAACAAAAATCATTCCATTTGAATCTAGGAATTTAGAGAAATTCCCTTTGTAACAGGCCTATGTCACTTGTTTCAGGCCTCCACATCTTCTAGCAGCACTTTTAGTGCAGAGGTCATTTGATGTTTCTAAAAGTATCCAAATTACTTGAAACTTGTTCAGCTTAAATACAAGCCTAGGAGATACTTGCACTCCAAATTGCATTAAATTTGGGCATTTTCTCAAAGCGTAGCATCCAAATCTCTATGAGGCTGCTACCTCACTAACTATTTGCTCAATCATTTTTTTGAAATTTAAAAATGATGAGACATGTTAATCCTTATGATTAGACATACTCATTAATTTTATTGGAAGGATTATGACATGGATATATATATCCATGCATATAATGATCATCTAGATCAATGAAAACCAATTAACCATCATAAAGCGTCCCGTTGGAAAAATCAACTCTTTACATAGTATCCATCTTTTGAGTGAAAGTGAATATCTATGGACGTCATTTTTTTCATTGTGCTTCTTGCACATTCATTAATCTCATCACAAACAATCATATATGAGCACTTAATACTTGTATTGATGATTATAAGCATAGCACCCTTGTGTTGACTAGGGATAAATGTCTGTATCAAATATATAGACTCACATGAAAAACAATTTATGTGCTCATGTGTTACTAGTCAAAAACACATCTTAGTTGTTCTTGATGTATCTAAAGGCACAATTAGCCTATGCATGATACCTCTATCACATACTTCATGCTCACCCCAAATCATCGTGGTGATACCTAAAAGTGATCTTCTATACACAAAAAATGCATCATGCACTTCAACTTTCTTCTATGTATGCATGCATCCACTCATGCATCTTCATCTCTACTTCAAATTTATATGCTTTTAGCTATGTAGAAATAAGACTTCCTCTCTCACACAACACAACATCACTCTAGTTCTCACATGGCATATAGTGCCATGTGGCTACAAAGTTTTCGGCAGCATTTTGCCAAGAAAATGAAGCCTGAAAAAAATAATAATAATCATTACAATGATAGGCATCAGCCTTGTGGTTGGCAAACCACTTTCTTTACTCCAGAAACTTGCAAATAAGAAATTTTGCCAAAATGTGTTGTTGGGCACTACACGCCCTCATAACCATGTCTTTTTTTGCCTTCAATACCTACATTCTAAAACACGCAAAAACGATCTGTGCATGCTTTTATGAATCAACATAAGTTAGTGTAACTTCATGTGCATAGATAAATTCATGTAAAAACTAGCTTTCATGCATATTTCAATATTGATTTCATAAAATTGGAAGAAAATACAATGCAAAATTATAAACTTTGATGCGAGGAGTATTCAAATGAATTTATTTGAGAGAAAAAATATGATGCAAACGTATGAAAAGCAATTCATTCCTATCCAAAATGGTTCAAAATATTATTAAAAAATCCTAATTATCATAATTGGACACTGAAATCACTCAAAGAGAGTTTCTCGCCAGTCAAAAGCCATCTAAATGCTTGTGCGGAGATGGCTTCTAATGGTCCAAATATGGCTCATGACCAAAAGAAAGGGCTCAAAGTGTAGAATATATACCAAGTTGAATTTCTTGATTTCGAGCTTCCATTAGGAAGTTATGGCCAAAACAATGAAGCTAGGTGAGTGGGCAGCATGCCTCTTTGAAAAGTTAGGTAGAGAATTAAATGCTCTCTACAAGTGGTTTCTTTATTATCGAATGATAGCTTCCAACCCATCCATTGAAAAGCCCTTGGAGTCTAATTTCTATACCAAGTTGAATCATCCACTTTGGACATCGTATGAGAGAGTTACGGCCATTTCAGTGGAGGTAAGTATATTAATGTTGCTCTTTCTCCTATTTCCAATCTTTCTTTTTCTCTTTCTTTACTCTTCTCTCTCTTTCTATTCTTTTCCTTCTCTCTCTAATCTTCATTTTCATCTTCTTTTTTCCTCTTTGTTCATCTGTTTTCTTACTCCTTCATATTCTTTTATCTCTTTGTCTCTATCTCTCTTTTTCCACCTCTTTCTCTATCTCTCCATCTCTTTCTTTTTCTCTGTCTCTCTTGGCTTCTCTCTTTCTATCTCTCTCTTTTCTCCTTCACTTTCTCCTTCTCTTTCTTCCCTTCTCTTTCTTTCCTTATTCCCTTTCTCCTTCTCTCTTTCCTTCTTTTCTTTCTCCTTCTCTTTCTTTCTTTCTCCTTCTTCTCCTTCTCCTTCTCTTTCTTCCTTTCTCTTTCTTTCCTTCTTCTCTTTCTCTTCTCTTTTACTTTTTTTCTCTCTTTATCTCTCTCTCTCTCTCTCTCTCTCTCTCTCTCTCTCTCTCTCTCTCTCTCTCTCTCTCTCTCTCTCTCTCTCTCTCTCTCTCGAACGGTTATAGCCAAATGATAGATTATCAATAAAACTATTAACTTCTTCATTGCGTGACAAAAGCAGATTACGTTTTTCATATATTTCTCAACTTATTGTATAAACAAGTCATGTTGACGAATTGGTTAGAGGAGATACCTTGCACCCCGAGGTTCTGTGTTTAATACTTGCCTCTTGTAGCCTCGTGAATAAAGAAGATAATAGAAGCATGCGCTCTCTTAAGTTGTTGTTTGTCGTGCTATTAACCAGTTTGTCTTTTTTCCTATTGCTCCGCGAGCAGCGAATCTTTGGAGAAGATGTGGATCAACGAAAAAATCCTCCTGAGCTCGCCATGGTTGCTTGCCTTTTCTTCCCACGAATATGGTGATCCCCAAAATAGCATTGAATCCTTCCCTTCTCACAAGCAAGAGATTATTCTCCATCTCCATCAAGCTCTCCCCCAAGGTCTCTCTCTCCCTCAAGCTCTGATACCAAATGTGAGAAGTGGAGAATGACATGCCTGGGACTCACCTCCCAAACTATTTATAACCCTTGCCTAGTCACCATCTAGAGTTCTCTATAAGGTCCCTCTACTCATCTGGCCATCATGAGTAGGCACCTCGTATGAACTCTTCGGCTTTTGGACTTGGCTATCCCCCGAGCAAGGAACTTCTCGTTCCTTCAAGCATGTACATCTCTGGAATATAACAGTAGTGGACTTTTGAAGTGAGCTTTTCACCAAAACTTTCATCCAATAATACACTTCTTTCTTCAAATACACTTCTTTCTTCAAATACACTTCTTTCTTCAAAATCAGAACCCAAAGTAGAGCTATCACTGAAATTCTGCAAACCAGCCTCGGAATTATCCGAAGTACCAATGAAATTCCATCGGAAATTTCCACACTATCATCAGAACCAGAACTTACTTCACCAACCTTACTTTCTACGGATGGGGTTGGTTGCACTTTTGGTATACCATGTAATCCTTGCACAAGGAAATGCTGAGTTGGCAACCCACACTACAAGAAATAGGGGGGCGTAACGACGCCTCGAATTGAAAAAAAACAGGATTCATTGCTTATGCGACGCTAGTGTCGCATAAGCGACGGTCCTCTTTTTTTTTACAAGTGGTCATCACATAAGCGATGCTATAAGTATGCATCATCAATAGCATCACTAAGTAGCAATGCTAGTTGTGACATTAGCAAACTGACTGCGATGTTTTAGCGTCGCATAAGCGACGTCCTGTGTTCCAGAGTGTCGCATAAGCAATGCTCTATAATGTTAAAAAAAAAATCAATTTCTCCTTGGCGAAGCTATTTGCAACGTTGGCAAACTGGCTGTGACATTTTAGCATCACGTAAGCGATGTCATGTGTTCTAGAGCGTCGCATAAGCGACGCTCTGGAATGTTAAAAGAAATTTCGTTTTCTCCCGGCACATTTGTGTTGGGATTTGGACACACAAGCGAGAGAGCGAGAGAGAGAGAGAGAGAGAGAGAGAGAGCAAGAGCACACTTGATGAAGCCAGGTATGCACGCACATAGACACACATACACACACATACATATGCATACACACACACATACACACATAGACACACACACATACACATAGACACACACACACATACACACACGTATACACACACACATATACACACACATATACACACATACACACATAATGATGCATACACACACATATACATGCATACACACACACATACATGCACACACACATATATGCATACACACACATATGCATACATAATGCATACATAATACACATGCATACATACACATACATAATGCATACACACACATACACACACATATGCATACATACATGCATACCCATACAGACATAGACACATGCACACACATAGACATATACACACACATAAACACATACACACTCATAGACACACACACACATACACATAGACACACACACACATATACACACACACATACACACATACACACATACACACACATATATGCATACACACACATAGAGATACATACACACACATACACATACATGCATACATATGCATACATAATGCATATGCATAAATACATACTTACATGCATACACACACATATGCATACATAATGCACATGCATGCATACACATACATAATACACACACACACATATGCATACATAATGCATACACACACATACACACACATATACATACATACATGCATACACATACACACATAGACACATATACACATATACACACATAGACACATACACACTTATAGACACACACACACATACACATAGACACACACACACACATACATACACACACACAAATAGACACATACACACATAATGATGCATACACACACATAAACATGCATACACATACACACACATACACGCGCACACATACACACACACATACACACATAAACACACATATATGCATACACACACATAGAGAGACATGCACACACATACACATAAATGCATACATAATGCATATGCATATGCATACATACATACTTACATGCATACACACACATGCATACATAATGCACATGCATACATACACATACTTAATGCATACACACATATATGCATACATAATGCATACACACACATACACACACATATGCATACATAATGCACATGCATACACATACACACATAGACAGATACACACATAGACACATACACACACAAACACATACACACTCATAGACACATACACACTTACACGCACATCCATACACATTTACACACACACATATACATGCACACCGACACATATATATAGATACAATGTATATACACACATAGACACACACACACATACACACATAGACACACACACATACATATACACAAATATACACACACACACATAGACACACACACTTACACACACACATCCACACACATTTACACACACACATACACATGCATATAGACACATATATATAGATACACACACATACACACATACATGCATATGCATACATAATGCACATTCATATACATACATACATGCTTACATGCATACACACATACACACACATACATACATACATACACATACACACATAGACACACATACACACACACACATATATGCGTACAGACACACATAGAGAGACATACACACACATACACATACATGCATACATATGCATACA
Source organism: Ceratopteris richardii (assembly GCA_020310875.1). Classification (NCBI taxonomy): domain Eukaryota; kingdom Viridiplantae; phylum Streptophyta; class Polypodiopsida; order Polypodiales; family Pteridaceae; genus Ceratopteris; species Ceratopteris richardii. The sequence goes on along the minus strand of CM035432.1, from coordinate 44,731,160 downwards.
TAATGCATATACATATGCATACATACATACTTACATGCACACACACACACATTTGCATACATAATGCACATGCATATGCATAGATACATGCATACACATATACACACATAGACACATACACACACATATGCATACATAATGCACATGCATACACATACACACACAGAGGCACATACATACACATAGATACATACACACACATATACACACAGATTTACACACACATACACATGCATACACACACATAGGCACACACACACATAGACACACACACACATACACACAGACACATACACACATAATGCATATGCATATGCATACATACATAATTACATGCATACGCACACATACACACACATGCATACATATGCATACACAAATACACACGTAGAGACACATACACACACATACACACACATGCATACATATGCATACATAATGCATATGCATATGCATACATACATGCTTACATGCATACACACACATACACACAGATACATATACACACATAGACACACACACACGTAGAGAGAGAGACACACACATACACATGCACATAGAGACATACACACACATACACATACATGCATACATATGCATACATAATGCATATGCATATGCATACATACATACTTACATGCATACATACATACTTACATGCATACACAGACATACACACATATACACACACACATATGCATACATACATACTTACATGCATACACAGACATACAAAGATATACACATACATGCATACATATGCATACATATGCATACATAATGCACATGCATATGCATAGATATATGCTTACATGCATACACATACACACATACACACATACACACATGGACACATACACACATATACACATACACACATATATACACATAGCTTTACACACACACATACACAGAAACACTTACACATGCATACACAGACATACACACATAGACACACACACACTTACACACATAGACACACACACATACACACATATAAACCTACACACAGAGATACACACACACATATATAAACAAACACATACACACATAGACACATACAGACTTACACACACATCCACACACATTTACACACACACTACACATGCATATAGACATATATATATAGATACACACATATATACACAAATAGACACACACATATACACACACATACACACATACACACTTACACAGACACATACACACATTCACACACATTTACACACATACATACAAATGCATAGACACATATATATAGATACACACGTATATACACACAGACACACACACACATACACACACACATACACACACATGAACACATACACACATATATATGCATAGGTAGACACATAGAGACATACACACATATATATGCATACACACACATAGAGACACATACACACACACATACACATGCATGCATACATATGCATACATAATGCATATGCATACATACATACTTACATGCATACACACACATGCATACATTTGCATACATAATGCACATGTATATGCATACATACATGTTTACATGCATACACACACTCGCATATACACACATACATATGTACACGTATATATATTGATTTCTAACCCATTTTGTTTTATATGTTAGGTATTATGGATCCTAGTAGAGAGAGAGAAAGGCGAAACTAACTCTCATAAAAAGTATTATGAGAGCAAGAGTTCCGTCTAATACTCTAGGGGTCATCATGCACAATTACTCAGAGATGCTTGATGATGAGCTAAATTATACGATCCAGATGCTTACCCAGCAATCAGAGGAGGGCTCTTCTGCGGCTCCACATGCAGGAAGACAATTATCTCCTCATAGGTATGTTTTTTTTTCATAAACTTTTTTAATGATAGTATAACACATATTTTATTTATTTTTATCTATCTATTTTCAAGACACCTATACCACCTCCAGATCATGATAGCAGAGCACAGTTGCCTATGAGGACATGCATAGGCACCTTAGGGCTAGAGCGCGATATAGAGCCAGAGGGGAACATTGTGTACATAGGGAATGGATTGGATTTCAAGAGAAGAACGCGGGCATTATGTGACTGTTACCTGTGCCTTGTCCACTTACCATGGAAGTAAGTATAAATTTTACATATAAATTGAAATAAATATCTTATGTTTTATTTATGTGATTTCTTTTATTTTTGTAGTGAGCATGATGAGAGGGATAAAAACTACGTACTTAGTTCACTTGAGACAAAGTTTGGGTCAGGATGATCGCATAAGTGGTGTCTAAAAGAGATGTGGAGACTTCTGTATCATCATCGTGATAATGCACGGTACGCATTGCTTTTATGTATATATATGTGGATATGAGTATGTGTGTTTATGTATGTATGTATATGAGAGAGAGAGAGAAAAGAGTGAGACTAGAGGTACAAATACACACATACACACACATATACATCATACATGCACATTTACACACATATACACATACATGCACATTTATACATACACACACATATGGTCGTGGTCTCTTTATTGTAGAGGATTTGTATGTGCCTCCGAACTCTGAAGTCACTCTTATGCCATTTTGTGGTCATATATATATGGATGGGGAGATTGGCATCGACTTTCATGTTATGTTCAAAGCATGAGTACTTATGGAATATGCTTGAACGTAGAATCCCTTACTAATAGAAGGATTTTACATGCAAAAAATGAAAGATTATATATTGATGGAAGACCTTACACACATGGAAATATAGCAAGTTTAATAAATAGTAGTCGAGGGTTACATAATAGTTCAAGGATTAATTGCACATTTGAGGAGCGTGAAAATAGTCATGAATCACCATAGATGAGTAGAGATGTATCAAGATACATAGTTGTCAATGCTATTACTACATTACATGCTAGTGATGAACTATTAGTTATGGATGGCGTAGACCTCCAAGAGCACCTTTTAGCTAGAGAGAATAAAAATTTTCTACCCATATTTAATAACTTATATATTTAATTTTATGTTTAAAGTTTACTTTTTATTCATTAATGGAATACTAATGAATTTTATTTATATGTGTAGATTCCAACATATGATGTTGATGATATTCCTCCACACCATTCACAATTGCCAATAAGACCTCATTTATTGGGAGCTTCTATGAGGAGGATACGCAAAAGTGATCCTGTGGAATATGCAAGGTCGAAAGATCTATATTCAAAAGAAGATAAAGTACAAGATTTGTGTGACAATGATGAAGATGATGGCATGGCAAATTTTATTGAGGATTGGTATCAAAATGACAGTGAGAGCATTGATATTTCTAAAAATGAGAAATATCTTCGAGAGGAATGTCTAAAGCATGTATATGAAGGAAGTCGTTTGGCATGACTAAGTGCGAGCTTACTTATTCTCAATCTTTAAAATCGTTTTGGATGGAGTAATGTATCTGTTTCGACACTATTAAGGTATAATTTTCAATTTTCTATCTATTTATATATATATATATATATATATATATATATATATATATATATATATATATATATATATGCATAAATATATATATATATATATATATATATATATATATATATATATATATATATACATGCATATATAAACATACACATAATATACATGGATGTATACACACATATAAACATACACACACACATATACACACATACACATGTTATGAGAGTAAAGTCAAATTATACATACCTGTATCGAATGAAGATGTTTTGTCCATATAGTCTTTAGAATTGTCCACCCAACCTTTAGAATCTTCTTGACACATCTGTTTCTCCTATTTTGGTCGACCTAATACCTGTGCTGCCAACTCTTTTGAATACAAATATTAAGTATCAGTTACCAATGAAGGTATTAAGTCATATGTAAAATGAGAGGAGCAAATTTATCTTGAAGATTTTGAAGGATGGAAAAATAATTTTAAAGGATGGGTGGACAAAAACTGTCCATTCAATGCAGGTTTTTGTTCTTACCTTAGATAAGGTAAGAACAAGAACGTGAACCGAATGGACACTTTTTGTCCGCCCATCTTTTAAAATTATTAATGCATCTTTCAAAATATTCACGAAAAATTTGATCCTCCCATTTTACATATGACTTAATACCTTCATAGGTAACTGATACTTAATATCTGTAAATAGCTTAGCAAGACAGGTAATAGATTGGCTATAAAATGGGAAACCACTAGACGATTCAATGGTCTAGATATGAAAATCTTCAAACCACAATATACAAAAAATAATTAAAAACAAAATCAAATATACAGAGCTACACATGCATACATACATATACATACATGCACATTCATACATACATACATACATACATACATACATACACACACATGTATACACACATACATATACATATATGCATACATATACACATACGTATATATACATACATATACACCTATAAAACACATATACATACATATATACATATACACATACACATACACATATGTATACGCATGCACATGATATACACATCCACATACACATACACATCCACATACACATACACATAAGCATACACATATAAAATTATATGCATAAATATATGTATATTTATTTATATTCATTTTTTAATATATCTTTTTTTGATGAACTTATAGGTTGTTATTTGAAAAGTTTTTACCAAGTCAGAATATTCTTCCTACCTCACATGATGAAATGAAGAAGATAATCAACAATCTTGGTATACATTATCAATGTATACATGCATGTCCTAACGATTGTATTTTATATAGAGGTGAATTTGCAGACTCTTTGACATGTCTTAAATATCAATCTCCTCGATATAAGGACGAAGAAGGTAAAATCCCAAAAAAGGTATTGAGACATTTTCCATTTGCTCCACGGATTAGACATATGTTTCAAAGCCCCCAATTATCAAAGCTTTTGACATGGGGATGTGATCATAAAAGTACTGATGGAATAATCAAAATTCCTCATGATAGTGTTGCTTTTCAGCATATTGATCCTACATGGCCTGAATTTGCACAAAATCCATAGAATCTAAAGTTAGGAGCTGCATTAGATGGGGTTAATCCATTCTCCATGAAATCCATTAAATGGTCAACATGGCTAGTGGTAGTCATAAACTACAATCTTCTGCCATATCTTAGCATTAAAAAGGAACATTTAATGCTTTCACTTTTAATCCCGGGCAAAAGACAAGTTAAAGATATGAATATATATCTTGCTCCTCTCATTGACGATCTCCAAGAGTATGGAGAGGTATTATTGTCATTGATGTATCGAAAAGCATCAATGAAAGACATATGACAGTTCGTGGTATTGTGGCTTGGACTATGCATATAAATAAATATGATTTAATCTGATTATATTTTTATCATTTTCATGATGTAGGAATATCTACTAAGGGTTATAAAGCCTTTCCATATTGTGGTGATTGGTTGAGATCAATCTATAGTAAGAATCTCAACAAAAATATTTATCTTCGACATCAAGGATTCTTGCCTGATGATCATCCATTAAGATCTAAAAGAGAAGCGATACATTTTAATGGAAAGCTTGAAACAGGTTCGTGTCCAAAACCTATGATGCCTAAGGATTGGTATAAAAAATGGACAAATGGACCTCTGATAGATCCATAATTAGAAATCTTCAGTGATGATGAAGATAATGAGTATGTGAAGAGAGGTAAAGGAAAACTGGCACTCGTAGAGAACATATCAATATGGTATTCTTTGGAGTATTGGAAAGAGTTAAAAGTATGTAATCTTTTTGATCCTATGCATATATTCAAGAATATTGGTTATTCACTATGGAAGCATCTTGTTGGACTAAAAGATACCATAGCATCAAGGAATGATTTGAAAGATAAAAAATCAAAACCAAAGTTATGGCCAGTTTTTTATAGACATCGACAGGAAACAACTTATGCACCTGCTCTTTGGGTACTTACAACAAAAGAGATATAGACTATCAACAATAGAATTCAATTGATTAAGACTCCTACAGGATATGGAGCATCTTTTCAAAACATTTTTATTATGGATGATAAGAGCTTATCTCGGTTAAAGACCCATGACTGGCATAACTTTTTGAAACATATTTTACCTTTGGTTATCGATGGATCTACAAAGGAAGGAGTACGAGATGTGATCTATCGTTTTGGATAACTTATAAGGTAATTATGATACTTTTATATTTAATATGTATGAATATTTGATATCTTTTATTTTTGAATTAACTTCTTTATAATTTTTTTATGATATGTATAGGTGGATTACATCCAAAGAGATTGACAAAAACTCGATCCCACAAAAAAAATGTGAATGCAAAGAGCTAATATGTCTTATGTAGAAAGAACTTCCTACTTCATTTTTTGATATTCAGGTTCATTTATTAGTCCATCTTGTAGATGAAATAGAGATTGCAGGTGTTGTCAACACTCGATGGATGTTTTGGGTCGAGCGATTTATGGGAATATTAAAAGGTTATGTGCGACAAAGAGCAAAACCAAAAGCATCCATGGCAAAGGGTTGGATGCTTGAAGAGTGCATGTATGACGTTAGTGAGTACCTTGAAAAAGTTCATGAAGAAGATCCACGTGCATGGACCAATGAGTCTTCATAAAAAATAATAGATGAGGTATTATCAGGTAAGGGAGTTCCATTTTTATTTACATTTCAAGAAAAAAATGATGTTTCTACTTTTGTAGCATATAATAGCAAATACATGTGAGCATTCCTTAGCGAGTACGAACAAGAACTTCAAAGTCTCCGAAGTAAAAGGGGAAGAAACAAAAGATATAGACGTAATCTCGATAAACCAAGAGGTAGAGGATTTGTAGAAACCTCTGCTTGTAATTTATGAACAGCAAGTCCATGACATGTACGAGGTATATTAACATTATGAGAAAAATTATCATCATCATCATCATCGAGAAAGTATTCCTGTATATCAACAGTAGTTTGATTTTGTATATGGTTTTTAAATAAAATAATGACATTAATTTATATAAAAAATACATACCCAAGCATTATCACATTGACCAAGTGATGGTGCATGCTCAAAAGTACCATACTCTGCCTCATGTTTAATACATTCCAATCATGGTCTTTGATACGTGCCATAACAAGAGTTACACCAACATATAATATGCTCTTGATAGTAAAATTCATCACAATTCCTATCAGAGGACACATGTGAAGTCGTTGCATGGGTAGGAGGTGGTGGAGTACCCTCTGATTGATTAGAATCTGATAATAATAAGAAAAAAAAACATATGAGTTATGTATCCATCAAATATATTTAAAATTAAATGTTTGATATACTTAAAGTATATAGTCATTGCACGATGAGGAGACGGTGGTGGAGTTCCATCTGATTGATTAGAATCTACAAATAATGGTATTTGATATTAATAATCTGATTATTTACATACACAAAAAATTCACGTATACATATTTACACATACACACATATTCACATATACGCATTTACACATACACACATATTCACATATACACAAATACACATTACTGTGGGATAAATGCATGTATTTTGTATGAATGAGTGCATATGCATGCATGTGTGTGTACGTATATATGTGGATATGTATATGCGTGTTTCTGTTATATGTATGTATATGTGTATATGTATGCATATATGTATGCGTATATGTTTGCATGTATATGTGTATGTGGGTATGTGTATGTGTATGTGTGTATATATATGTGTATGTATTCTGATTTTTTTTTTGTTTGAGATTAAATTAACAGGAGATATTGTATTGTTTTTTCGTAGACAGCTACGTCTTCAGGAGTCATTTCCTCAGCAGAAGGTATACAAATTAATAGTTTATATTTATAATTCTCATATATTTTAGTAAATTTTTACATTTAATTTATGTATTTCTTTTTTCTTAAATAAACAGGCTACTGCAAAGAAGAGAGTTGATTTGGGCCACACATCGCACCTAGGCCAAATGGGCCATCATGGTTTTGTAGCTACATTTGTAAGTATATATGTTTTTGTGAATATATTTTTTATTTTAGTTAAAATGCAAGAAACTAATCTTTTTTATTTGTTTCAATGCAGTGAAAGGATTATGGTCGATATCCTACGAAACATGAGATCGAGTATGCTACACATTTTGGATATCGGCATTTGAGCGAGCATATGCGAGATCATCCGGATGCCTTTGTGAGCATTATTAAATTTTATATAATTACTTTATTTTTATGAATGGTTTAATTGTTTTACTTATTTATGTTTGTTATATGTAATACAGGAGTATTATGGAGAGGAAGATATGGATGAGGTGGAGAGATAGACACAGGAGGGACGATCTCGATCGTCATAGGGTGATCATGATGATGAGGATGAGGATGATTAGGATGATCATGATGTTGTTGATGATGATGATCATGATGATGATGATTAGGATTCTTGATTATGACATTGGATTATATCTATTTACATTGATATACATATATATATATATATATATATATATATATATATATATATAATCTATATATTTTTCATTTCAATTATGTTTTGAATTATGTGTATGGTATTAAGTAATGAAGATTTTTGTTCTATTGATTGTTATTATTGTTTATATTAAGCATGTGTTTTAATACTTTAATTCTATAATTCATTTATATGTGTGTATGTAAGTGTATATGTATGTGTGTGTATATGTATGTATGTGCATGTGTATGTGTGTGTATGTGTGTGTATGTGTGTGTATGTGTGTGTATGTGTGTGTATATGTATGTATGTGCATGTGCACATGTGTAAGTGCATATGTGTGTATATGAGTATGTGCATGTGCATGTGTATGTGTTTGTATATGTATGTGCATGTATATGTGTAACTCTATGTGTATATGTGTGTATGTGCGTGTATATGTGTATATGTATGTATGTACTTGTGTGTGCATGTGTATATGTGTGTGTATGTATGTGCATATATATGTGTATATATGTGTATAATGTATGTATATGCATGTGTATATGTAGGAAACATGCATGTGTATGTGGATGCATTTCCATTTGCATCCATGTGCATGCATGTGGATGTGCATATACATGTATTTAAGTATATGTTAATGTGTGTATGTGTGTGTGTGTGTGTGTGTGTATATATATATATATATATATATATATATATATATATATATATGCAATAATGCATGCATGTAAGTCTTTTTATGTGGTTGTAAAAATGTTTGTGCATATGCATGTGTATGTGTGTGTATGTCTAAGTGTATGTACACATGTATCTGTGTGTATATATATGTGTGTATGTGCATGTGTATATGTGTATATGTGTGAACGTGCATCTTCATCACATATAAGTGTATATGTGCATATCAATGAGTGTGAGTATGCTATCTAATGAAAATAACACAATTCAAATGGTATACAAAGAATAGAAATTGTACATACAATAGTTAGCCATACTTTTTGCTTGGTTAGCTTCTTGAATAACCTGTGATAAAGAGAGAGAGAGAGAGAGAGAATTCAAAGAGAGAAAGATGTAGAAAGAGAGAAATAGGCACAGAGAGAGACAATAAGATAGAGCCTAGGCAAAACAACAATTCTGCATATACTTGTTTCAGCTCGTAAGCGCAACACAATTGTGAACGTTGGAGAGCTCTTTGATCAGATGCATGGAAATGCCGATCGAAGACCTCCAACATTTTAATTTTTTTCCATCAACACCGTTGTGTAAGCGATGGTAACGCATCGTAAAAACCACTGGAATTGGCATTGCATAAGTGGCATTTTTTAGCATCACTTATGTGATGCTTTTTTAAATGGTCGTGTTGGCGATGCTCTATGAGAGCGATGCACACCCCGTCATGCCACACGTTGAAAAAAATGTGGTTTGGCTCGTCATTTAATCGACGGTCCGTGCTCGACACTCATTGCGATGCATTTTGCAATTTTATAGTGATGAAATTGTGTCACCTTAACTGGTATTATGCACCTGTATTGCCACTAGTCCGGATTTCTTGCTTTCCTTTCAATGATTGTCCATCACCACTACCAGCCGGAGGTGTTTCGAATGTACTAGGAACTTTCCACGGATGCTAATCCCTTCTGTACTTCGGGTACCATTCTTCAGAATGTGTTACAGGCATATATCATCGGATTCTTTCTCAATTCCTAGTCTATGCGCCAACTGGCTAGTCCATGCCCCATGGTCGGTGCCAGTGTTAATCTTTATGATTAATCTAATTATTAATTGATCTATATAAAGTTTTCAGAGAATTGCGCGTCGATCTTTTCTCTAATTCTCCTTCTGTGCTTAATCTTATGAGAAATCCTTTTGTACACATCTAAGTCCATAGTTAATCCATCTATGGCTAAAGTTTGAGAGTCCAATTGCAAACAGGCTGAGAGAATTTTGAATAGGAACATTCATATGTGAAAAGTTCTGAGTGTCTTCTGAAACAGGCGCAAATGTCGTGGTTAAAGAAATGGTCAGTACTCAGCACACAGTGTAAAGTTTTACACAAATGAGGATTCAAAATTTAAGTTGAGAAGTAAGCCATCTATGTCTAAAAGCATTTGATTAAACGGGCTATAGTTTGGGAGAACCATAGCTTAGAAGTTACAGGTGTCAAAGTCGTCATTACAGAGAGGCAGATTCAGACATAGGTAAAGTGTTTGAGTTATTTCTCACATTCTACTCAAGCATTTGAAGTGATTTAACTTGTTAGAAGGTGCACAACCTCTAGTTGACACATTCTACAAAGTTTTATCAAAAACTTTACACAAATGATTAGTCAATGAGTGATTAATCTGCAGCAGACTTTTTCTGAGAAGTAATTTTTCACAGTTGATCAATTTCTTGATAATTTGATAATTGTTTTTCAAAATTAAGTGGAGTCTGAAGTTATTCTTGATATAGAGGTTGTCTAACATCAAGGATAGCTTGTTCTTTTGGAGATTAACATTCTCCATCAGTGGTATCAGAGCAGGTTGTATCAAAATTGAGGAAAGGAAGACTCCGACTTCTGCAGACATACAAATTTTACATCTCGAAGGATCAAAAGGATAAAGTGTGAAGAAAGATTGAAGGAAGACACATTAAGGTTGTCAAAAGGATCAGAAGGAGTAACATTCGAAGCCAAGGTACATTCATTCCTTATAAGGATTAAAGATTTGATAGTACAGGTGAAGAAAGGATGGGAGATAGTCTCCAAATTGAGAAGTTGGATAGAGAGAACTATCCAGCTTGGTCAATGAGAATGGAAGCTCATCTTATGAGCAAAGATCTGACGGGATACATCACAGAAGAGGAAGAAAAGCCAGAATTCAGAGATCCTAGTGTTCCAACTAGGGAGGAGCTTGCAGATATAAAGATTTGGATGAAGAAGGATGCTCAAGCAAGGAGCATAATCTACATGGCAGTGAATGATTATTTGCTTCCTCATATTAGAGGACTTGAAAGTGCAAGTGACATTTGGAATGCTTTGGAAGAGCATTTTCAGAACACAACCAAATCAAGGAAAGCTTCATTATGGGAAGAGTTTACTACTTTCAAGAAGAAGGCTTCACAATCAATATCTGATTATGTGACAAAGATGAAGGACATTGCAGATTCTTTAGGTGCAGTGGATGAGGATATTGAAGAAGACAAATTGGTAAGACAAATTCTCACAGGGCTAAGAGGAGATGAGAAGTGGAAGCCTTTTATTTTGTCTACAGAACTTTCATTAGATCATTTCACTCCTGATTTGAATCAATTGTTAGGACATATGCTAACTTTTGAGAATGATATCAAAGGAGATGTTGACAAGAGTGCAGGTCATGCAATGTACTCTAAAGACAAGAAGAAAGCTAACAAAGGAAAGCAACAATTAGGTGAAGATGAAGGTACTTCAAGCCAAGCAAACTTCCTAAGAGGAAGAGGAAATGGTAGAAGTAGAGGAAGAGGTAGAAATAACAAAGATAATGTCAGAGCTTGTTGGATATGTGGTAAGACCAATCATCTATCTCATGATTGTTGGCATAATAATAAAAGCAATGGTAATTTTAGTCAGAACTTTAATCAAAGAGCAAGAGGTGGTAGATTTTAGAGAGGAAACTTCGGAGGTAGAGGTGGTAGGAATGCTTTTGGAAGAGGTGGAGGAAGAAACTTCCAAAGTCAATCCTATAATAACACCTACTACAATTATGCATCAGATCAGAAAGAAGATTCGACTCTCATTATGAATGCAACCTGTGAAGCCTCACATGAAGACATGAGAGTATTTTACATTGACTCAGGATGTAGCAACCATCTGAGTGGAAACATTGCATTGATGACTGATCTAGATTATAATGTAGTTAATCATACAGTCCAAACAGGTGATAATACAAAGCACAAGGTAAAGTCAGTTGGTTCAGTCAAAGCCAAAGATGGAAGCACTCTCTTGAGTAAGGTTCTGTATGTTCCTACAATTCCAAAGAATTTGATTAGTGTAGGTCAAATTGTGGAAAAAGGATATGAGGTAAGGTTCACTAATGATGGAGTTTATGTTGAAGACCCTAGTCAAGGGTATAAACAGATTGTTACAGGAAAGAAGGAAGGAAGACTCTTCACATTAAAGGTACAAGGAAATATTGGACATGCTATGTTTACATATGGAGAGCAGAAGGCATCTGAATTGGATCTTTGGCACAAAAGACTTGGACATTTTAATGAGAGAGGTATCAAAGAAATGATAAATAATGGTTCAGTACTTGGATTGCCTAACATTGCAGGTCAACACATGACATACAGATGTGAAGCATGTCAGTTAGGTAAGGCTCATAAGCAATCATACAATAAGCATGGTTTTATGTATTCAGACAAACTTGAATTGGTACATACAGATGTGTGGGGTCCTTCAAAGGACTTTAGTATAAATGGTTCAAGATATTATGTTATATATGTTGATGATGCTACCAGGTGGATCACAATCTATGTGATCAAAGATAAATCAGAAGTGTTTAATACATTTAAACACTATCATGCATATGCAGAGAGAATTACAGGTCAAAAATTGAAGAGGTTAAGGTCAGATGGAGGGGGAGAGTATTTCTCTAATGAGTTCAGTGATTACTTGTGGAATGCAGGTATAAAGAGAGAAGTTACTTGCAGGTACTCTCCTCAACAAAATGGGGGGGTAGCAGAAAGAAGAAGCAGGACACTTGTTGAATTTGCAAGATCCATGATGAAAGAGAAGAATTGCCCAAATTATCTATGGGCTGAGGCGGTAAACACAGCCACATATTTGGTTAATAGATTGCCTTGTAAAGCTTTGCAAGGTATGACACCATATGAAGCTTGGTGGGGTAAGAGACCTACCTTGGATCATTGTAAAATATTTGGATGCCTGGCATATGCATATGTGCCATCTCAATTGAGGCATAAATTAGAGCCTAAAGCAGAGAAGTATGTATTCATTGGTTATGATGACAAGCAGATGGGTTATAGGTTGTGGAGTCCATCTACAAAACAATTCCTTGTGTCCAAGGATGTTACATTTGATGAGCAAAGTACTTGGTATGCAGGTACATCTAATGTGTATGCAAAAGTTGAAGAAATTATGAATCAGAAGAAAGGTAAAACAAAGGTTCAGATGTTTGATGAAGAAGAGAAAAATGAAATACAGGTTGAAGGTGAAGAAGTGCCAAGGTTTGATCCAGAGTGTGATGAACCAGAAACCTCAAGGAGTGGAGAACTCAGGAGGTCTACAAGGCACAAATGGCAACCTACAAGGTATAGCTATGATACTTCATTCTTGACTACTAAGGATTATGCTTACATGATAAAAGCAGATGAAGATCCATCTACATATGATGAAGCCAAAGGGAAGAAGAATTGGGAAGAAGCTATGCAAGAGGAGTATGATGCATTGATGGAAAATCAGACATGGGAATTGGTTCCTAAACCTAATAGCCAGAAAATCATTGGATGTAAGTGGGTTTACAAAACAAAAAGGTTTGTAGATGGAAGTGTGTCTAGGTACAAATCCAAACTTGTTGTGAAGGGATATGCATAGACATATGGAGTGGACTATGATGAGACTTATAGTCCTATGGCAAAAATGACAACCATCAGAACACTCATAGCAATTGCTGCTTGCAAAGGTTGGAAATTATCTCAATTAGATGTTAAAAATGCTTTTTTGACTGGTTACATTTCAGATGAAGTCTACATGGAACAACCAGATGGTTTCAAAGATCAAGTGTATCCAAATTATGTATGTAAGCTCAAGAGAGCTTTGTATGGATTGAAGCAGGCCCCAAGGGCATGGAATTATAGGCTTGTAAAGTTCTTGAAGGAACTTGGATTTCAAGCATCAAAGGCAGATAGTAGCTTGCTATTCAAAGCAAGTGAAGATGGATTTATTTATGTTTGTATTTATGTTGATGACATAATACTTACAGGAACAGATGATAAAGGCATACAAATGATTAAGAAACAGATGGAGAAAGAGTTCAAAATCAATGACTTGGGAAATTCGTCATTCTTCTTGGGAATGGAGATTTCATATACTCAACATGGAGTATATGTAACTCAAGAAAGGTATCTGAAAAATTTTCTAACCAAATTTAAAATGGAAGATTGCAGGATAGCACCAACTCCAATGGAAGTGAATCATAGATTGACTAAATATGGAGGAAAAGAATTCAAAGATATGAAGCTCTATCAGAGTTTGGTGGGTAGCTTGATTTATGCTACATTAACAAGACCTGATTTGTCATATGCAGTTGGAGTTCTATCTCAATTCATGCATTGTCCTAGAAAGGAACATTGGATTGCAGGACAAAGAGTACTTAGGTACATCAAGGGTACACTCAAAGAAGGGTTGTACTATGGGTTTACTTCAGATACAAGAGTCAAAATATATAGTGATGCAGATTGGGCAGGTAATATGGATGATAGAAGGTCAACACATGGATATTTGTGTTATGTGGGAGACAAGCTAATCTCATGGTGTTCTAAGAAGCAACATACAGTTGCTTTATCATCTACAGAAGCAGAATACAAAGGCATGGTGAAAGTTGCAAAGGAAGTAATATGGCTAAAGATACTTATGAAGAGTTTTAATGTTGTTCAGAGTATTCCTATCATTTGTGGAGACAATATGAGTTCTTTATACTTGGCAGGAAATCCTGTGTTTCATGCTAGAACTAAACATATTGAAATTTAGTATCATTTTTTGAGAGAGAAGGTTATTGATAAAGAAATTGAAGTCATGCATACTCCTACAAAAGATCAAATTGCAGATATGATGACAAAAAGTTTGGATGGACCAAAGTTGCAGAGGTTTAAAGATATGGCAGGAATAAAGAAGATGCAGGTAATCACAATTGATGATTGAGGGGGAGCTGTTGGAGCAGAACAATCAACAATGAGTGATTACATAAAGGTTAGAAGTAAAGAGATGAAGAAAAGATTGAAGATCAACTTCATGGAATGAAGAGAAGATTCAGATAACAAAGTTCTTTAAATCATATGTACATTAGTTCTGTATATACTTCAATGTACTTGAAGTAATGATGAATTAGGACTTATATGTATATATAAGTACATGCTTATAGTCTTATTATAAGCATAAGAGAGCATGAGATGAAATATAGATGAGTAGATGATGAACATTGTATGTATCATCCATCAGATGTATGAAGAGTTAAGATAAGAGAAAGTTTTCAGAGAATTGTGCGTCGATCTTTTCTCTGATTCTCCTTCTGTGCTTAATATTATGAGAAATCCTTTTGTACACATCTAAGTCCATAGTTAATCCATCTATGGCTAAAGTTTGAGAGTCCAATTGCAAACAGGCTGAGAGAATTTTGAATAGGAACATTCATATGTGAAAAGTTCTGAGTGTCTTCTGAAACAAGCGCAGATTTCGTGGTTAAAGGAATGGCCAGTACTCAGCACACAGTGTAAAGTTTTACACAAATGAGGAATCAAAATTTAAGTTGAGAAGTAAGCCATCTATGTCTAAAAGCATTTGATTAAACGGGCTATAGTTTGGGAGAACCATAGCTTAGAAGTTACAGGTGTCAAAGTCGTCATTACAGAGAGGTAGTTTCAGACATAGGTAAAGTGTTTGAGTTATTTCTCACATTCTACTCAATCATTTGAAGTGATTTAACTTGGAGAAGGTGCGCAACCTCTAGGCAACACATTCTACAAAGTTTTATCAAAAACTTTACACAAATGATTAGTCAATGAGTGATTAATCTGCAGCAGACTTTTTTTGAGAAGTAATTTTTCACAGTTGATCAATTTCTTGATAGTTTGATAAATTTTTTTCAAAATTAAGTGGAGTCTGAAGTTATTCTTGATATAGAGGTTGTCTAACATCAAGGATAGCTTGTTCTTTTGGAGATTAACATTCTCCATCAATACCTTTGTTATGATCATGAGCTTGTACATATATGCTTATATATACAAGTAGAAAGTCGGGGAAAATATGAGAGAGCATGAGATGAGAAGAACTAGAAGTTGTAATAGTCATTAAACACTTGAGAAGTGAGGTAGAACTCTCTCATCATTCAGATGTAAAGTTTTTTTGAATAGAAGAAAACGTTGCACCCGATATTTTGTTGTGTTATCCTTATGTGTTTGATCATTTCAAAAATCCTTTTGTAGATGTCTAATTCCATAGTTAGTGCTCCTATTCTTAAATTTTGAGAGCCTACTTGTAAACAAGTTGAGATAATTATGTGTAGGAACATTTGTATGTGAAGAAGTGTTGAGTGTCTTCTGAAATAGGTGCAATCTCAATGGTTAAAGAATTTATCAGTTCTTAGTGCACAGTGTAATGTTTTGCACAAATGAGGAGTCAAAATCTAAGTTGGAAGGTAAGACATCTATGGCTAAAAGCATTTGCTTAAACGGGTTCTAATTTGGGAGAACTGTGTGTTAGAAGTTGCAGGTGTCAAAATCAATTCTACAAGAAGATAGTTTTAGACATAGGTAGATTGTTTGGATCATTTCCCAAGATTTACTGAATCTTTTGAGAAGATTTAACTTGGAGAAGCTGCACAATCTTTAGCAACACCTTGTGCAAAGTTTTATAAAAAACTTTACACATTTGATCAGTCAATGAGTGAGTTTTGTGCAACAGACTTTTCTGAGTAGTGACTCTCCTCACAGTTAGTTCAAGATTTTGATAATCTGGTATTGATCCTCCAAATTGGTAAAGGTTTTGAGTTTTTCTTGATATAGAGGTGCTCTAACATCAAGGATATCTTGTTCTTTTGGAGATTAACACTCTCCATCAGTGGTGTCTGAGTAGGAATCATTAAAATAGAAGAAAGGAGGACCCCGACTGCTACAGTCATACAGAAATCAACATTTGAAGGTTCAAAAGGTGAAAGCTTAAAGGGAAATCTTGAGAAGGAGGCATGAAACTATCAAGAAGATTAAAAGGAACTTCATTTGAAGTAAAGGTACACTTATTCCTCATAAATCTTGAAGAATTTAATACATAGGTGAAGAAAGGATGGGAGATTCTCTTCAGATAGAGAAATTGGATAGAGAAAACTATCCAGCTTGGTCAATGAGTATGGAAGATCATCTCATGAGCAAAGATGTGATAGGTTACATCACAGGTGAAGAAGAAAAACCACAAAATCGCCTTTTTCATGATTTTCACTCAAAATTGCATTTTTTACGATTTTCATTCAAAATTGCCTTTTCTAGGATTGTTCAAAATCGCGATTTTCATCAGTGCTCAGCATCGCGATTTTCATGATTTCACAAAATCGTGATTTTTGTGGTTGCTCAGCATCGTGATTTTCATGCTCCCTCAAAATTGCGATTTTCATAAGTGCTCAGCATCGTGATTTTCATGCTCCCCCAAAAATCGTGATTTTCATTCAAAATCGTGATTTTCATTCAAAATCGTGATTTTCATTCAAAATCGTGATTTTCATTCAAAATCGTGATTTTCATTCAAAATCGTGATTTTCAAGGTTGTCCAAAATCACGATTTTCACACAAAATCATGATTTTTCCAAAAGGTCTTGTTTCCCTGTTTTGACCCCCAAGAGCCTGATTTGACATAACTTTTTCATCAAAAGTCCACTTTTGAGCTCTATAGCTTGTTGGAAAGCTTGTTTTGAATCCTACACGGAATCAACTATTTTTAATAAGAATAGTGTGTTGATTTTTTGTTAGGATAATTTGAAGTTGACCCTCAGGTGGGATTAGGAAATCAAGGGGGCTCCAATGGATTTTGAGCATTACACAGGGGATTTTGGGACCAGAAGGCAAAGCTTATGAACCTGAGATCTAGTAGACACATAGATCTTATTCATGTTTACGGATTTAGAAAACGCACATGGGTATATAGGTTATTTTTGGGTGATTGACGTGTGTGTGTGTGCGTTGCAGGGATCACCTCTATTTTTGTAGGTACGATTCTTGATGGTGGACATGAAAAGTAGATGCATGGGTGGTCTGGAAGTCTTGCATGAGACATGCGAAAAGACGCTATCTTGGAGCATGCAAATTCTAAAAGTGCGGGTCTAGGAAGGCATGATTGGTCGTGCGCTGGCGAAAGGTGGAGATCCAAAAAGACGAAGACTGAAAGATAGAAAAGGAGGATGGTCGTACAGTCATTACGATCGTTTTTTTGGCTTCTGGAATTGCGATTGAGATTGAGATTGAGAATGACATTGTGATTGTGATTGAGATTGGGATTGAGATTGTGATTGTGATTGAGATTGGGATTGAGATCAGCTCGGGGGTGGTCGGGTGGATGAGGCTTCACATTGAAGCTATCTAATAGATTTTGTAACGCAGATCAGTACTACTTGTAAATCTGCACAAATAATAAAATTCTCTCTCTTCTTGTTCTACGTATACTCTGTTTTCCTTCTTTATATCTTGTGGTGTCGAGGCCTATTATTCTGTGTGGGATTGTGATTCAAGATTAGGAGACTTGTTACACCATACATGGAAAGTATGGGTATATTTCATGAAAGAAAAGAGTGAGGTATTCACTCACTTCGAGAGTTTTAAGGCTATGGTGGAAAAGAAGACAAGAAAGTATATTCAGATATTAAGGTCTGATGGAGGAGGTGAATACATGTCAAATGAGTTCAGCAACTTTCTTAAAAGTCATGGAATTCGAAGTCAGTTTTCATGCAAGTACACACCACAATAAAATCGTGTTGCTGAATGCAAAGACATACATATTGTAGAAATAGCAAGAGCTTTGATGGTTGAGAAGAATATGCCTTACTGTTATTGGGCAAAAGCTCTACATACTACTGTATACATCATGAACAAACTCTGACTTGTATTGTATATCAAGTCACACCTGAAGAGAATTTTACAAGTAAAAATCCAAACTTATCACATATGAAAGTACTTGGTTGTATTGCATATGTACATGTTCCAGATGATTTGAGGATGAAGCTTGATTCAAAAGGAGAAAAATGTATCTTCATTGGATACTCCCTTAAGAAAAAAGGGTATAAATGTTATAACCCACTCACACGATAGGTGAAGGTAAGCAAAGATGTGGTGTTTGATGAAATGTCAAGCTCTTATGCAGATGCCAAAGATGGACTTGATCTTGAACTAAATGACAAAGAAAATGCTGAAAAATCAAGTACAAAATCTCCAATTTTGATTGGACCATATGTGTCACCAAGAAATCATCCCAACTCAAATCCATGAAGTGGAAGACTACATGGAAGTTTTAGTCCAACAAATTCATCAACTACATCAAAGAAAGGTAAAGAAAAGCTTTCTACTGGTAGTTATCTATAGGTTTTGAAGACATTGATGGAGATTCAAGCGGTTCAAAGAAGAGCCTTGATGAGGAACTTGGATTGCCCTTTGTAAAGACTCTAGGAGTTAGAAAGGCACATGCAGGTCATACAAGGACAAGTGATCCAAGACCAAAAAGATTTGGGAGGATGTGGAATTCTGTGCAACGATTGACGTATGACAATTATATGGCTCATCATTGTGCCAACATGACCAAGGTTATACAAGATGTTGAATCTTCTTGTTTTGAAGATGCAATTGGAAATGCAAATTGGGAAAAAATTTTGGACGAGGAGATGGCTTCCCTTTATGGAAAGGATACATGGAAGTTGGCTCCATTGCAGCAAGGAAAGAAATCCAAAATCCATAGGCTGCAAGTGCATGTACAACATAAAGCACAATGCTGATGGTAGCATAAGTAGGTACAAAGCACAATTGGTACCAAAAAGATATGCATATACATATGGCATTGATTATGAGGAAACGTTCAACCCTGTAGCCAAAATGTCTATTGTCAGAACACATGTTGCATTAGCTATAGCAAAAGGATGGACTTTGCATCATACAGATGTAAAGAATGCTTTCCTACATGGTGAGTTACAAGAAGAAGTATACATGGACTAGCCAAAAGGATATCAACATTCAAAGCACCCATAATATGTTTGCAGGTTGCAAAAGGCTTTGTATGGGCTTAAACACGCCCCTTGTGCTTGGCATGCAAGGATTGTTGACTACTTAACCACCATTGGGTTTTCTATGTGTGATGCAGACCATTCACTATATGCAAGGAAGGGTGATGATGGCATCACAATTGTGGCTATTTATGTTGATGATTTGATTGTAGGAGGCAAACATGAAGCAAGAATTAAAGAGATAAAGCAACTCCTTATTTAGGAATTTGACATGAAAGATCTTGGTGTGTTGTGTTAATTCTTGGGCGTTGAGTTTCTACATATAGAAACAAGTATATGGAATTTGCAAAGCCAATATGCTTTGAATATGCTGCAAAAGTATGGTATGGCTTATTGTAAGTCAATTTTTATGCCATTAGATCAGAATTTGAAGTTGGATACTACATCAGGTGAAGCATTCAAAAATGCTACTATGTACAGGAAAATTATGGGAAGTTTGATATATCTCATAATTACAAGGCCTCATCTAAGCTACACTATTGGACTTGAAAGTCAATTTATGTAGGTTTTGAGGAAGCCACATTTAGATGTTGTAAGATGCACTCTACATTATGTGAGTGCTACTTTGGATTATGCATTGTTTTATGATGCTTGTGTAGATTTGCAGGTTCATGGATACACTGATGTAGATTGGGCTGTGTTGAAGCTCAAGGTTAAGGACAAGCATAATAAATACATTAGAGAAGTTGAAACACAAGAAGAAGGAGCACATAGGGAGCTCCAAGAAGTGTATGTCAAATTTTTAGAAGAAATCCCTATAAAAATAGTGATTTTCATCACTAAAAGCCATTGTGAATACTATTTCATATTTTTATAACTCTATTTTGTTCAAGCCGAGGAGTCCTCGATCTTGAGGAGTATTAAAAGTATCATCCTACCAATTTTCATAATTTTTAGGCTTCGTTTGAGCCCTCAAATAAGCCTTGGAACCTAATTTTTAACTAGGTCGGACACTAGGTCGAACACTAGGTCTGGACACGGCCAAAACTAGTCAAAAAACTATTAAAAGAGCTAGAGAGCTCATTTTTGGGATTAGCTTGTTAGAGAATAGAGCTTTTGTAAGAGAACTCTTTTGCAATCAAAGTCCTTCCATTGTTCCTCTCTTTGATCTTACCTTGTGCATGTGTGTGTGTGTGCATGTTTGTGTGCTTTTACTCACGCACTTATGCCTTCACTTGCTCATGGTCTTCATACCGGTCCTCACGTCTCCACTGATTGACAAGTAAAGGAGGTGGTGCTTACGCTTGAGCTACACCAAATTTTGGTGCCATTGCGGGGGAGAGAGCTTCCAAGACGAGCATTGTGATGGTAAGATCCTAGATTTGCGATGTTGGAAGGTAAAAAAAATATCCTTTCTGTTCATTTTCTGATTTTTCTTCTTCATCTTCATCATCATCACCATCTTCATCTTCATCCATCTTCTTCTTCATACAAATTTCTTGTCTTTTAGTGCATTTTCACCATTGTCATACCATTTTTTATGCATTATTGTGCGAGAAGGATTTAGGAAGTGCAAGGGAGAGCAAGCGCCTGTGTTTTTTCATGATTTTCTGCACATACGGAGCTCGCCATTGCTCGACGCTCAAAATTTTGAATTTCTTGCCAAAAAACATGATTCTAACTGAAAATCATGATTTTCATAAAATTCAAATTTTTTCAAAAAAATGTGAGTTTCTATTTCCCGCCTAAAAGCTTTTTTGAAAAGAACATGATTCTGGGGTCATTCTCAAAATTGTGATTCTCTAGTTGTGCTCAAAATCGCGATTCTCTAAATTTCTCAAAAACATGATTCTGAGAAGACACGATTTTCAGTGGGCTCAAAATCGCAATTTTCACAAATCACGATTTTTAGCCAAAAACACGCTTCTTTGTGGCTCCAAAATCACGATTTTCAAAAACATAATTTTCATCCAAAATCACAATTTTCACGATTTTCAGAAAACACAATTTTCACTAAGGTACAAAATCGCGATTTTTAGGACACGATTTTAAAGAACACGATTTTCAATCAAAATCGCGATTTTTTGGTCATTCTCAAAATCGTGATTTTTTGGCCAAAAACACGATTTTGACCAAACACGATTTTCATTCAAAATCGTGATTTTCATGTCCAAAACATGATTTTGAGAAAACACGACTTTCGTTCAAAATCGCGATTTTTTTATGATTCTCAAAATTGCATTTTTCACGATTCTCACTCAAAATCGCCTTTTTTCACGATTTTCACTCAAAATTGCATTTTTTACGATTTTCATTCAAAATTCCCTTTTCTAGGATTGTTCAAAATCGCGATTTTCATCAGTGCTCAGCATCGCGATTTTCATGATTTCACAAAATTGTGATTTTTGTGGTTGCTCAGCATCGTGATTTTCATGCTCCCTCAAAATCGCGATTTTCATAGGTGCTCAGCATCGCGATTTTCAAACCCCCAAAAATCGTGATTTTCATTCAAAATCGTGATTTCCAAGGTTGTCCAAAATCACGATTTTCACACAAAATCATGATTTTTCCAAAAGGTCTTGTTTCCCTGTTTTAACCCCCAAGAGCCTGATTTGACATAACTTTTTCATCAAAAGTCCACTTTTTGAGCTCTATAGCTTGTTGGAAAGCTTGTTTTGAATCCTACACGGACTCAACTATTTTTAATAAGAATAGTGTGTTGATTTTTAGTTAGGATAATTTGAAGTTGACCCTCAGGTGGGATTAGGAAATCAAGGGGGCTCCAACGGATTTTGAGCATTACACAGAGGATTTTGGGACCAGAAGGCAAAGCTTATGAACCTGAGATCTGGTAGACACCTAGGCAAAGATAGACAAAGCAATAGATCTTATGAGGCTAGTGTCAACCATACAGCTAAGTCTTGGGCACAACAACTAAGTGGTTTTCCTTATGTACTAAGTTCAGACACAAGTGACTCAGAAATGTCTTTTAGCATGGGGAAACCTACAGGTAACTCAGGCACTGCCTATTTACAAACACCAGAAGGTCCCTATAAGAAATAGTTGGAATATATTTGGACCAACCGATTGGGTGCTCGCATCTATGAGGATGGCTTGAGGCGATCAGTGATCCAACTCAAAAATCCATATCAACCCTTTGGACTTGAACACCTAGTAGTCAAGTTCGAAGAGGGTTCATAAATTGATAAGGAAGGAACCATGTATGTGGTCACCAACCTACCAGATAGGACCAATGATTTTGGAAATATCATTCCTAAGAATGAGATAGGAGACCTAGAACAAGGAAATATAGGACAAGGACCCCATACTCCTAGATTTAAGTTAGTTTTGATCAGAATGATCACTCCAGATTGGATCCCTCAAGAAAACAAAAGCATAGAACTATTCTTGAATAGAGAAATAGAGGAAGCCTTTTGGAGATTCAAGCCAGATCAACCTAGCCAATTGGGTATAGTCATCATCTACGAAATCAAAGATCTTGAGATACCAGGCAAAGTTGTCTACCTAGATAACACATCGGAGAAAATGTTCTTGTTATCAGAGCATGATAGGCATGTATATACTTGGCAGGGTGAATTGATCTTTCCTCCACCACGATCCAATGTGCTCCATGGCCTCCAAGGAGTAGGATCATCCAAGGCTCATGAAAACTAGAGGGAAAGAGCCAGAGAGAGACCTGAGGTCAATTTTACACACACTGTTGGCAGAAATAGATCAAGACATGAAGGTGCAAGACCTGAAAGAGAGAGACATCGAGCACATAGGCAACAAAGCGATGAACATGATTTTCCATTGCCTAGACCCAGAGAGCACCCAAGAACCCTTAGACCCACTCAAGTGATCAAGGCAATGAAGAATTATTTCGATGGGTTAGGAGATCCTTATGATCATGTGGCCGAGTTCAAACAAGTGTTAAGAGCTGAACAGGTTGAGGATTTTTTCACCCAGTACGAGGCATTTGGTTTGACTCTTAAGGGCACTACCTTAGCTTGGTTTCAACCACTGAGTAGTTGCAACTATGGCGATATAGGTCAACTGCTAGACGAATTCATTGTAGAATTTTCAAAGAGTGGTATTAGGCATAACACATCATCTTTGATCCACAGCTTCAAGCAGACACCCTAAGAAACAGTGTGACTAGCAGGAAGAAGGTTCAGACAGTACCTAGAAAGATTCCCTACTCCAGAGTTATCCACACCAGCCAAACAAGTGGCCTTGTTCTTAGATGGC
Source organism: Ceratopteris richardii (assembly GCA_020310875.1). Lineage (NCBI taxonomy): Eukaryota > Viridiplantae > Streptophyta > Polypodiopsida > Polypodiales > Pteridaceae > Ceratopteris > Ceratopteris richardii. The sequence continues at coordinate 44,706,501 of CM035432.1, read as the reverse complement.
TTACTAAGAAACAAGTTAAGATCATATGTGTATTTGAAAGAGCCTAGAAGCATAGAAGAGTGTATGTGGACCTACATTGACATAGAACACAACTTGGGGTGAGGAGTTGGGACTATCCAAACTCTATAAAGACTTTGACAGTTCTACTAGTCATAACTCTAGAGCCTCCACTGAGCTGGATGAGATAGCAGAGCAAGTTGCCAAGAAGCTAGGAGTTCAAAATAGACAAATACCAAGAGTCACCTCATTGAATCGGTGTTATACTTGCGGAGGTGACCACATGGCTAATGTATGCCCATTGCACAACCAGAACATGAGAGAAAGGAATGCTTCATATTGCACTATTGAGAGAAAATACACGAACCACATGGCTCAAGATTGTCCATACAATAGACAGGCTGTTAGACAGAATTATCAACAACCTTACCAACAAGATAGGTATCAAAACCAAAACCAACAGCCATATTATAGGCCACAACAACAATATCAGGCACCATATAGGCCACAACCAGTCCTAGGAAACTAACCACCAGTGCCTGCCAATGTAATTCCAATTAAGTATGCAATGGCAGAAGAGAACCTTAATAGAGCATTGGTGCTAGTGACCCCACTGATCTCAGAGAATGACTCTCATGCTCATAGTTCAGACTACTCCCATGAAGGTAGTCCACTTGCTTATTACACAGAGTCACCTTAGCATAATGAGACTTATCCATATCAATATGAGGCACCACCTATGGAACAAAATTGGGAGCTAGAATACTCCAATGTCATGTACACAAATCCTAACCCTAGGCCCCGATTGAGACAAATGAGACCACAAGCCCCTAGACGATCATGTTTTAGGTGTCAAGGCGACCATTTCATTCGTGAATGTCCCCACTCACCAACTCTGGGACAAGGATAGAACATCACAATACAAGCCTTTTTTGCTGAGTGTGGTAAAGACCATATCCCCAGAGATTGTTCAAGAAACCCCTCTAGTGCACCCAAGGTCACACCCATAAATGTGGTAGGCTTAGTGGCGGATTCAAGTGCAAGTAGCAGTAAGGTGGCTCTTGTACAAGCAGTTACTAGGGCACAAGCATTAAAACAAGATAAACCAGTAGAGCAATCAGAGTCAAGTGAATCAGGAGAGCCTAGTAAGAGGAAAACAAGAACATGGAAGGACACTAAAGAGAAGGCCAATCGCAAGTGGAATAAAAAGTTATCGGAACTCGAAGAAAGCTTGAGAGATGAAAAAAGCAAAATAGAAGACATTTCCTCTCAAAATCCCTCACATGCCGAAACTCCATCCACGCCAACTCATCCCACTCTGCCACCCATTGTAAATAGACCACAACCAGGGTCTGTTCTTGCAGATCCAACCCCAAAAGGCTTGGACATGATGTTCAAGGCCTACCAGGCTCGACTTCAAGAAGGACCAATAGCTGCAAACCTAGACAAGAGTTACCCTAGAGCCGACTTAGAGATTGAACGGACAAAAATGTGCATGAAAATGGTAGAACTAGCTCAAGCTATGCTCAAGGCCAGTCAATTATTCAATCAGACAAACTCTATCAAACCGGATTTGCATTTCCAAGGCTTATTAGAAAGATTAGAGAAGCTGGTAAATAAGCCAGAGGTTTCTTTACCTCCACATGCTCAACCAGTTGTTGAGAGAGAAAGCTGTCCACCAATGAAAGCTTATGTTCCTAATTCCATGAATGTTGGAACACCTCTTTCAATTCAAGGGTACTCTCAAGAGTTCTTGCGGGAAATACAAGAACAGAAATGGACCAAGGAGAAGGGTAATCCCCCTCCTATTCCAAAGATTGATGACCTCATGATCAATTTCCACAAGACATTTCGTCTATCTATGGAGACAAAATAGAGCAACAAAAAGATGAAAGATTAGATTTTGAATCTAATTCTTTACAAGAGTTGCCACAATTCACAGGCCCATGGGAATCTGAATCTCTTCAGATCAGAGCTCCCACAATACTGGTAAGAAACGAAGACTCAGTGGTTCCAAGGAACACTGATGTCATGAAGAACACTAAGGTTCAGTGTCATCTCACCGTAGAAGAGTTGCTCAAAGCAAAACCTGAGCTATGGAATCATGTGAAGGATCAGGTTCCAGAACTTGATTCCAATATGCAAAAAGCAGGCTCTAAACAGAAAGTTCTAGAGATACCTCTAGACAAAATAAGGAACATGTGTGAGGGTGAAGAAGGTAATACTTATCTTCCAATCACCTACCAAGGTTACACAACCAAAGCAGTCATAGATTCAGGTGCTGGTGTTGCTATTGCGACCACCTCCTTGTGGAAGCAATGGGGCAAACCCACATTAAGACCAACTAGAATGAAGCTTCAAATGGCAGACGGTCATTTTGAAAGACCTCTAGGATTGCTGGAAGGGATAACTCTAACCACTTGTGGTGTAGAGTTTGAACATACATTTGCTATATGTGACTTTGAGAAAAATAATGTCTATGAGATGATCCTAGGAAGACCCTTCCTATGACAATTGCAAATAGTATAGGATTGGGGAACCAACTCCTTGTACTTACAGCACTTAGGGGTCACCACGAAGGTCAATTTGAAGGATTCCACCTTCAGAGATGTACCACCCCTACAGTGGAATCCTATCCACAAAGCAAAATAATATTCTATCTTTGTGCATTCTGGAAGTTCACTTGATCCATCTTGGTTGCATGAAGATACTCATTTGTGGATGTGCAAGGTTGCTGAGGAAGAGGAAAAACATTTAAAGGCGAGAGAAGAAGGAACTTCGCCAGGAGATAGACTAGTTAGAGACCCAGCCTACACACTGATGATCTTTCCAGATGAGGAATTTGAGCCTCATGGCTGGCTAGAAATCTTAGCCACCATAGACATTGTTGTCACTGAAGAACAGTGGACACCTCATTGTGATGAGGAGGGTTATGACATCTCATTGTTCATGTGTCAGCCATTGCTAGAAGAATGTGACCCTAGTGATGTCATAGAAGAGGAAGAGGATGATGATGATCTAGAGTCCATTGTGTTGGATAGTTTCTTTACCTCGGAAAAGCACTATTTAGAGGATGTAGGAGTGTTTAACCAAAAAGAAGAAGAACCTCTCACAAGCATAAAAACTGTAAACTCCAAGGAAGGAAGTGAGGGTAGTCAAAAGAAAAGCAATGAAATAAGAAGAGGAGAAGTCATTGTTTTACGTACTAGAGAATTTCAAGAAATATGAAGTTGAAGATCGGAAAATTTGATGGAGGGCCTCTCAAATTTGTTATCTAGGTTAAATATGAAGTTTCCTACTTTTAAAGGTTTAGTGCATGAAGATGTGGATGATCACATAAGGAGTTTCAACTCCTTATGTCATGGATGAGGGCTACGACATCGGGAAGATGCCATGCTAGTATTGTTTCCTTCTACCCTAGATGGACTTGTAGACAAGCAGTATAGACAACATGAAGAGGGGCACTTTTCCACTTGGGAGGCCTTGAAGGTCTTTTTCTATCTAACATTCCATCCAAGTAACTTTTCAAAAGAAGCTTTGGATCAATTCAAGAACTTGAAGATACAACTAGGTGAATCTTTCCATGAACTTTATACACGTGCTAAAGCTCTTCTTTCTCACTTTTTGAATGATCCAAGTGACTTTTTAGTGAAACAATGGATTGAGAAGGCCTTCCAAGCTCTTCACAATAGAAGGTTTGAGAATCCCTAATGCTTTATGGTGATCATTTCTCGTATCCAAGAGGCAAGAATGTATTTTGAAGGTGATAATTGAGCAAATTATGTCACTTTCTTGGACCCAACTAAGTAGCTTAGTAGGGAAATTGAAGTGTTTAAGATGCAATGGAGTCAACATGAGGAGAAGGTCACTTAGCCATCTACACACTACAATGATGACTTAGTAGCACAACTTCGATGCGAAGTGGAGTTTCAGACTACTCCAAACATCTGCAAGTAGATTTGTTTTGCCACATGCAACAACAATGGCCATTCTAACATGAAACTATCCAAATCGAGTAACTTGCCAATTTTGTGGAAAAAATTTTCATGAGGCATGTGACTATTGTTACCCCAAGGGAGCTCAATAGAGAGGTAATACAAAGTCCCTAACACATATTATGCTAGCACTTCAAATCTGTACAATAGGGAGGAGAACCATTCAAATTGACCAAGGTATACTAGACCACTAATGTGTTATCACTATGGAGAATATGATCATGTGCAAATTAATTGCTCTCTCCCTTAGAGCGCACCTCCCTATCAACATTCCCCAAATGTCAAGGATCATTGTAGGAGGGACTATCCCTACAACCACCTCTCTCTAATTCACATGATCATGATCTCTACATAAGAGGAAGGGATGGATCCACATTCTTTTACTATTTCATCATCTACAGCACCTATGATGACTAGAGCTAAGTGAATGGTAGAAAGCCATCTAGAGGAACAACAAGGAACCAAGGATAAAGAAGATGGTAAGAAGGTTGATTCAAACAACCATGAGGCCATCAAAGAATCTTATGAAAGGGTGATTAATTCATTGAAGGACCAATTTACTCACCCTTGAGAGTATGTACAAGATGTGAATATTGAAGAAATTTTGAAGGGGATTCATCATAAGGTCAGTTTATAACCACTCATTAAGATGGATCCAAGGGTGAGAAGTCATCTACTTAACGTTATAAAGTATGCCTACCTGAACCCACTGCCAAGTATAGATGGGTAGATGGATTTTTCTCCTTGTGCTACTAGCAGAGTGCTAAAGTTCAAGATTCATTGTTTCCATAAAGAGTGAATTTTTTATAGGAGTCATTGTGGATGGAGGATCTGGTATCAATTTGATATCTAGATTCACCATGAAGAAATTGAAATTGAATTTGATGAAAGTAGCACCTTTCACTATGCCATGGACAGATCAACACTGGGTCACAGCATTGGGCATTATTGAAAAGATAGTTATGATACTCAGGGTTTGTAGAGCTAGGGGTGTACATTGAGAATGCATTAAGCCACCTCCATACAATTTTTTCACCCTATTGTACATGTCTAGAAGTAATTGAGGCACCACCTAGTCCATTTCAATGACACTCACCATTTCTTGGGGCTCATGGCCAACTGCGGTGCACACTCACCCTAGGTGCAAGCTGTCATAGGCATTCGATCATGGGGACCCAACTTTGGGCAAGCTCTTACCCTTTTTCTCACTTGAAGCCTTAGCAATCCTCCTATCATGGGGGTGAAGGAAGAGAAGTCTTTGAAGATCCATTCTGTGGAGACTCCAAAGAAAGGAGAAGATAAGACCTGCAATACTAGTTTCATACAAGTTGATTGTGTTATTGCTATAATAAAAATTTCCTTGCCATCTTCTTGCATTGAAGCCTATAATTGGATCCACTTTGCCCCTATGTTGGCATGATGAAGGAAGGTCGACCATTTGCCTATTATGGCACCCAAAATGGGCACCTTGTCACCTAATTTGCTAAGATTCGGCTCACCCATGTTGGCATTTAAGTTTCTGACTCGCCTTATGGTGTATAATGCCCAAGAATGGGTGCCAGCTCATCCCAGCATCTATGCATAGTGCAAATTCAACACCCTCTTGCCCTAAGTGTGGACTTGCCCTCTCCACCCACAGGTAGCAACTAAGGAGACTTGCATGGGGAGCACCCTATCACTTGGTGACCCAACCTCCCCTTTTCCTCTTGACTTGGGGTGACCCCACCACAATATGCAAACTTGAATCAAGAAACTCAAATAGTATAGCATACGTGGGGTGACCGGTCTACTCACCTTTTTTGTGCATGAACACCGAAGCAAGGGTGACCCCTACTAGAAACCCATTTGGGTGCCACCCTCATCACTCCACTCTTGGAAAGTGAAGGCAACATCTAGCCTCATATGTGATTGGTCCTCCATAGGGGGTGACCTCTCTACCAATTACCACTCACAAGGTGATTTCACACTCTTGAATGAGAAGGTTCATATGTGTCCAGGATGATACACTCATAGAAAGGTGAATTGTATGATGGTGATGGCATGTCAGACTCATGGTAATAAGAATTCAAGTATTAAGGCTTTGGGAAGCCCAAAGTGCTACACTTCCAAAATAGGACATCTCCGCCACCCATTTTTCGCACTTCCAAATTAAGATGTCTCCTCTACCTAATTGTGGCATGAGCAACCTAAGTCGACACTTTGACCATGATGTATACAACTTCCTATTTATGTAGGTAGCATCCCCTTTTGAATTTGATAGCCATCACCTAGTGTATAGTGGCATCATGTGCACTTTGAAGTTTGATTATGGATTTGTTAAGCCATCTAAATAGTCCACGATGCATATGAAATTAAGTGATTCACATATGAGAGTAATAAAATAGTCTCCCTCAATAACTAGCATCCTCTACTCCATCATAGGAGGAGCTTGCATGACAAAGTTCCCTACTCGTTTCAATATTCTCTCTTGAATGCCTGAAAAAAATTCTTAATCCACCTTGTTTCCCTTGTAAATCTTGCATAATAAATAAGTTCAAAGAGAATCATCAATTAATGCTAGTGAGTGATTGGGAGTATTGGGTTATCAAGGGTAAGTTTCCATAAATTCTAGGATAATCATCAGAAGGAGATTATCATGATGTGGGAACTTGGGCGCATTATAACTAGCTCTAGCCAAGCAGTCAATTTTTAGGTAGTCACATAATTCATAGATTTTTCAAACATTGGGGTAGTCACACATGAAAAAAAGCAATTTTTCTCACACTTTGACAACCATGAGATGAGCACGTCCTTTCTAAAGCAGTTAGTGGTGCCTTTCTTAGGATCTATATATGATCTGGATCTTGGGAAATCCTCACTTTAGAGTTGTTAATGAAGAGGTCTCAATAATTGATTGTTAGGCTCTTAGAATTAGGAGCTCCTTTAAGGTAAGGTCATCACCAATAGACAGTCCAATCAAGGATTTATGTGATCCTCATAGGGGTTTGTGACTACCCTCATAGTTGTGAGGGTAGAAATCATGATTACTCTATAAGGGTTGTTATCCAAGGACGGTTGTTCCCTAGGAAATCATATCCGTACAATTTCCTATCGTGTGAGCACCAATAGTCATCAATTTTGGATGCATTCAAGAAGCAAAATAAGGAAAAATTTTGTCACACCATATAGCTAGTCATTAAATGTGGGAAATCAGTGATTTATGAATTGAAGTCATAAGAATGTAAAGAGAAGTGATCATCAAGAGAGGGATCATGAGACTCTTCCAACCATTACTAATGTAGAGGTTTCACAAAATCATATTGCTCCTCGAAAGTCACAATGGATGAAAACTTTATCAAGTCTCTCTAAGAGTCACACACTTGGACCCATGATGATACTTCAACTTCCTATGCTTTTATAGGAACTTTGGATCAAAAAATCCCCATTTGAGGCCTTGAGAAATCATTTGACTTCTCTTTTTCATTGATAAATGTCATACCAGTTACTCATGTTAATCAATGATGAAGAAGACTTATAGCAAGTGCATTTTTAATAGAGTGTTTCATGAGCTTTAACCTCACCAAGTAATCTCTCATTCTAAACTATTCTACCTTTAGCTAGTTCAAGCTATCCTTTTCTATCAAAATAGAAATAAACAACTATTGATCAAAGGGTAAGTATGAATTTCTAATACTCCCAATTTGAGAAAGTAGACTAGTCAGAAGGAAGAAGTGACAAAAAAACAAGAAAATGATGCAAACTTTACCTTAGTCTCTTCATCTTGTATAGAGAAGATCACATGTACAAAGATGACTACTGCTTGGTTTTTATTCAATGATACAAGCAATATCCATAACCAAACGAAAATCCAAGTCCATGAAGTGCAAAATCTTCCTTTTTGGTAGGATTCCCATAGCCCATATTTTGCATGACCAAGATATTGCACCACATACATTTATGTGTATCCTTAGTCTTCATGGGCTAGCACAAAATAATGGCAAAGTTATTATAGGAATTCATGACTTTATGTGAACGTTTCTATTTATGAGGCCTAACTTACGAGCAATACAAAAGAGAGAGATTAAAAAAAACTAGCCGGCTACATATTATAAGCTTTCTTGAATGCACCATGGTGTACCCTTTATCTCTTGCCTCTCACGCACATCAAACATGGAACACATGATTAAAAAAAATTATGGGTGTAATCATAGGACATGTGCTTGAGTGACGATAAAAAACGTTTCCAAACGCAACATTACCAAATATCTGTTAGTAAAGAAATTGAAATTTTTGCACTGACCTGGAGCATGATATAGTGAACTTATATGGATGACTCATAGGATATGTTTTTGAGTCATGATCAAAAACTTGTCCAAACAAAAAATTATCAAATATGTGTTAGTTAAGAAATTGAAACTTTACTAGAGTCCTAGAGCTCATCACTACATCATCTCCCTGATGTTTTGATATCCCTATAGCTCTACCTTCTTAGTAGAGCTATAGGGATAGCAAGACATGATCACCTTCCCAAATTTGAATATGGTACAATTGGCTTATGTTTAGGGTGTGACTGCTCGTGTGGTTTAGGAGATAGATCAAGTTGAGCTACTACACAAACACTTTTATATTAAGAAAATATGGGGGTAGATATAAGATCTAGGGTGAGCACCATGTGTCTAATGTTCCATTCATCTCCTCTTTGGAATGTGAGTAGTTATTGCATGGGGATTTGTTTTAGAATCTATTTTCTGTTGGTGCAAGGTGCAAGCCCAAGAGCTTGAACTATGCTCTTGGACTCATGCATAAATGTAAATTACTATGAACTTATATTTATAAGTTTCAAAGGTTAATTCTATAGATTGTTTTAAGTCAAAAGGGTGGAAGGAATCTCGTGATTGAACAGAGCCAAAAGCCATGAATTTATCTCGAATTGAAATTCAAATTGATCCTAAGAATTAGGACTACTTTTAGGTGGAAGATCCAACCACTTTCAAGTTCAAAAAAATATGTATAAATGGACTACCTTTTAGTTGCTAGATATGTAGAGCATTACATAGAGTTTGAGCTGCAATTGTGAACTTGTTTTGTACCGACTTGAAGTGAGAGAAGTCCTCCACAACTCCTTTGTATCATATGTGCAATATCAATACACATTATGATTCATTTGCATTGACTACGCATTCTTTATTTACTATTGTAATACTTTAATTTACACAATCACCTTCTTTGACTCAATTCTCAGTGTGTGGATACCCAATATCTAATTTATTACTTGGATCACTTAGGTAGGACAGTTTAGATTATATACAAAGTTTCATCCACATTAGATGTGTAAAACTCAATGTATGAATGTTTGAGTGTGACTATGTGTGCATACCTTCTTTGTCCTGAAAAGTCTATGTGACCCCCACACTTCTTAAACTTATTGCTCAGTGTATGGTGAGGTTAAATTCATGAAAATAATTTCTTTAGTTAGCTTACCATTTTAATTAAAATGCAAAATATCTTTGGTTAATTTGTATCAAGTTGTGAGCTCTCAACATTTTCCTCAAAGCTTCTCATCCACAAATAAAGGGGTCTTCAAGTTTTGTGATATCCAAACTTATCTATTTTGTCACAACTATTTGTGAATGATGTTCCAAAGGACTTTGGTGTTTCGATTTGGGAAGCTAAGGGAGTGTACTAAGTATCCCTAACCCTACTTTGTCTAGTGTTGAGCATGCTTTTTTGCCAACACTCACTCATCTCTGCATTTATTCCATAACCTCTTTATAGTGGTATCAAAGCAAAGCTAAAGACTAGGCATCATGGGTGATGGATTCGCCTTATACATTGAAAATTTAGATAGAGGAAATTACTCAGCACCACTACAAGGTATACGGGCTCATAGCGACGGTTAAGGCGACACAATTTCGTCGTTATAAAATTGCAAAATGCATCGCAATGAGCATCGCACGCAGACCGTCGATTAAACGACGAGCCAAACGATGTTTTTTCAACGTGTGGCACGACGGGCTGTGTGATGCTTGCATAGAGCGTGGCTAATGTGATGGTTTTAAAAAGCTTCGCATAAGTGATGCTTTTTGTGTCGCATAAGTGACGCTAAAAATTGTCCCTTATGCGATGCAAATTCGAGTGGTTTTTATGATGCATTACCATCGCTTACATGACGGTCTGCTGACGAAAAAAAATTAAAACATTGGAGGCTCTTTAGTCGGCATTTTCATGCATCTGATCAAAGAGCTCTCCAACCTTCGCAATTGTGCTATGCTTATGAGCTAAAACAAGTATATGCAAAATTGTTGTTTTGCCTAAGCTCTATCTTACTGTCTCTCTCTGTCTTTGTTTCTCTCTTTCTATGTCTTTATCTCTTTGAATTCTCTCTCTCTCTCCCTTTATTGTAGGTTATTCAAGAAGCTAACCAAGCAAAAAGTATGGCCAACTATTGTAAGTACAATTTCTATTCTTTCTATATCATTTGAATTGTGTTATTTTCATTAGATAGCATACTCACACTTATTGATATGTACATCTACACTTATACATGATGAAGATGCACGTTCACACATATACACATGCACATACACACATATATATACACACATATACATGTGCACATACACTTAGACATACAAACACATACACATGCATATGCACAAACATTTCTACAACCACATAAAAAGACTTACATGCATGCATTATTGCATATATATATATATATATATATATATATATATATATATATATATGTATATATATATATATATATATATATATATATATATATATATATATATGTATATATATATATATATATATATATATATATATATATATATATATATATATATATATATATATATATATATATATATATGTTGTATATTATTGAACAAGGCATTGTTAAAATGTTAAATTATTAATGTATTAATATGTTTTTGATGTTTTTGATATAGCAGCTGAAGGTTCGTGAGGAGCGTGCAAGGCGTGAAAGGGCGGACATCAATAATCCAAATAATTATTATTTATTTTGTAAATAAACCTACGTAGAAGGTTCTATTGTTAGAAAAGTAATGGTTAGAATAAGGGTCGTTGTAGACCGCAGTTTCTGTTATTAAAAGCAATGGCTTTCTGTAAAAGTTACCAACTTTTAGTTTCACGCCTGCTTTTCGAAGTCGCCCTCATGTAACCACTATTTTCGACATAATCAAAAAGTCCTATAAATACATGCACTCTGTGGACTGTTGAAACAGAGTGCATGGGGGGAGATTGCACCCAATCTGCGTACTTTCTCGTCTCTTGTTGCGTTTATTCTTGGGGGTGTTTTTCTGCGTTCGTAACCTCTGTTTGAGTGTGAGCAAGATCCTGACAACAGTGGTATCAGAGCTCTGCATGTGTTAATACAGAGGGTTCTGTTCTCTGTTCGCGATTCTGAATTCCGATTCCATCTCCGTCTCCGTCTCCGGTTTCTGTTTGCGTTAATACAGAGGGTTCTGTTCTCTGTTCGCGATTCTGAATTCCGATTCCATCTCCATCTCCATCTCCGTCTCCAGTTTCTGTTTCTGTTTCGGTTTTTGTTTCTATTCCAGAACCAGAACCTACATCTTCACCTACGTCTTCTCCTTCAGCTTACTCCAAGGCGTCGACTAAGGCAAAGAACTTAGGCAATACATTGGCAACCAAGGCTCCGTTGGCAGCCGTTGGCTACGTGCGAGGCAATTTTAATTTTTGAGTGGTAATAGAGAGGTTTAGAGTCCCTAAGGTAGGAGGATTTGAACCCACAACCTCCTACTTTTAAGGGATGTACTTTGACCACTCCACCATCTCTTGGAGTTGTACTCAAGTCTCTCTCTCTCTCTTACTTGTGGAAGGCGCTCGCGGCGATTTCAAGGATGGACCCAACAAAGAATTAAGTGTAACTTTCAATCCGTAGGTCGGATTGAGGCGTGTAATATACCGTTGGAAAGCTCTCGGAATGAACTTTCCAATGATCTAGCTTGGAAGTGTGAATTCCTTCAAAATCATTGGGTGGCACTTGAGTGAGTGTTCAAGATACCAAGCAAAGTTGAGAGCAAGGATCCAAGAGCACCATGGAGGATCACAGTAATTCACCTTTACCTGGAGTTTTATTCGAGCAAGAGTTAGAGATTATGAACCAAGAACTTCAAGCACTTCAACAAGCCATACAAGGACGTTATGCTATGCTTCAATTCGACGGACGAATAGATGGCCGCTTGGTGTTGTCATGGCTATCCCTATTCAACAATTTCTTTTCCGACGAGTTATATTCAGAAAATCAGAAAATCGAGTTCGCCACTAATTATTTGGTAGGCAGAGCGCAGCAATGGTGGAATGATCTTTGTCATACTGCAGATTGTCCACACACCTGGAAAGCTTTTCAAGAAGAGTTTAAGGATTCATTTCTACCTTTAAAGTTTACTTTACATGTTTGATAATTGTGATGCATTTACATATTGAATTTATTTTATAGGAGCATATTCAAGTTTTGCTTGCCCAAATTCATTAGAAAGACTATGTCCGCATCTCACAGATACTTTTAATAACTTAACACCTCCATGAACATTTCCATGCATGTGTTTTTACATGGAACATGCCTATGTTTTTTTTTTTTCGTTCAGTGATGAAACATGTGACCGGCTATCCATGTTTATTATTTTATCAACTGAGGTCAGTTGTCTTTTCAACTGAGGGGCATGTTATGAATTATGGAATATGTTGAACAAGTAATTGTTGGAGTGTTAAATTATTAATGTATTATGGAAGATGTTGGACAATGCATTGTTGGATTGCAATATAGAATAGCCAATGCATTGTTGGATTGAAATATCGAATAGCCCATGGCCAATGCATTGTTGGATTGAAATATCGAATAGCCCATGCATTGTTGGATTGTAACATGAAATATGTTGGCCAATGCATTGTTGGATTGTAACAGTAATATGGAATATGTTGAACACTGCATTATAATTGTTAGAGTGTTGAATTATTTTATCAACTGAGGTCAGTTGCTTGTCAACTGACAGGCATGTTGTATATTATTGAACAAGGCATTGTTAAAATGTTAAATTATTAATGTATTAATATGTTTTTGATGCTTTTGATATAGCAGCTGAAGGTTCGTGAGGAGCGTGCAAGGCGTGAAAGGGTGGACATCAATAATCCGAATAATTATTATTTATTTTGTAAATAAACCTATGTAGAAGGTTCTATTGTTAGAAAAGTAATGGTTAGAATAAGGGTCTTTGTAGACCGCAGTTTCTGTTATTAAAAGCAATGGCTTTCTGTAAAAGTTACCAACTTTTAGTTTCACGCCTGCTTTTCAAAGCCGCCCTCATGTAACCACTATTTTCGACGTAATCAAAAAGTCCTATAAATACATGCACTCTGTGGACTATCAAAACAGAGTGCATGGGGGGAGATTGCACCCAATCTGCGTACTTTCTCATCTCTTGTTGCGTTTATTCTTGGGTGTGTTTTTCTGCGTTCGTAACCTCTGTTTGAGCGTGAGCAAGATCCTGACAACAATATATACATACACACATTAACATATACTTAAATACATGTATATGCACATCCACATGCATGCACATTCACATGCATGCACATGGATGCAAATGTAAATGCATCCACATACACATGCATGTTTCATACATATACACATGCATATACATACATTATACACATATATATGCACATATGTACACACACATATACACATGCACACACACATGCACATACATACATATACACATATACATGCACATACACACATATACACATAGAGTTACACATATGCATGCACATACATATACACACACATACACATGCACATGCACATACTCATATACACACATATACACTTACACATGCACATGCACATACATACATATACACACACATACACATGCACATACATACATATACACACACATACATATACACTTCGTACACACATGAATGAATTATATAATTAAAGTATTAAAACACATGCTTAATATAAACAATAATAACAATCAATAGAACAAAACTCTTCATTACTTAATACCATACACACAATACAAAACATAATTGAAATGAAAAATATATAGATAATATATATATATATATATATATATATATATATATATATATATATTTCAATGTAAACACATTTAATCCAATGTCATAATAAAGAATCCTAATCATCATCATCATCAGCAGCAACATCCTGATCATCCTCATCCTCATCATCATGATCACCCTGTGACGATCGAGATTGTCCCTCTTGTGTCTGTCTCTCCACCTCATCCATATCTTCCTCTCCATAATACTCCTGTATTATATATATCAAACATAAATAAGTAAATCAATTAAACCACTCATAAAAATAAAATAATTATATAAAATTTAATAATACTCACAAAGGCATCTGGATGATCTCGCATATACTCGCTCAAACACTGATATCCAAAATGTGTCCCATACTTGATCTCATGTTTTGTAGGATATCGGCCATAATCCTTTCATTGCATTGAAACAAATAAAAAAGATTAGTTTCTTGCATTTTAACTAAAATAAAAAATATACTCACAATAACACATATACTTACAAATGTAGCTACAAAACCATGATGGCCCATTTGGCCCAGGTGCAATGTGTGGCCCAACTCCACTCTCTTCTTTGCAGCAGCCTGTTTATTTAAGAAAAAAGAAATACATAAATTAAATGTAAAAAATTACTAAAATATATGAATATTATAAATATAAACTATTAATTTGTATACCTTCTACTGAGGAAATGAATCCTGAAGACGTAGCTATCTACGAAAAAAATACCACATCTCAGGTGGTATGTTAGGTCGCCTCTTATTGTTTTCCACCATACAATATCTCCTGTTAATTTAATCTCAATCAAAAAAAAAATCAGAATACATACACATATATACACACACATACACATACCCACATACACATATACATGCAAACATATACGGATACATATATGCATACATATACACATATACATACATATAACATAAACACACATATACATATCCACATATATACGTACACACACATGCGTGCATATACACTCATTCATACAAAATACATGCATTTATCCCACAATAATGTGTATTTGTGTATATGTGAATTTGTGTGTATGTGTAAATGTGTATATGTGAATATGTCTGTATGTGTAAATATGTATATGTGAATTTTTTGTGTATGTAAATAATCAGATTATTAATATCAAATACCATTTTTTGTAGATTTTGATCAATCAGATGGAACTCCACCACCGTCTCCTCATCGTGCAACGACTATATACTATAAGTATATCAAACATTTAATTTTAACTATATTTGATGGATACATAACTTATATATTGTTTTGTTTCTTATTATAATCAGATTTTGAGCAATCAAAGGGTACTCCACCACCTCCTATCCATGCAACAACTTCACATGTGTCCTCCGATAGGAATTATGATGAATTTTACTATCAAGAGCATTTTATATGTTGGTGTAACTCTTGTTATGGCACGTATCAAAGACCACGATTGGAATGTATTGAACATGAGGCAGAGTATGGTACTTTTTAGCATGAACCATCACCTGGTCAATGTGATAATGCTTGGATATATATTTTTCATATAAATTAACGTCATTATTTTATTTAAAAACCATATACAAAATCAAATTATCGTTGATATACAAGAATAATTTCTCGATGATGATGATGATGATAATTTTTCTCATAATGTTAATATACCTCGTACACGTCATGGACTTGTTGTTCATCAATCACAAGAAAAGGTTTCTAGAAATCCTCTACCTCCTAGTTTAGAGACTGAAACAGTTGGAGATTATCCATTGCCAGCTCGTGATCGTTCTCTAGTAAACATATGATAGAAGAAGATATGGAGGATGGAATAGAGGACCACTTCCTTTAGATGGAGAGGTTTTCAACTTTTGGGGTAATCGCTATATGATCACTCCATCCACTATTACTAATGCTGGTCATGGTCTCTTTATTGTAGAGGATTTGTATGTGCCTTCAAACTCTGAAATCACTCTTATGTCATTTTGTGGTCCTATATATGGATGGGGAGATTGGCATCAACTTTCACCTTATGTTCAAAGCATGAGTACTTATGGAATATGCTTGAACACAGCATCCCTTACTAGTAGAAGGATTTTACATGCAAAAAATGAAAGATTATATATTGATGGAAGACCTTACACACATGGAAATATAGCAGGTTTAATAAATAGTAGTCGAGGGTTACATAATAGTTCAAGGACTAATTGCACATTTGAGGAGCGTGAAAATAGTCATGAATCACCATGCATGAGTAGAGATGTATCAAGATACATACTTGTCAATGCTATTACTACATTACATGTAGGTGATGAACTATTAGTGAATTATGGATGGCGTAGACCTCCAAGAGCACCTTTTAGCTAGAGAATAAAAATTTTCTATCCATATTTAATAACTTATACCTCCAAGAGCACCTTTTAGCTAGAGAGAATAAAAATTTTCTATCCATATTTAATAGCTTATATATTTAATTTTATGTTTAAAGTTTACTTTGTATTCATTTATGGAATACTAATGAATTATATTTATATGTGTAGATTCCAACGTATGATGTTGATGATATTGCTCCACACCATTCACAATTGCCAGTAAGACCTCATTTATCAGAAGCTTCTATGAGGAGGCTATGCAAAAGTGATCCTCTGGAATATGCAAGGTTGAAAGATCTATATTCAAAAGAAGATAAAGTACAAGATTTGTGCGACAATGATGAAGATGATGGCATGGCATATTTTATTGAGGATTGGTATCAAAATGACAATGAGAGCATTGATATTTCTAAAAATGAGAAATATCTTCGAGGGGAATGTCTAAAGCATGTATATGAAGGAAGTCATTTGACACAACTAAGTGCAAGCTTACTTATTCTCAATCTTCAAAATCTTTTTGAATGGAGTAATGTATCTGTTTTGACACTATTAAGGTATAATTTTCAATTTTCTATATATATATATATATATATATATATATATATATATATATATATATATATATATATATATATATATATATATATATATATATATATATGCATAAATATATATATATATATAAATACATGCATATATAAACATACACATAATATACATGAATGTATACACACATATAAACATACACACACATATAAACATACACACACATATACACACATACACATGTTATGAGAGTAAGGTCAAATTATACATACCTGTATCAAATGAAGATGTTTTGTCCATGTAGCCTTTATAATCGTGCACCCAACCTTTAGAATCTTCTTGACCCATATGTTTCTCCTATTTTAGTCGACCTAATACCTGTGCTGCTAATTCTTTTTAATAAAAATATTAAGTAGTAGTTACCAAGGAAGGTATCAAAGTCATATGTAAAATGGGAGGAGCAAATTTATCTTGAAGATTTTGAAGGATGGAAAAATAATTTTAAAGGATGGGCGAACAAAAAGTGTCCATTCAATGCAGGTTTTTATTCTTACTTTAGATAAGGTAAGAACAAGAACTTGAATTGAATGGACACTTTTTGTCTGCCCATCTTTTAAAACTATTAATGCATCTTTCAAATATTTGTGAAAAATTTGATCCTCCCATTTTACATATGACTTAATACCTTCCTTGGTAACTGATACTTAATATCTATAAACAGCTTAGCAAGACAGGTATTAGATTGACTATAAAACCGGAAACCGCCGGACAATTCAATGGTCTAGATATGAAAATCTGCAAACCACAATATACAAAAAACAATCTCACTCTTTTCTGTCTCTCTCTCTCTCATATACATACATACATACATACATAAACACACATACTCATATCCACATATATATACATAAAAGCAATGCGTACCGTGCATTATCGCGACGATGAGCCATAAGTGTCCGCATCTCTTTTAGACACCACTTATGTGACCAACCTGACCCAAACTCTGTCTCAAGTGAACTAAGTACGTATTTTTTATCCCTCTCATCATGCTCACTACAAAAATTAAAAAAAACATGTAAATAAAACATAAGGTATTTATTTCAATTTATATGTAAAATTTATACTTAATTCCACGCTAAGTGGACAAGGCGCGGGTAAGAGTCGCATAGTGCCCGCATTCTTCTCTTGAACTCCAATTCATTCCCTATGTACACAATGTTCCCCTCTGGCTCTATATCGCACTCTAGCCCTAAGGTTCCTATGCATGTCCTCATAGGCAACTCTGATCTCCTATCATGATCTAGAGGGGGTATAGGTGTCCTGAAAATAGATAGATAAAAGTAAATAAAAATATGCGTTATACTATCATTAAAAAAGTTTATGAAAAAAAAACATACCTATGAGCAGATACATGTCTTCCTGCATGTGGAGCCACAGAAGAGCCCTCCTCTGATCGCTAGGTAAGCATCTAGATCGTATAATCCAGCTCATCATCAGGCATCTCTGAGTACTCATGCATGATGACCCCTAGAGTATCAGACGAAACTTTTTCTCTCATAAGACTTTTTATGAGAGTGAGTTTCATCGTTCTCTCTCTACTAGGATCCATAATACCTAACATATAAAACAAAATGGGTTAGAAATCAATATATATACGTGTACATATGTATGTGTGTATATGTGTATGGTGTATATGTGAGTGTGTGTATGCATGTAAACATGTATGTATGCATATGCATGTGCATTATGTATGCAAATGTATGCATGTGTGTATATGTGTGTGTATGCATGTAAGTATGTATGTATGCATATGCATTATGTATGCATATGTATGCATGCATGTGTATGTGTCTCTATGTGTGTATGCATATATATGTGTGTATGTCTCTATGTGTCTATCTATGCATATATATGTGTGTATGTGTCCATGTGTGTGTATGTGTGTGTGTATGTGTGTGTGTCTATGTGTGTGTGTGTATGTGTGTGTCTGTGTGTATATATGTGTGTATCTGTATATATGTGTCTATGCATTTGTATGTATGTGTATAAATGTGTTTGGATGTGTGTATGTGTCTGTGTAAGTGTGTATGTGTCTATGTGTGTATGTGTGTATATATGTGTGTATCTAGGTGTGTATATATGTGTGTATCCATATATATATATATATATATATATATATATATATATATATATATATATATATATATATATATATATATATATATATATATATATATATATATATATATGTGTGTGTGTGTGTGTGTGTGTGTGTGTGTCTATATGCATGTGTATGTGTGTGTGTAAATGTGTGTGGATGTGTGTATGTGTGTGTCTAAGTATATATGTGTCTATGTGTGTATGTGTTTGTTTATATATGTGTGTGTGTATCTCTATGTGTGTGAGTTTATATGTGTGTATGTGTGTGTTTCTATGTGTGTAAGTGTGTGTGTGTCTATGTGTGTATGTCTATGTGTATGCATGTGTAAGTGTTTCTGTGTATGTGTGTGTGTCTATGTGTGTGTGTATATATGTGTGTATATATGTGTGTATGTGTCCATGTGTGTATATGTGTCCATGTAATTATGTATGTATGCATATGCATGTGCATTATGTGTGTATGTGTCTATGTGTGTATGTGTCTATGTGTGTACATGTGTGTGTGTGTCTATGTGTGTGTATGTGTGTGTATGCATGTGTATGTGTGTGTAAATCTGTGTGTATATGTGTGTGTATGTGTCTATGTGTGTGTATGTGTATGCATGTGCATTATGTATGCATATGCATGTATGTGTGTGTATGTGTGTATGTGTGTATGTGTGGGTATGTGTCTATGTGTGTGTATGTGTATGCATGTATCTATGCATATGCATGCACATAATGTATGCATATGTGTGTGTATGCATGTAAGTATGTATGTATGCATATGTATATGCATTATGTATGCATGTATGTGTATGTTTGTATGTCTCTCTATGTGTGTGTATGCATATATGTATGTGTATGTGTGTGTGTATGTGTGTGTGTCTATGTGTGTATGTGTATGTGTGTATGTGTGTGTGTATGCATGTAAGCATGTATGTATGCATATGCATGTGCATTATGTATGCATATGCATGTATGTGTGTATGTGTGTATGTGTGTATGTGTGTCTATCTATATATATGTGTCTGTATGCATGTGTATGTGTGTGTGTGTAAATGTGTGTGGATGTGTGTGTGTGTAAGTGTGTGTGTGTGTGTGTGTGTAAATTTGTGTGTATGTGTATGTGTGTGTGTGTCTATGTATGTGTGTGTGTCTATGTGTGTATATATGTGTGTATCTATATATATGTGTCCGTGTGCATGTGTATGTGTGTGTGTAAATGTGTATGGATGTGTGTGTAAGTGTGTATGTGTCTATGAGTGTGTATGTGTTTATGTGTGTGTATGTGTGTGTATGTGTCTATGTGTGTGTATGTGTGTATGTGTGCGTATGTGTCTATGTGTGTGTATGTGTCTATGTGTGTATGTGTATGCATTTATGTATGCATATGCATGTGCATTATGTATGCATATGTGTGTGTATGTGTCTACATTATGTATGCATATGTGTGTGTATGCATTAAGTATGTGTATGTATGCATGTGCATTATGTATGCATGTGCATTATGTATGCATTTGCATTATGTATGCATTTGCATTATGTATGCATTTGCATTATGTATGCATTTGCATTATGTATGCATTTGCATTATGTATGCATTTGCATTATGTATGCATATGTGTGTGTATGCATGTAAGTATGTATGTATGCATATGCATATGCATTATGTATGCATATGTATGCATGTATGTGTATGTGTGTGTATGTCTCTCTATGTGTGTGTATGCATATATGTGTGTATATGTGTGTGTGTATGTGTGTGCGTGTATGTGTGTGCGTGTATGTGTGTGCGTGTATGTGTGTGCGTGTATGTGTGTGTATGTATGTATGCATGTGTATGTGTGTATGCATCATTATGTGTGTATGTGTCTATATGTGTATGTGTGTATGTGTCTATATGTGTATGTGTGTGTGTATATGTGTGTGTGTCTATGTGTATGTGTGTGCGTCTATGAGTGTGTATGTGTTTATGTGTGTGTATGTGTCTATGTGTGTGTATGTGTCTATGTGTGTATGTGTATGCATTTGTGTATGCATATGTGTGTGTATGTGTGTGTATGCATTATGTATGCATATGTGTGTGTATGCATTATGTATGTGAATGTATGCATGTGCATTATGTATGCATATGTGTGTGTATGCATGTAAGTATGTATGTATGCATATGCATATGCATTATGTATGCATGTATGTGTACGTGTGTGTATGTCTCTCTATGTGTGTGTATGCATATATGTGTGTGTATGTGTGTATGCATGTGTATGTGTGTGTATGCATCATTATGTGTGTATGTGTCTATGTGTGTGTGTATATGTGTGTGTGTATGTGTGTGTGTGTGTCTATGTGTATGTGTGTGTGTCTATGAGTGTGTATGCGTTTATATGTGTGTATGTGTCTATGTGTGTGTATGTGTCTATGTGTGTATGTGTATGCATGTATGTATGCATATGTGTGTGTATGCATTATGTATGCATATGTGTGTGTATGCATTATGTATGTGTATGTATGCATGTGCATTATGTATGCATATGTGTGTGTATGCATTATGTATGTGTATGTATGCATGTGCATTATGTATGCATGTGCATTATGTATGCATATGTGTGTGTATGCATTATGTATCTGTATGTATGCATGTGCATTATGTATGCATATATGTGTGTATGCATGTAAGTATGTATGTATGTATGCATGTGCATTATGTATGCATATGTGTGTGTATGCATGTAAGTATGTATGTATGCATATGCATATGCATTATGTATGCATATGAATGCATGTATGTGTATGTGTGTGCATGTCTCTCTATGTGTGTGTATGCATATATGTGTGTGTATGTGTGTATGTGTGTATGTGTGTATGTGTGTATGTGTGTATGTGTGTATGCGTGTGTGTATGTGTGTGTATGTGTGTATGTGTGTATGCATGTGTATGTGTGTGTATGCATCATTATGTGTCTATGTGTCTATGTGTGTATGTGTCTATGTGTGTATGTGTCTATGTGTGTATGTGTGTGTATATGTGTGTGTGTTTATGTGTATGTGTGTGTCAATGTGTATGTGTGTGTGTCTATGAGTGTGTATGTGCTTATGTGTGTGTGTGTCTATGTGTGTGTCTGTGTCTATGTCTGTATATATGCATATGTGTGTGTATGCATTATGTATGCATAATGTATGCATATGTGTGTGTATGCATTATGTATGTGTATGTATGCATGTGTATTATGTATGCATACGTGTGTGTATGCATATATGTGTGTGTGCATGTATGTGTGTGTGTATGCATGTATATGTGTGTGTATGCATCATTATGTGTGTATGTGTGTATATGTGTGTGTATATATGTGTGTATATGTGTGTGTCTATGTGTATGTGTGTGTGTGTGTGTCTATGTGTGTATGTGTGTGTGTGTATGCATATGTATGTGTGTGTGTGCGTGCATACCTGGCTTCAACGATCGATATATATATATATATATCTCTCTCTCTATCTCTCTCTCTCTCTCTCTCGCATCCAAATTGCGGCACAAATGTGCCAGGAGAAATCGATTTTTTTTTTTGCATTCCAGAGCGTCACTTATGCGACACTCTGGAACACATGACGTCGCTTATGTAACGCTAAAACATCACAGCCAGTTTGCCAACATCACAAATAGCGTCGCTAGTTAGCGAGGCTATTTGCGATGCATACTTTTACTGTCGCATAAGCGATGCTACCATCGCTTATGCGATGACCGATCGTAAAAAAACCCAAAAAGAGGATCGTAGCTTATGCGACGCTAGCGTCGCATAAGCGACGAATCCCTTTTTTTTTCAATTTGGGGGTTTCGCTACACCCCCTATTTCTTGTCGGGCACAATCACTCATGGAGGCCTATCTATAAGGAAGTAACTTATATGGATACATATCTGAAGATGAAATGATGCCAATACTCAGAAGCAAGGGCCAACCAACACAACGAGAGCAAGAAAGGTTGAATGCATGGTATTCAAAGTATGCTTTGGCAAGGTCATACATTCTCAAATCTATCTCTAATTTTTTTCTCCCTCCCATTAGAAAGTCAAAAACATCTCAAGAGGCATGGAATGTTCTGGAAGCATTCTTCTCCTTGACTACCAGAGCCAGGAAGAATCGACTATATATGGAGTTTACAACACTCAAGAACATGCCCAAGAAAATTGTGATTGATTTTGTCACTAGGATGAAGGACATTGCAGGTCAACTTGGGAGCATTGGTGAGGTCATTGATGAAAAGAAAATTGTGAGGCAAGTCATCAGTGGGATCAAAACGGATGACAAATCGGAAGCTTTCACCATAGCTATGGATCTCTACATGGAAATGCAAGTACCTAACTTCAACACACTCATAGGGCAATTGTTCATACATGAAGAAAAACTCATGAAGAATGGTGAAAACCAAAAAGTTAATCAATCCTCTACTCTCTATACAGATAAGAATAAAAGCAAAGATAACATAGGGAAAGATAAGAAATCTGATTATGAAGGAAGCACCTTCCAAGCCAACTTTGTAGTTAGAGGTAGAGGCTCAAGAGTAAGATGCAAAAGAGGTAGAAAAGGCAAGGGGTAGCTCAAAGCTCATTACCTTGTGTTATATATGGTCTAACAAATCACATTACAAAGATTTGTTTCAAGAAACCAAGGAATCAAAGAGGAAGAGGATACAATAAAGGAGATCATGGAAATTCAAGAGGTAGATTCAAAAATCCTTAGGGATATAACAACAACTCATACAACAACAATTATCGAGGTGGATATAAAGGAAAGAGAGACTAAAACAATTATGCAGATGATCAAGCTCAAGAAGATTCACTTCTTCTCACGAACATGACAATGAAATATGTTCATTCTGATGAGCATGTGGTTTACATACACTCATGATGCTCAAATCATGTGGCACAAAATGTGGCTCTACTCGCAGACTTGGAAGACCCAAAGAATAAACATGAGGTCCAAATATGAGATGTCACAAGACATCCAGTTGAGAATATTGGTAATATGAAGACTTCAAGTGGTAACATGAAATTACTAAGTAGGGTACTTTATGTGCCTAACATCACAAGGAATCTTATTAGTGTAGAACAAATTGTTGAGAAAGGTTTGTAGGTAAGATATAACAAGCATGGAGCATATGTTGAAGATCCATACAGGGATTCAAGAAGATAGCAAAGGAGACAAGACATGTAGTTTGTTCACTTTTGAACTCCAAGACACTAAGAACATTGCCTTGTTCAAGTATGGCACCGCACCCAAACCCTATCAAAGTTAGAGGTTTGGCACAACAGGCTAGCTCACATTGGAGAAAGAGCCCTCAAACAAATTAGTAGAGATCTAAGTGTACTTGGACTACCCAACATATCAAAATAACACATGATATACAAATGTTGAAGTATGCCGATGCCGATGCACCATAGTGTGCTCTCCTTCTCATGCACCATAGTGTGCTCTCCTTCTCATGCACCACAGTGCGCTTTCCTTCTCAAGAGCTCCACAATGATATGCTCGGAGTAGAAAACCAAGCTCCTGAGGCCGCACACAGTACTTCACACAGATGCTACAGAATACACAGAAAACACAATATACAGGGAGCACAAAGAGAGACTTCTTAGGTCTTATAAATGCGGTCAAACTTACAGTATGTGACTGACAAGGCCACTATATTTTTTTATTAAAGAACATATACAAGGAAGTGTCTGGTGGCCATTTGGCCTTTCACATCGACACTAACTGTAACAATCTTCCACTAAAGGCCAACATGGCCAAAGTAACTATGGGAGAAAAATAAAGAATAATAAAGAATACCTGAGTGTAAGTATACAAACTATACCTCCCACCTAATGGGCATGTTACACAGTATACAAGTGACTGTGTAAGATCAAGAATCAAGCAACCCCCATCAAGTGACAATAATATTGAAAGCTATCCTGTGGTAGAGCTTTAGTCAAAGCATCTGCAGCATTATCTCAAGTGTGAACCTTCTCAAGAATAATGTGCTCAGTGGCTAAGCAATCTCTAATGAAGTGATACCTCACCTCAAAGTGTTTGGTCTTTGCATGATAGACCCGATTCTTAGCCAAAGCAATGGCACTCTAACTATCACTAAGCAAGCAGGGTACATGCTGAGGTAAACCCATATCACAAGCAAGAAGAGAAAGCCACAATGCTTCCTTGCATGCCTCACTTGCTTACATGCCTCACTTTCTGCAACATACTCTGCTTCTGTGGTGGAAATAGTTGTACACCCTTGAAAACGAGATCTCCAAGAGAGCACCTCCAACAAAATAAAAAATGTACCCTGATGTAGACTTATGATTGTCTACACAATCAGCATAATCAAAATCTATGT
Source organism: Ceratopteris richardii (assembly GCA_020310875.1). Lineage (NCBI taxonomy): Eukaryota > Viridiplantae > Streptophyta > Polypodiopsida > Polypodiales > Pteridaceae > Ceratopteris > Ceratopteris richardii. The sequence continues at coordinate 44,681,005 of CM035432.1, read as the reverse complement.
AACCAATAATGGATGCTTTCCCTCTACCTAAGCATAGACACTTGTCCTTAGTGCTTCCCAATGTTTCTTGCCAGGATTATACATATATCTACTCACAACTCCCACTGCAAATGCAATGTCTGGTCTCGTAGCTACCATGGCGTACATGAGACTACCAACAGCAGACTGATAGGGAAATTTGGTCATGAATTCCTTATCCTCATCTAATTTGGGGCAATCATCCTTGCTCAATTTCACATATGTGGGTAAAGGTGTACTCAATGCCTTTCCACCCTGCATATTGAACTGGTGAAGTACTTTGTATATGTACTCACTTTGAGACAAGTATATGCATCTTTTACTCCTATCACGAGTAATGTGCATGCCAAGAATATGTTTGGCATCCCCCAAATCCTTCATATCAAATGTCTGACTCAACTTCTTTTTGAGACTTGACAAATCAAAAGAGGACTTCCCAGCAATCAACATATCATCGACATAAAGTATCAAGCATATCAAGCTGCCATCTGAGCATCTCTTTGTGTAGAGACAATGATCCTCATTGCTTCAAGAATAGCCTTGATATTTCATAAAAGCATCAAACTTTTGGTACCATTGTCTAGGGGACTATTTAAGTCCATACAAGCTTTTCTTAAGCTTACAAACTAGACTTTCCTTGCCAGGAGCTACATAACCCTCTGGTTGTTCCATATAGATCTCATGTATAAGATCTCCATGCAAGAAAGTAGTTTTCACATCCATTTGGACTAGCTCTAAGTCCTCCATTGCAACGAATCCAAGCAACATGCACATCATAGTCATCTTGACCACTAGAGAGAATATTTCCTCAAAATCAACACCATGTTGTTGCTTAAAACCCTTTGCAACGAGTCGTGCTTTATACTTTGGAGAAGCACTATCTGATGTCAATTTTAGCTTATATACCCATTTACATTGTAAAGCTTTCCCACCCTTTGGCAAAGTTACTAAATCCCAAGTACCATTCTTGTGAATAGAATCCAACTCACTCTTCATGGCATGCTCCAACTTGACATGCTCTGTCTGCATAGCCTCTTTGTAGCAAGAAGGCTCACCGGCATCTGCTAGCATAACAAAATATATACCTGGAACATGTCTATCAGGTGGATGTGAGACACGTGCAGAACATCTCAAGCAAACTGATCTGAACGGACATTCTCTTGAACATCCCTATGTGCAGCATTTTTATGCATGCTAATCAGAGGACTAGTATTGTCAAACACCACTCTTGTCACTTCAACCTCCTTAATGGGATGTTTATGCATCTTAGACTCATTGAAAATGACATCACTACTTCTGACCAATGTTCGTGTTTCAGGATCCCATAAGTGATATCCAAATTGTCCTTCTCAACCATATCCAAGGAAAATGCATTTCTTTGACTTATGGTCCTTTTTTTGTCTAAGATTCTTGGGTATATGAACATATGCTTCACACCCAAAAACTCAAAGATGATCATAATATGGTGGCCTCCCTGTCCACAACTCTTATGCCACTTTGAGACCTTTGGCAGTACTAGGTGAAAGGTTAATCACATGAACTGCATTCAATACTGCTTCTAGCCAAAAGCCTTGTAAGAGGTTTGCATGATGCAACATAGAGACTACTCTATCTTGAATAGTTCTATTCATCCTCTCAGGTACACCATTTTTTACTGGGGTATAAGGAGCTGTAAACTCTACGAATCCCTCTAGACTAGCAAAAAAGGTTGAATTCATGTGAGGTATACTCACCCTCATTATCTAAACTTAAAGCCTTAAGCTTAGTTCCTTTTTCAGTCTCAACTGAAGCAAGCCATTTTCTGAAAGTAGGGAATACCTCATCCTTTGATTTAATAGGATATACCCAAAATTTTCTAGTAGGATCATCTATGAAAGTGAAAAAGTAGAGAGAACTACCTAAGGACCTAGTGGGCATAGGACCACACACATCTGTATGAACATGATCTAAAGGTTGAATTGAAGAGTCAATGTGCATTCTATGCACATTTCTGGTTTGCTTTCCATATTCACAATGCTCACAAAATGAGAAATCAGAGAAAGATAACACAAGTAAGTAGCGAGAACGAGAAATATTTTCCATTCCACTACGCAATATATGGCCCAAAGGACCATGCTAAATACAAGCCATAGGTTGTTTGGTAATAGCTAACAAGTGTTCTTTCTGTGATACAAATAAAGGATAAAGTGAGCCAACTTTGCTTCCTTTTCCAATAACCATATTTCCCTTTGATATGCGGAAGGACTGAACATAGAAGACCACCTTATAACCAAGGTCATCAAGTTGACCAACTGACATCAAACTATATGATAACTGAGGTACATGGTGTACATTATGCATAGTAAATTTTGAACCATCAATGAACTGCACAAACACATCTCCAATCCCCACAACATCACACTGGTAAGAGTCACCAAGTCTCACGGTACCAAGGATGAAAGAGTAGAAGAGCGAGAGAACGAGAGGAAAAGAAGAAGAAGACGCCATAGATCGCATATGTAGAGATGAATAATAGAACCTGAACTGTCGAGTATTCATCTAAGAGAGATGGTAAGGAATAACTACTCAAAGTAGGAGAGTTTTCCATAGCTATGAGCAAAGTGAGGCCAAGCTATTTTTGTACACATCTTCTCTAATAGAAAACACATGTTCATGTGGAAGTTTGTGCGCATTCTTCGTATGTGAAGAAATCTGAGTAATTTCATGTTACTGTGAAAGTTACTTGACAGTTACAATTTTTCTCAGTAAACATTTTCCGGTACTTTTGAGAGTTAGATCTCGCAGCACAGTGTAAAGATTTTCATGAGAGATAGCTTATCTTGAAGCTAGTAGTCTCAACTATAAGTTGATCAAAGAATCTGGTGAAAAGGAGCACCTATACACAGTACAAAGTCTGACCGTAAAAGACATTCAGAACTGATGAAGTTTTTTCTCAAACTTCAGATAGAGTTCATTTACTAAAGGAAGCTCAGGTATTACTTCCTTACTTCAATTATAAACATTTGAAGTAATCACAAACAGATTTGCAGTTGATTCTGGTAAGATTATGGTGACAGTCCGATAACAGTCCGATGAAGTTTCGGTGGAATTTCAGTGAGTTCAAAACACAGTTTTGACACAGTTAAGTGACGAGAAGATTATTTAATTGTAAGAAAACACAGTAGTGTAAAGTTTGAAGTGAATCAGAACAAAATTGAAGTCTGAAGAAAAGACGAAGTTTTTGGTAAAGTGAATTTTTTGTATTCACTAGATACGGTTATAAAATTTTCAGTTTCAGAAGGTTGCTAAGCTACTGATGATTATAGAGGTGTTCTAATATCACTTTAGCTTAGTTCTTGTTGCGATACGGCAAAACTCCACAGCTTAATTTGTTTAAGCTTTTGTCGTGTCGGCATCAACATGTGGTATCAGAGCAGTAAGATCAACAGGTGGTACCAGAACAAGAAAAGATTCTGAAGAGTAGGAAAGGATTCTCAAAAGAAGAAACGGAAAGAGAATTTGAAGAATTCTCATAAAGAAAGGTGAAAGCTAACAAACGGTGTCAAGAAAAGTTCTGAAGTAATTCTCAAGGGTAAAGGTTTGTAAAAGGTAAATTTTTTTAAACATTACACTCACCAGAAGTAACAGAAACAAGAAGATTATGGCAGATCATATTTCTATTGACAAATTGGACAGAGATAATTATCCCGCATGGGTAATGCGCATGGAAGCTTTACTTATGAGTAAAGACTTAATGATATATGTGACAAGAGAAGAAAAGAAGCCGACTTTTGAAGACGACAGTCAACCAAAGAAAGAAGAGTTAGAAGCCTTGAAGTTGTGGCAGAAGAAAGATGCAACGGCAAGAGCTTATATCTACAATACCATCACAGATCATCTATTACCGCACATTAGAGGTCTGGAGAAAGTGGAAGACATATGGAGTGCATTGGAAGATCATTTCCAAAATATGATGAAAGCTAGGAAGGCTAGCTTATGGTCGGAGTTCACAACGTTCAAGAAAAAACAAAGTCAAAGTATTAGTGATTATGTCACTAAGATGAAAGACTTGGCAGATAGTCTTGGATCGATTAACGACAAGATTGAAGACCACAGGTTAATAGCGCAAGTGCTTGCAGGACTCAAAGGGGATGAAAGGTGGAAACCTTTCGTACTCTCAACTAAACTTTCTCTAAATCATTTTGTACCAGATTTAAATCAGTTGCTTGGACTAATGTTAACGTTTGAGCAAGATTTAAAGACAGATGGTGATAAAGGACATAGTTCGGCTATGTATGCAAAGAATAAGAAGAAAGGTGATAAAGGTAAAGAAAAAGATGAAGAAGAGATGATTGCTCAAGCAAATTATGCAGGAGGAAGAGGTAACGTCAGGAAAAGAGGTAAAGGAAGAGTTAATCAGACTAACAACAAGAAGACTTGTTGGATCTGTGGATTAAGCAATCATTTGGCTCATGATTGCAGGCATAATTCTCAAGGATCAAGTCAAAATCAGAATAACAACAGCAGTGGCAGAAGCGGAAGATATCAAAGAGGCGGATATGGTAGAGGTGGAGCAAGAAGTTGGGGACAGAATCAGTCTCATAACACTACCTACTACAACTATGTGAATGATACGCAGAATGATTGTCATACAACGTTGATGATGAACTTGATAAGTATGTCAGAAAATGAAGACCTCAAGGTATTCTATATTGACTCTGGTTGTTCAAATCATTTGTCAGGAAATATAGAATTGTTATCAGAACTTGAAGGAGGCATTTCAAATCATACAGTACAAACAGGTGATAACACAAAACATAATGTAAGGTCAATTGGAAAAGTGAAGTGTAAGAATGGAGCTGACCTACTAACAAATGTTTTGTATGTTCCAACAATCCCAAAGAATCTGATTAGTGTGGGACAGATAGTAGAAAAAGGTTTTCAAGTCAGGTTTACAAATGAAGGAGTATTTGTTGAAGATCCAAAGAATGGATACAGAAAAATTGTCCATGGTAAAAAGGAAGGTAGAATTTTTACTCTGAAAGTACAAGGAAATGTTGGTCAAGCCTTGATCACACATGGTGATGAGATATTTACAGAGTTAGACCTCTGGCATAAGAGGTTAGGACATTTTAATGAAACAGGAATCAAAACTATGGTGGAGAAACAATCCATGAGAGGATTACCAAATCTGAAGAATCAACATATGATTCACAAGTGCAAAGCCTGTAAGATGGGAAAAGCCCACAGGTTACCATTTCAGAAAAAAGGGTACAAACATGATAATGTGTTAGAACTTATACATACAGATGTATGGGCACCGACAAAAGAAGGATCTATCAACGGCTCAAGGTATTACGTTCTTTTTATTGATGATGCAACAAGATGGATAACTCTTTATGTTTTGAAAGAGAAGTCAGAAGTATTTGAAGCTTTCAAGCATTTTCATGCATATGCTGAAAGACTTACAGGACAGAAACCCAAAAGACTAAGGTCTGATGGAGGAGGAGAATATTTTTCTCGAGAGTTCAATGATTATCTGTGGAATGCAGGTATCAAAAGAGAAATAACTTGAAGGTATACACTGCAACAAAATGGAGTAGCAGAAAGAAGAAACCAAACTCTAGTTGAGTTTACCAAGAGCAATGCTAAAGGAGAAGAATTGTCCAAATTATCTTTGGGCTGAGGCTATAAATACAGCTACATATCTGGTAAATAGATTACCATGTACAACTTTAAATGGGATGACCCCTTATGAAGCTTGGTGGGGCAAGAAACCAACACTTGATCATTGTAAAGTGTTTGGATCGGTTGCTTATGCTTATGTACCATCACAACTGAGACATAAGCTTGAACCAAAAGCTAAAAAATATGTGTTCATCGGATATGATGAAAAGCAAATGGGTTACAGGTTATGGAGTCCTCTAACCAAACAGCTTACTGTTTCCAGAGATGTAACATTTGATGAAGGAAAGAGCTGGTATACAGATAGAGAACATAGTGTTGAAACACTTGAAGAAGAGATGAGAAGGAAAGAAAAAGGTAAATCACAAATGCAGGTGAATGGTGATGAAGATCATATGCAGGCAAGTACGTCCAGAATCGGATCAGATATGATAAAGGAAGATGGATCAAGATTTGATGAAGATGTGTATTCAGATACACATGAAGAATATGAGCTAAGAAGGTCAAACAGAGTAAGGAAACAACCAACAAGGTATTCCTATGACACTTCTTATTTGACTCAGAAAAACTATGCTTACTTAGTAAAGGAAGATGAAGAACCTCATAATTACAATGAAGCAAAAGGTAAGAAACAATGGGAAGAAGCAATGAAGGAGGAGTTCAACGCTCTTGAAGAGAACAAGACTTGGGAACTTGTTCCAAAACCAAATGGTAAGAAAGTGATTGGAAATAAATGGGTTTACAAAGTTAAGAAACTTGCAGATGGAACGATAGCCAGATACAAAGCTAGACTGGTGGTCAAAGGCTATTCTCAGACGCATGGCATAGATTATGATGAGACATTTAGTCCGGTAGCAAAGATGTCAACCATAAGGACATTGATTTTCTATAGCAGCATCAAAAGGATGGAAGCTAAGTCAGCTAGATATAAAGAATGCATTTCTGAATGGATATATATCAGATGAAGTTTACATGGAATAGCCTGAAGGGTTTGTAAGTTCCAATTACCCAAATCATGTTTGCAGATTAAGAAAAGCTCTCTATGGATTGAAGCAAGCTCCAAGAGCTTGGAATTACAGACTTGTGAAGTATCTCAATGACCTTGGATATCAAAGCTCAAAGGCAGATGCAAGTCTACTCGTTAAGAGAACAGATGAAGGTATGATCTACATTTGTATTTATGTAGATGACATAATAATCACAGGTACCTCAGATGAAGGAATTGAGGAGGTAAAGAGATTACTTGAAAAAGAGTTCAAGATCAGTGATCTAGGAAAGTTAGCATACTTTCTTGGAATGGAAGTTACATATACAGATCATGGTATATATGTTTCGCAAGAAAGGTATCTCCTAAACTTACTGAAGAAGTTTAACATGGAGAATTGCAGAGAAGCTTCAACACCGCTTGAAGTAAATCATAAACTCAGCAAATATGGTGGTGCAGAGTTTAAAGATATGAGGAAGTATCAGTCGTTAGTGGAAGCTTAATTTATGCTACACTAACAAGACCTGATATTAGTTATGTAGTGGGAGTTCTCTCACAGTTCATGCATTGTCCGAACGATCAACATTGGGTTGTAGGACAAAGAGTTCTTAGATATATCAAAAGAACTCTAAAAGAAGGATTATATTATCCTTTTACGTCACATATAAAGCTGAGAGCATAGAGTGACTCAGACTGGGCAGGAAGTCAAGATGACAAAAGTTCAACACATGGGTATATGATATACCTAGGAGATAAGCTTGTGAGCTGGTGTTCAAAGAAGCAGCATACAGTGGCTTTATCATCAACAGAAGCAGAATATAAAGGACTTGTGGAAGCAACGAAAGAAGTGATATGGATGCAGACCTTGTTCAAAAGTATGGGTATTGATCAAGGTACACCTATCATACATGGAGATAATATGAGCTCGTTATATCTTGCAGCAAATCCAATATTTCATGTAAGAACAAAACATATAGAAATTCAATATCATTTCCTAAGGGAAAAGGTAATGGAGAAGGATATTGAAGTAGTATTCACTCCTACGAAAGATCACATAGCAGATATTCTGACAAAGAGTTTAGATGGAGTAAAGATGAGCAGATTCAAAGATATGGCAGATATAAAAGAAAAGAAGAATATATGAAAGATCAGATAATGCAAATTAGTGATTGAGGGGGAGTTGTTGAAGAATCACTCACAAATTTGACATACAGACAGACATAAAGACGAAGGAAGACAAAGAGAAGTAGAAACAAAGTATTCAGAAAATCAAGCCTCAGTGAAGGGACAAATTCACGACTGTAATATAGTTCATAGTAACTTCCAGTAAAACAAGTTTTTGAATCTCGGATCAAAATGTATATAAGAGAGAGCATAGAAACCGGAATAATATGAGAGAGTAGAAGAGCGAGAGAATGAGAGGAAAAGAAGAAGAAGACGCCATAGATCGCGTATGTAGAGATGAATAATAGAACCTGAACTGTTGGGTATTCATCTAAGAGAGATGGTAAGGAATAACTACTCAAAGTAGGAGAGTTTTCCATAGCTATGAGCAAAGTGAGGCCAAGCTATTTTTGTACACATCTTCTCTAATGGAAAACACATGTTCATGTGGAAGTTTGTGTGCATTCTTCGTATGTGAAGAAATCTGAGTAATTTCATGTTACTGTGAAAGTTAGTTAACAGTTACAGTTTTTCTCAGTAAACATTTTCCGGTACTTCTGAGAGTTAGATCTTGCAGCACAGTGTAAAGATTTTCATGAGAGATAGCTTATCTTGAAGCTAGTAGTCTCAACTATAAGTTGATCAAAGAATCTGGTGAAAATGAGCACGTATACACAGTACAAAGTTTGACCGTAAAAGACATTTAGAACTGATGAAGTTTTTTCTCAAACTTCAGATAGAGTTCATTTACTGAAGGAAGCTCAGGTATTACTTCCTTACTTCAATTATAAACATTTGAAGTAATCACAAACAGATTTGCAATTGATTCCGGTAAGATTTCGGTAAGATTACGGTGACAGTTTGGTAACAGTCCGATGAAGTTTCAGTGGAATTTCAGTGAGTTCAAAACACAGTTTTGACACAGTTAAGTGACGGGAAGATTATTTAACTGTAAGCAAACACAGTAGTGTAAAGCTTGAAGTGAATGAGATCAGAATTGAAGTCTGAAGAAAAGACGAAGTTTCTGGTAAAGTGAATTTTTGGTATTCACTAGATACGGTTATAAAAATTTCAGTTTCAGAAGGTTGCTAAGCTACTGATGATTATAGAGGTGTTCTAATATCACTTTAGCTTAGTTCTTGTTGCGATACGGAAAATTCCGCAGCTTAATTTGTTTAAGCTTTTGTCATGTCGGCATCAACATTTTAATGGCATCTCATCTTTACGTATCGGATACTGAGTTTACTGACAAATGTCTATGTGCATCCATGTGAAGAGTGGGCCACCACAATCTTGCAAAGAGGATTGCCTTAATCACACGGTCTGATCCAAAGCGTCCTCTTGCTACACCTTGATGAGCAGTTTCTAATATCTTAAGATACTCACTCTCATGGACACATAGTCTAAGATATCCATCTTTTCCTCATTTGTATAGAGTAACACCTATGAGTGTGTAATCTACTGCTTCCTATTCTAAACTTCCTTGTCTCGCCAATGTCATATCATGAGGGAAGGTTTTTGTCCTCAAGAAGGATACTAACGGTTCACTCCAATTTGGCACTAAAGACACTTGATAAAGAGTGGCATGTTCCACGGGTGGTTTAGTATTGCACATTGGGCATTCTTTGCATAACTTGGGCACATCTGCTTCCATTGTTGGCCAATATACCCCTAACCTTTGTAGAGTTTGAAGGGTCCTATGTTTCAAATGGTGTTGTTGAAGTGCACCTACATGTGCTAATTGCAACCATTTGGTGTGTTCATCTTCGTCTACACAGCAAGCTAGTACGCCTTGATTGGTGTGCTTATATATGCTGCTTGCCATTATATGGTACTTATGAGACCTGACTACTTCCTTATCTCTAGTTCTCAACACAGGATGTTTAGGTCCAAAGGTGAGAATAGGCACTATACTTTTGGCTGACACACGCACTACCTCTAGATTGAACAAGTAGGCATCAGGGAGGTCATCTGACACTCCTTGAGGAGACTCTCTAGAAGTTAGTCTGCCCTAAGGTGAGTCCAAACTTTCCTAAACACAACTTCAAAGTCGTATTCCATTAGTAAGAGGAACCATCTTACTAATCTACTAGTATTGCATGGTTTGTTCACTAGATATAGCAATGCTTGATGGTTTGTAAAAATTTTAAACTTATTTGCAAGCAAATAGTGTCTAAACCTTTTTACCACATATGCCATGCCTAATCCTTCTCTTTCGATCGTGGTATAGTTTCGTTCAACTGCATTCAACTATCTACTAGCATAGGCTATTGGGAGATCCATATTACCTTCACCATTAGGTGGTGCAAGTACACATCACATCCAATGGTATAATTGGAGGCATCCACATGAACATGAAATGGCTTGTTCCAATCAGGTGTAGTCAAGATTAGTGCTCAACACAATCGTCGCTTAAGCTCATTAAAGGATTTTTTGCATTCCTCTGTCCACTCAAAGTTAGTTAAGAGGGAGTACAGAGGCTTTGCAATGATTGCATACATGTGAATGAAGCGTCGATAATATCCACAATGCCCCATGAAGGCTTGTACTTCCTTGACATTCGTTGGCCTAGGTAGCTCTGCAATGGCTCTCACTTTCTCTTCATCTATGGATATGTCATTCTTTGACACTATGTGTCCCAAGATTTTTCCTTGCCTGACCATGAAAACACACTTTTCTGGATTCAAGCAGGCCTGATATTCTCTGCATTTGTCAAAGATAGCTCTTAGTTCAGGGATATGTGTCTTTCTAATGTTGGAATGAGCACAAAGATCATCAACATAGAATTCCAAATTTTTGCACAAGAACTCTTTGAACACATGGCATATCAGCCTCTGAGAGGTGGTTGGCACATTGGTGAGACCAAATGGCATTAGCCAAAAAGCAAATATGCCCCACTCTATGAAAAAAGCTATCTTATGTTGATCTTCTGGAGGTATGGCCACTTGATTGTAGCTAGAGAATCCGTCAAGAAAGTTGTATACTTCCTTGTCTGCCACTCTTTCTAATCGATGTTTGGTGATTGGAAGTGGATAGCTATCTCTAATAGTGGTTGTGTTAACTTTCTTCAAGTTAAGCAAACGCGTAACTTGCCATTCTTTTTGGGCACCACTACAATGGGGGATACCCATTCAGTGTGCTTGATCTCATAAATGAATCCAGCTTCTACCAACCTAGCTATCTCTTCCTTGATCTTGGTTGCATAGTTACCATTATATGTATATGGCTTCTACTTAGAGGATTTGGCCTCTGAGGTCATGGGAATCTGTAAGAAAATAACAGCACAGCGGAATAGACCTGTAGACAGAGTTGAGAGAAAAACGCAGACAAAGATAGACACAGACTGAGAGGTAGAGAACTCAAATTCTCAGATTGCAAAGCATAATGCAGTTACAATGATGGTGCTGTCCACCCGTGCGCTCCCACTGTGGAGCTTAGATGGCGATCTAGACAGACTCTAGATGAAGGGCTTACTAGTGCGCAATGCTATATAAAGCTCAACTTGGGTTGTGCTTATATAGCTTTTACAAGGCGGTTTGGTATATATAAACGTAGTCGGGAGATACAAATTAGTCGGTAAAATATATGATCCGACAATATCTCCACGACAAGAAGTCCTACCGTCTCGGCCCTACGGGCCGGGGGGATAGGCCCCCCGGACCCCGCAGAAGGGGGCAAGCCCCCCTCTGCACTCCCCCCATTAAGGTTCTATGGGGAAACCGCGCGACGCCACAGGGCCTTTATTTTCACCTTAAATGATAACCCAATGGCCTGGAAGTTTATGCCCTACCTAACCTGACGGCTAGGCTCACAAAGATCATCTATAACCATCAACGGTCACACATAGACCTCATCTAACTTGGAAGTTAGGGTTCCACAAATGTCCGGGCTCTCATAATGGCTTCTCCTCATAATGGGGGCCTTACAACTTAGAGCACCATGGATCATTTGTGGTCACATGAGGGTGGAGGATTGAGCATATCTAACAGAATCGTATGTGCGAATATGTGAGGTTCTACTCCTTTCGATTCCTTGTAACTCCATGTGAATACATCTCTGTATTTTCTTAGCAAGGCAATCAACTCTTGTTCCTCTTCCTCAGTCAAGTCATGTCCTATATAGGTGCATCTTTCTTCTCCTTCTTCTTGATGGAGATGATTAATCTCAAAAAGACAAGTGACACTTGAGTTTAGAACACCTCTATGTCAAGTACAACTCAAAACTTCCACCAATTTTGAAATCTTTTATCAACATATGAACACTCAGCTTCTCTATGAAAAGTAGCTTCACTTAGAAAAGTTTGCCTCACAAAATTTACTCATTGATTTATGAAATGATTAAATTTTTCTATGAAAATTTGCCACAAGACTCTTCTAGTGTCTGCGCAACTAATCCAAGTTAAAGTCCTTCAAAAGAACTTACAAAACTTTAGATTTACTCCAATAAGTAAACATGTGTCTAAAACAAGCACGTTCTACAGGCGACTTTTACATATGGAACTTTAAAAAGATGGTTCTCACAAAATATAACCCGTTTAATAAAATGCTTTTAGACATAGATGGCTTACCTTCCAACTTAGATTTTTACTTCTGATTTGTGTAACAAATTACACTATACACTGAGATCTGATCAATTCTTTGATCATCGAGATTGCGCCTGTTTCAGAAGACACTTGTTACTTCTTCACATAAGGATTCCTGAAATGATCAAACATAGAAGGAGGAATGGAGAAAAGATCGACGTGCAATTCTCAGAAAAATTCTTCATTCAACTCATCTTACATTTGATGGATGATACTCACATAACTCATGATCTACTCCTCTGTATCTCATCTATTCTTCATCTCTTACATATATCACGACTATATATAGGTCTATATATACATATGAGTGTGGATTCATCATTACTTCCAGTATTTGTGAAGTATTTACAAAGCTAGTATACATATGTATATAGACCATCTCTTTTTGAACCTCTACTTCACTTCATGCTCTTAGGCTTCAATGTTTTCTTCAATTCTTCACTCCTAAGCTTCATATAATCATCAATTGTTGATTTTCTTGCTCCAAAACTTCTATGGTTACAACAATATTCTTGGTGTTTTCTTTATTATCATAGGCCTCTCCTGCTTATGCATCACATTTAGGCATTCTTATCATGACTCTTATATCTTCTATCTCATACTTCTTAAAGTTTTCAGGGACCTCGACCAACGATTCTTCCTCTGCTGGTGCAACTTCTTTTTTTTTTCTTTTCTTGTCTTCACTCTTGGTGGTTATCTAGGTGGTTAATCTCACCTCATTCGTAATTTCTTCGTGTCTCTGAGGATGAGCTTCTACTTCATAGAAATATTCCTCATCTGATGCAAAAGGTGGGTCCATAATAATTGACTCTAGATCAGAATCACTTGCATCCTTGAATGCATAAGTGCTAGGTTCATATTGTTCAATAACCGAATCATACATGATTGGCTCTATTGTCAAGATTGAAATGTCATAGTCATCCTCATCACAGTGGGGTGTCCATTGTTCTTCATTGATTTCTACATCTATTGTTGCTAAAATTTCTGCCCAACCATGAGGTTCGAATTCTTCATCAGGGAAAACTACAGGTGTATAGGCTGGGTCTTGTATTGATCTATGAGTTTCCTTCACACCTACCTCTCTAGCCTTCCCTCTTTTCTCTTCTTCTTCGGCCACTTTACACATCCACAAGTGAGTGTCTTCATGCATCCATGAGGATCATGATCCTAAGGAATGCACTGACTCTGTATCATCTATGACTCTATGGATGGGATTCCATTGAATGGGGGGTATTTCTCTATGAGAGTAATCCTTGAGATTGACTTTGGTTGTGATGCCTAAGTGTCGCAAATACAAAGAATTTGTTCCCCAATCCTGTACTACTTGCAATAGTCTCAAGAATGGTCTTCCCCGAATCATCTCATAGGCCTGGTTTTTGCTAAAGTCACGTATAGCAAAGGTGTGCTTGAACTCTACCCCACAAGTGGTGAGAGTTATTCCCTCTAGCAATCCCAAAGGTCTCTCTATATGACCATCATCCATCTACAATTTCATTCTTGTTGGCTTAAGTGTTGGCTTGCCCCAATGCTTCCATAGGGAAGTGGTAGCAATTGCAAATCTTGGACCTAAGTCTAAAATAGCCTTGTTTGTGTATCCTTGATGAGTGATTAGAAGATAGGTGTTTCCTTCTTCTCCTTCGCTCATGTCTCCTATCTTGTCCAAGGGTATTTCTGGCACTGTTCTATGAGATCCTACCTAGGAACGAGGTTTTGCTACTTATGGCATTTGATTGTCTACATGTTTCCACAATTCTAATGTGTCTAGTTCTGTGGAGTTAGGCACATAAGCTTCCTGGGGAGGAAGGCTTATCCTTTCACTTGCCTTGTCCTTTCCTTGGGAGGTGGCTTCCTTTCTGGATCTTGCAATTAGTTTCTCCAATCTTTCTAATATCCATCAAAGTGCAACTGTGTCTTAGCTGAACTAGAGTAGTTCAAAAGGCAATTGACTTCAAACATGGTTTGAGCCAATTCCACCATCTTTGCACAAAGCTTGGTTCTTTCTATCTCTAGGTCAGCTCTAGGGTAACATTTTGCATGATTTGTCACATTTGGCCCTTCTTGGATTCTATCTTGGTATGCTTTAAGCATCATGTCTAGGTCCTCTAAAGTGGGATCTCCTAATATTGATCCTACTCTAGGTGGTAGTGGAATTGTATGAGGCGGGTTAGAAGGTGGTGGATTGGAGGGAGATGGGAATGATGGTGGTAGAGTAGTGTGAGAGTGAGTTTGAGATGTGAGTTCAATTATCTTGGCTTTTGTTTCTCTCAAGCTTTCCTCAAATTCGCTCATCCTCCCTACCCATTGCCTTTTCATTCCCTCTCTACTATCCCTCCAAGCTCTTGACCTTTTCTTAGCTAGGATCTCAGTCTCACTAACCTCAGAACTCTTTTCCTGGCCTACCTCTTGGTTTTGCTTAAATGCCTAATCCATCGTGATGACTTGCACTGGGGCAGTGGAAGTCACACTTCCCATGGAGTCTACCACTAATCCAATGACGTTGATAGGAGTGACTCGTGGCATATTGTTGGGATTCTTAGGACAATCTCATAATAGGTGCTCCTTCCCACAATCTAGACAAAAGCCTTGAATTGTCACAAAGTGGGTTTGTCTAGGTGCAAGCATAGGGCAATCACACACGAGGTGATCTCCTTGACATCGGTAGCATGGTCCTCTCGAAAATAGAGGTCTTATTTGCCTAGATTGGGGTCTCGAGTTGGGGTTTGCATACATGACATTTTCATACTCTGGCTCCCAACTAGGTTCGCCCAGGTCTTCATAATAATATGACTCATTATGCTCAAGTGAGTGCATGTAGTGAACATGTGGGCTATCAATATGAGTAGAGTCAAAACTATGATCACTTGGCTCACTTTTTGAAAGCAATGGTGTTACTGGCATTAAGGCTCTATTTAGATTTTCTTGTATAGCTGCATACTTCATTGGAATCACATTGGCTAGAGGAAGGGGTTGTTGCGCTAAAACTGGTTGAGGTCTTTGCTACCCTTGATAGGGTGGTTGGTAGAGGGCCACTAGGGCCTACCATATTATTGTGGTGGGTATTGGTTCTGGTATCTTCTCAGTTGTGGATATGGTTGAGGATAATTTTGTCTGACGGTTTGTTTGTTATAGGGGCAGTCTTGTGTAGTGTGGTTGGTATATCTCCTTTCTATGGTGTAGTATTGATTGTTAGGGTTCACTTGGGGTTGAGCCATGATAGGGCACACATTAGACATATGGTCTTCTCCACAGGTGTAACATCGTTTCACTGGGGCAAATCTCGGTATTTGTTTGCTAGAGACTCCTAGCTTATGAGCTACCTTCTCTGCAAGTTCCTCAATAGATGTGGATGAATTTGAATTGAGCTATATAAATCTTTGTAGATTTTGGAAAGCTCTAATTCCTCCCCTAGGTTATCCTCAATGTCGATGCACATGTGTACACACTCTTCTATGGTTCTAGGCTCCTTCAAGTACACATAAGATCTCAATTTGGTACTTAGCAATCCATCTAAGAATAAAGCCACTTGTTTGGCTGGTGTGGGTAGCTCGGGCACAGGGCATCTCTCTAGGTATTGCTGAAATCTTCTTCCTGCAAGTCTCACTGTCTCTTGAGGTGTTTGTTTCAAACTATGAACCAATGAGGAAGTGTTGTACCTTATGCCACTCTTTGAAAATTCCATGGTGAAGGCTTCTAGCAGTTGGTCTATGTTTCTAAATTGCCTCTGTTGTAGTGGTTGAAACCACGTAAGGGCCATATTCTTAAGGATTAGACCAAAAGCGTTGTACTCTATGAACAGGGCATCAACTTGCTCAGCCCTCAAGACTTGCCTACATTCTGCCACATGATCATACAGGTCTCCTGTGCCATCAAAGTAATTCTTCATGGACTTAAATATCATCCATTCATAACTGCCATTGGTGAACGGTCCTTGAAAACCTATATAAAGAGGGGTTGGCCACATACATACTCAACTTGCAAATGCCAATCTTGGGAGCTCAAGGAGTCTTGATCACCAAGCAAGTACTTCCAAGTTCCAATTCGAGTTCTAGTCTTGTCATTACTCTAGTCTTGTATCCTAGCCATTCTATCTTGTCTTGTTGTAATCTTATACTAGAAGATCCTTTCCCATTATTCCTTGTATCTAATACATCTCCTTGAGGGGAGTTCTTTTAATCTAGAAATCTTACTTCATACCTATGATCTCGGGTTGGATCTTCTGTATCATTGCTAGTCAAGTTATCTATACCGATCAGTCTTGGGTTGTGGGACTTCATGTATCAATTATATATTCTTGTGTTATTTCCCTAAGTGGGTGATCTTGTAATCGAATGTGTAATCCTAAATCTTGTCTTGTCTAGTCAGAACGCAAGATCTAGTGCTCCCTTGATATATTCCTTGCATCAGAGTCTTAAAATCGCAAGAAAATTGGTAACCATACTCAAGGTGACTAGGGGTTTTGGCCTTCAAACAAAGTATCACAAGGTCATATATGATGCATCATGTATTGGTAACAAAAGGGCTCTAGAATATTGTGCAAAGTATTAAAAAACTCCTAAATATATGTGTGAATACAATTATTAAAGGTGATGAGATGGCATTGAAGATGATGATCTTTGGATTCCTGTTCATGTTGCCATTCTTGCTACACATACTACATAGCAACTTCGATGGGTGTATGCTTGTTCCTCATAGTCATAAGTGAAAAACGAGGTGAATGTACACTCAAAAATGAGAAAAAATCAGAGCATTAGAGGAAAAAATGAACCCTCCTTGGGCCTTTTGGATTAAGGGCTGATTAGCAATGGACCAATGAGGAGGGGGTGGTGGACACAGTCTACTCCCTTAATCACATAGACTAGGCATAGGCTTCCCTGGTTTTTGAGTGGTCAAAAAAGACAAAACCACCTAGAACTAGTGGGTTTGGTTGTTTGAATGGTTTTGAGGAGCTCAACTATGAATTATAGCCCTTGGATTTGAATAATCTCCAATGGTTGAGATGCATTTCTTCTTCAAAAATGCGCCATTGCATATGGATCGTTCAATTGGTGGCTCCATCGGACAGTGCTGTTTAAACTAAGCTTAAAATGGGCACCGTTTGATGTACACCATTGGATGCATGCCTAAGCGAATGGCTGCGATAGAATCCAAAAATCCGTTCAGCTTGGATTCCGGGCGACCGTTGGATTTCGCAGAAATCTAATGGCTACAAACATTGCGAAAATTAGCTCAGCTTCAATCGCGGGTGTCCGTCCGATTTCGAAGAGATCTAATGGATCCCAATGACTGCGAAAAATGATCTCAACGCCATTCATGCTCTACCATTGGATATCCAAGATCTAAGGACCCATAATTCTGTAGAGAATGTACAAAACACACACGTGAGCTGCTCCTAAATTCAACGGATGCCAGACACTCTCTCTCTAGAGTTATATCCCTTTTCATTCTAGCCATTCGATTGAAGCATCCAAAGGTGAAGGAATTTCCATTTTCCTTAATTCAAAGAAAAAATTATATAAAATATTATTTTATGGAGAAAACCACTAGTTGTTTTTTATGCCCACTTAATCCTCTAGATTAAGCTTTTTAAGTCCTAAAAATTAGGAATCCTTACAAGGCCCATGCAGGGTCCAGATTTTCCCCTAATGGAAGATGAAGATGGGAGAAGATGGTGATGATGATAAAGATGAAGAAGAAGAAAAACTCAGAAATTGAACTGAAATGGTGATTTTTTTACCTTCCAACGTCGCTACTCTACATCTTACCATCACACGCTCGTCCTCCAAGCTCTCTCCCCGGCAATAGTGCCAAATTGTTGAGAAAGGGGAGCAACGGACCCTAACCGCCTCACATGGAAGCGAGAAGCTTCTCCAAGTTGGGGCAAAGAATGAGAGGAGAGGCTCACCCACACTCATGGAGCAATAGCAACAATGGCCAACATCACAAGGAGCAAAGGGGAACATCCTCCCAACCATGCACACACACATGAAAATCCATACACCAAGACCAACGCCATTGCACACAAGGATTTGGATGAAACCAAATGACACCTTCTTCCATTACCAAAATGGAGGCCAAGGCCATGGCCAAGGGACCTCCTTTTACAAAATGAGCTCCTCCTTATATAAGAGAGGAGAAGGATCCGTTGAATACAAGTGGCCAAAGGCTTCATCAACTAAGATATTCTAAAAGTGATAGGTAGTTGGGAAAATAAAAAAAGGGAATCTTCTAAGAGAGAGAGAGCTCTTTGCACGTATCCAAAAGAGAGCTCTCATTTCTAAAATAAGGAAAAATTTCAAAAAGGAGTCTTTTACAAAAAAAGAAGGCTAAGGTTGCATTTTTATGGATTTTCTCACAAAAATAGGTAAGAGGTTGTTCCTACGAAAGAACTTGTATACAAGAGGGGAAAATGGGAATTTTGGAAGACTGCCACACAAGGCCTTGAGCCTTCAAGTATCCTTAGCTCTGAAGGAGGCCTCTAAGTATTCCACAACCTTCATAGCTTCATGGGTCCTTAATAACTTCATGGTTCCAACATGGCTCCATTGTGCATACTCTACGTGCATTTAGCTTAGCATGAGTGCAATATTGACACTGCTTCTCCAATTGTTGCTTTGTTTGATTGTCTTTTGCTCTCCATATTTTATGTGTCCTTGTCTTTTGATGTCGATCCTTCTTTACTACTATTTTCCTTGATTCTAGTGTTACTTCTTTTGTTTTGATATTCCATATGTATTTGTCTTGCATTTGTGTCTTCCTTGGGTTCCTTGATCTTAGTGGTCTTTGATTTTCTTGAGATTTCATAGGCATTTGCTTTTGTAGATTGATCTTCTTTGCACATGTTTTCGTATCTTTATTAGTTGTTTCCAATGTTCACTTTGGAATCCAAATTTCCTTGCATTGACTTTGAGATTCAATGAGGTTCTTGGGTAGCCATACGTGGATACTCCTTGGGTTGACTTGTTATGCTCTTCCTACCTTGAAGGATTTTCTTCGTCTAAGGTTTGTCAATTGTGCTAGTTTTAGCTTGTGTTTATACTCTTGAAGTTGGTCCTTGCAAACCCATATCTACTTGGTTTTCCTATTTGGTTGCTATCTCTCTCTTTTTTGTGTTGGTTTTGTGAACAATTTTCCACGTTTATTTCTAGAATGAATAACCTCAGTAAGGCTCTCTGATATAATATCTTGAGAAGGAGGATTCGACTCATCAAACGTAGTAGAACAAGAAGCTTTATTGACACTCAAGGAAGGTTGAAGAGTAGAATATGTAGGTAAAGTGTCACGTTGGGATTCTAGATCATTCATACTTCAACATTGTCCATCATGATTTTCTCCAATGCCTTTAGTGGTTTCTTCTCTAGGAGACTAAAGACTTCTCTATGGCCTACTTTGTCTCAAATTTATCCTTGGGCCAAATTTATTGTAACCTCATGTTTGTAAACCCAATCTTTTCCTAGAACTAGTTCTTCTAGTAGATCAGGGTCTTTATAGACCAAGAGTCTTTGTTGCATGGTATTGTTTCCTAAGTGCAATGATGGGGTTACTTCTCCTATGCATTCAATGATATTATCTCCAATCCCTATCATGTAGAATCGTGTTGTAGTGAGTAGCATATTTAATTTTTCAATTAAAGAGGCACATACACTACTTAGGGCTACTCCTGTATTGATCAAAGAATCCACCAATTGATATTCTTCCTTTCCAATACCTAGATTTAGATAAGGTTGTCTTAGTATGTTTCCTAGGGTTTTTATCTTTTTGCCATGATAATTTTCCATTGGAATGGGGTCTTCACCTTGTCTGTATCTTTCATCAAGTTCTCTAATCCATTCCTTATGTTTCCTAATTCTTTCTAGGGCTTCAATATCTTGCTTCTTCTCTTATTTGCTCCTCTTCTTTTTTTCTGTTATATGCCCCTAAGAGTCTTGTCAACATTTGTTCCATCAAAGGTTCCATATATTTTTTAACTCTGCAACCGCTTAAATAGTTTGGTAGTATATCTCCATCCAAGGTTCCTAAACTTATGGCTACACAATAGGAAAATTTGATTGATGATCAAAGGACCATATCCTCTTTCTTGTAGTTTTTTTGCATGTTGTTTCAAATTTTAAACAAGCACTAATTCTCCAACTTTGAGATCTTTATCTTTGATGTGAGCATCATTTTCAACAATCAACCTATTTCTCTTCTCTGCCACCCCATTTTGCTCAGGTTGTTGTAATCTCCCTTTTGATGCCTCTATCCTGCAAGAATGCATCAAACTCATTTGAGAAGTACTCACCTCCTCCATCTGACCTTAGTCATTTTAGGCTTCTTCCTGTTTGGTTTTCCACAAGTGCAAGATACTTCTTAAAGCAATTGAACACTCCATCTTTGTGCTTCATAGAATATAAGATAGTCCACCTACTGAAATCGTCAATGGAAGATACAGGGTAACCTTTGTGATTTCCAAAACTGACAAGCACCACATTTATAGATCATATGTTTCTTAGATACATTAGGTATCCCAAGCACGCATTGATCTTTACATATTTGCTTTAAGGTTCTCTCACCAATATTTCCTAATCCTTTATGCCAAATTTCAAGCTTTGACAATGTTTGATCTTTGTAGCTATAAAGTGCAATATTCTTTGTATCTTCAAGTTCAAATGTAAATAACATACCTATCTTTTCTCCTTTGGCAATTCTTTTGAACCCATGTAGGGGATCCTCCAAAAATGCTCCATATTTGTTGAACCTAACGTGCAAACCTTTTTCCACAATGTGTCCAACACTAATTAAATTCTTGGTGATTGTAGGTACATATAGAACCTTCCTCAACAGATTTCTATTTCCATAAGAGGTTTTAACATTTCCTACCTTGACCACTCAATGCTTGCTTAGGTTCCTCAAGGTCAGAGAGAAGAGCCACATTGCCTCGCACATGGTTTCAATAGCCTAAGTCAATGTAGAACAGATGGTCATCATTCATACCTTGCTTTGAAGTCATATTCATAATCAAAAGGAAATCCTCTTGTTCCTCTGTATAATTGTTGTAGTCTTTCCTTGATTTGTAGCCTCCTTTGTAGTTGTTGTAATTGATGTTGTATCCTTGATGATGGTTGAACCTTCCTCTTGATTGTGTATAGCCACCTCTTTGAAAACCTCTACCTCTCTGATTCTTCAAGTTCCTGTAACACTCATCTGTGGTATGATCTGATAAACCACAAATATTACATGGGGAAGATTTGAAAGGTCTCCCCCTACCTTGCTTACCTCCTCTACCCCTATCTCTTGAGTTCCTACCTCTCCCTGCATAGTTAGCTTGAGACGTAGTACCTTCATCCTCAATCTTTTTGCTTTTCCCTTTCTCTTTAGACTTGCTCTTTATCTGTGTATAGGGCAGAAGAGCTATTACCCCTTGATGAATCTCCATTTTTGTTGAGCTTGGCTTCATGGGTAAAGAGTTGCCCCATGAGTGTGGTGAGATCTAGAATCTGCATGTCCATGTACAAGTCCATGGCAGTTGTGAAGCTTTCCCATTTGTCATCTGCCTTGATTCCATTGATAACTTGCCTTACTATCTACTCCTCTTCAATCTCCTCTCCTATGCTTGCCAATTGGTCAGCCACATCCTTGACTTTGGTCACATACTTTGAGATGCTTTGCTTGGGTTGCTTTCTTTGAGTGGTAAACTCAATCCACAATTGGTTCTTCCTAGCCCGTCGGAAGAAAAATATGAAGAGAATGTATCCCAAGTCTCTTGGGATGTCTTACACTTCCTAATGTGTGGAAGAAGAAAGTCAAAGGTAGAGTTAAATAAGTATGACCTTGCTAATGCATCTTTGGCACACCATGAATTGAGTCTTTCATGCTCCTCTCTTGTAGGTTGTCCTTTGCTTTTGAAAATGGGCATCTCCTCATCTCCTGAGATGTATCCATAGAGACTCCTTCCTTGCAAGTATGTCTTGATCCTCAAGGACCATGCTTGGTAGCTGTTCTTGTCCAATTTATCGATGAAAGAAGGAAAAGCATCTCCAATTTTACCTTAGCTTGCTCTGATACCACTATTGGGAAAGATGGATGGATACTCTAAGAAATGAATTGGTACTGCTAATCCCTGCTTTGTACCTGCCCTTAGTTGCTTCACAGTTGAGTTGTAGGCCCTTTTAGCTTTCTAATGACACTAAATAAGTGCCTATGTACTTTGGAGATGATGCATGTAATGATTAATCCAAAACAAATAACTTCATAAGTCACAAGTTCTCCAAAACTTTCTATTTTGGTTCACACACCTACTGCTTCTTAAGCTCAGTGCTGCCAACACAGTAGTAATTAGAAAAAATCCATCTTGGGATATCTAATTAGCTTAAAGAGCTAATGATTCCAAGTGAAATCACTTAAAATGATTGGCTATACACATAGCAATCAATTTAGCAAGTGAAACAGTACCCCCAACTTTCTAGGACCTCTGTAGAGAATGACTAGTGACCACTTTGAGATGCTTTTCTCCCAATCGGCTGAATGAAGTGTCTTCAAAATTTATGAGTATGTAGTAGACTTAGAGTTGATTCCATTGAGCCATAGGATATTGAAAATGATGGATCAATGACTGAGATATACTTAATGATGTATATGTATTATGAAACATGAATTTACAACATCATTGGCAAAGGAATAATGCCAAATGATTGTGAGGTGAGTGCGCAATGAAGTGTGCTACTCAACCTCTACTGATGATCAAATGAGTGGCTCTCTAAGGGAGTGTAATGGCCACGAGATTTCAAAGTGTTTTTATAGATGCTACCTTCAAATTTGAATTCGAATTCTAATTTGGCTCTCATTAAAAAGTGATTTCCCTATTCTAGGAGATATTCTCTCTAAGTGAAGTCATAGCTTTTCATTCTATCTAACTCCACGAGTTTAGTGGATTTACAAGATTCTTCCAAGTCAATTGACTTTTACAAAGGGTTAAAGATAAATATCCATAAGCCATGGTTCATGTGAATCTTTAGGAGTTGCACGTAAATTCTTCCAATGCCTAGCCAAGTGTGAAGGCTTGGCATTTGCACCAACACAAACACCATCTGAAAGGGAGTGGCTTGAAGTACCATTTTATAGGCAACTCAATATGCCCAAATAGCATGGTGTAGTTGTTTACCCTAGTCAGAGTGTTTATTGTTCATCAATTTTGTCAGTACATTGCATAGAATCTTGTTGGTGCTCTCAACTTGTCCATTAGCTTGTGGATGATAGGGGGCAGACTTCTTTTGTACTACCAAGAGTTCTTGGAGAAGATTTTTAATGACTTCATTCAAGAAGTGCATGCCTCTATCACTTACAAAATAAGAACTTAGATGTTGTTTGAGCATCGTTCAACACATTCTCAAATAAGAACATAGCTATTGTTTGAGCATCGTTCTTAGTTGTGGCCTTCACTTCTACCCACTTGGTTAGATAGTGTGTGGCAACAATGATGTATTCAGCATGTGAACCCTTGGATAGGGGATTAATAGGACCAACAAAGTTTAATCCCTACTTATAGAATGTGCATCAACCGATCATAGCTTTTATGTTGAAGAATCACTCACAAATTTGACATACAGACAGACATAAAGACGAAGGAAGACAAAGAGAAGTAGAAACAAAGTATTCAAAAAATCAAGTCTCCGTGAAGGGACAAATTCACGACTGTAATATAGTACCTCCTCCTTCACATCCTTGAGTCTTACCACTAGGCTAAGTGGATCACTTGGTTACAAGAGTAAATGACCTTCTAGTAAGTTTAGACTCGAGATCTTTGGTCATACACATGGGTGACCAAACGGTGTCCGATTTCAGATTTGGCTGAACCAGTTGGAGCCTTAGATCATAGACTTACTTTATTACATTCTTCCCCCCTTGGAAAATATTTTCGTCCTCGAAAATAGAGCTATATAACTACTGTAGGCAACCCCTGAGCCTCATGTTCTAAAACTAGAAGAACATGGTCATGTTCTAAAACTGGAAGAACATGTCTCATCTCTGTGGTGGCATCCCTTCCCAAATGATTCAAAACATTGTCTCGCTTTGCACTTTGATAAACTGGTCAAAGTACAAAGTAGTGAATGGATAATAAGGATGGATCTAAAAACATCCCTAGTCAATTCATAGTTTCTCGATGTGTGGTCTAGGCACAAACATGTGAACTGGGTGGATTCAAACTACTAGTCCATTTCTGGCCATGACTGGTGAATGGACTTAGTAACAAAGGTGGAATTCTTATCCCTCACAAGACTTTGAGAACTCGTGATTCACTTGAATTTGTTTTGGAGAACTTGAAGTTTGGTTGTCCCAAACATCTAACTTAGATGTTTGTACAATGATTTATTTTGATCCAATAGTTACTTGATTTTTTCACCCGACTAGATGACTACTTTGTCCTAATGGGTTTAAGGATCCTATGTAAACTGAAGGAGAAAGTTTACCATTTCTATTGATTCAACCATACTAGAACTTGACCAATTCAAATTCACAATGAAAATTTATTCGGCTGAGGATATTTTTCTCAAAGACTTTAGCTAAAAGTTCTTGGGAATTGTCAATCTAATGAGCAATTCCTAACTTGTCTATTCTAGAGTATATTGGACTCTAGGAAATCATTTATGCTATAACTTGAAGTAAACTCAAATAAATAAGTCCACTTAGACTTATTATCTTTTGAAGATTGAAAAAGGTTCTTGTAGATAACATCTATCTAGGATGTTCAATTTAGTTATCTAGTTCTAACCGACTGACCCTAGTCTTTTGCAAAAGGAATCAGATACCATATTTGAGCCAATTCCAAAAGATTTGGAAAGTGGAAAGAAATAACTAATACTCTGTACAACCAATTCATACTTCAAAGATATGTAAACTTGTTATGAATCAAATTCTAATTGACCCAGGACTTTAACTTCTCAAAGATCTGTTTCAACAAGGTATTGAAGCCTTTTTTTTTTTTAAATCTTTTTTTTAATCTTTAAGAGAAATAATCCAGATTCTCAAAAAGATCAAAGCAAATCAAAACATCATCCAACCACAAAATACTAGTGTGGTAACCAACATCAGTGTGTCGACCCACGGAGGTTCTATTGATGAGTTTTGTAGTCAAATAATGCTTCACTTGAGACTAAGTTCATGTCATATTTAGTCTTTTTGACTCCTTATTGGGAATGCAATTCTTGTGCATTTCTTTGAGTCAAAAGAGTGAATTTACCAAGTTACACTAGAAACTTGACTTAGTCAATCAAATTCTTGGTTGAAAAGATCAAAGTCCAACTTTTTCAGAAATTTATGAAATATTTCCGAATTAACAACTTTTTATCTTGAAGTGTTTCAAGAAGATCTTGGAAGTTACTTACTTCATATCTTATGTCCTTTATCTTGAGGTTATCTTGAAGTGTCTTAGGATACTACTTTTATCCTTCTTGAATTAAACTCCTTTGTTGAAGTTTTAATTCTCTTGAGGCTCAAACTTAACTTCAAGATCCAAACTAGGACTAAAAGATAATTATCATCCCATGGTCCAATGTCCCATACCATCTTTCCTACATCAATCTGAGTATAAAATCTGATGTCCCATACCACCCCATTTTATATTCACATTAATGTGTGGGTGACTCTTATCCTAAAGTCTAAACATATCTTGATAAAGTACCTTATCTCTTTAGTTGAAGTTTTAGGCATTACCTCTAACTTGATATTCTAGGTTTTGATCCCTTTACATGATCGCGTCATGATCTTGTGCTTTCCTTTGGGAACTTGAAAACCTTTTGATGGAATATACATCCTTTTTTGCTAGGGTTTTCAAATGAAAACCAATTCAAATTCCAAGTACTTGAATTTTCACAGATTCAAGTTCAGTTGATTTATTCTTGACCAATTTGTAGTGACAAGAGCTTTTAAGTTCTTGTCTTTAGATTCCTTCCTTATTGATGCTTTAGGTACCTATCCTGGCCAGGACTTTATAGGAATCTCTCTACTGCACAAGTCTAAGCATCCACTCATGCTCTCTGGATTTGTACCAAAATCCCTTTAAGGATAGTCAAACACTTATGTTTTACCTTCCATAGACTTAAGTACCATCTTCACGGTTGTAGTCTACATTCTTGGAATTGCTTCTCTGTTCAGACCTGGAACAGCTTACTCTTTTCACAATTTTCCATTGAATAAATGGAACCTGAGTGAATAATTCCCAAAAGGAATTTTATTGCCAATACTTGGGCAATCTATAGAGTAGTTCCAATCGCACATTCTTGGAAAATCATGGCCAAGCTTGATCAAGTCTAGTTGACCTTGCAAATAAAATAAATACTTAGTCTTTATTATTAAGATCCCTTAAACTAACAAAAAGCATCTTCGCTTACCCATGATCTTTTAGAAATCTTTCCCTGTTGTAAGTCCAGGCATACTCCAATGCCTCTCAGATTCTAAATCTAAGAATCTTTAATATACCTTTGGATTATATCACTATTTGGACTTAAGTAACCATACCAAACGTTTGGGAACTTGCGGAAACTACTTTCTATTAAACTGACTTGAAAGATTCTAGTCTCACATCTAGGGAGATATATTTCTTTCAAGAGCTTTTATATTCCTGCCAAGGAATCAATTAATACTAAGCCAATGATTCATCTTGGAAGCTTTTTCTTAATTGGAATGATCTTCAAAAGAAATTCTTGACTTTTGGACAAGACCAAGACTTAAGGCTTTATTCTTTGTTCAAAAGATATTTCTTTTAATCCAAGGAAATAGTTAACCCAACTATTTTCTTTGTTGGCTTATCCTATAGGAAGTAGCTTAATTCCTAAAGATTACTTTGATATATCTTTTTAGGAAAGTATCTTGATTCCTAAAGATTACTTGGATTTCTTCTTTAAGCTCTAATTAGCTTAAACAAAACCAAGCATACTTTTCTTATCCTCAGAAAAATGCTTAATAAAGTTTCCATGCTTTTTGAAAACTTTGCATCTTGACTAGAGATGTAGTCATGGAACCTAGCACCTAGCATCCAACTATTGAACACTAAAGTACAAGTGAATGCTAAAGTTTATTCACTTCTTTGATTTTTATCATTCTCCAAGATGAAATCAAAGAAAAAAACTTCAAAAGTTTCATGATTATTTCTTAACCAACAATCATGCATATACTAATGCATGTTCTTGCATTCAAATGCATGTGACTATATGCACGTGTTGGCATTCTCCTTTCATGCACCAAACTTTAAGCAAGAAATTCTTGAGCTTGAAAATGCATGTTCTTCAATCATTCATGCACAAACAATCTATCTTCTACCTTACAAAAGCTTATAAATATACAAGTGCACAGACTTGAGTGTATCCTATTCCTTTTGCAAGCAAGAAGAAAATATGTATGGTGCATGAAATGGCATTCTTTTGAAAGGAGAGATGCACCAACAATCTATCGTAGATGCATACCTATGCTTTTGTTTAATGAGTGTTTCAATATCTTTATGCTCTTTCATGTAGGTTTCAATAATTTGCATCAAGATTATCAAGAATGAAGTTTTCTACCATACTTCAATGATAAAAATGCATCCTACATGAAAGCAGAGCAAAAAAAAATATTGAAATCAATCATTAATTTTGGAAAATACTTATCTTGAGATAGAGCTATGTCCTTCCATTGACCAAGAGAAGAAATTTTCCATTCTTTGGCTTCATTCCCATTGCTTAGTTAGGTGCTCTTAAAGCACTTCTTGTGCCACCTTTCTTATGTCAAAGTGTTGAGATCAACCTCCTTCTAGCTCTTGAAAAACTGAGTACATGGATGCGGTTTCATACAACAGTAGTCTTGAACGGATGCACTTATAACTAGGAGCTTCCGTAGCACAGCGGTAGTACATCTGCCTTTCAAACAAGTGATCATGGGTTCAAATGCCATCGGGGCTACCACCATAGAATATGGATCTTGTAGACAGCTATGATTTCTTCCTTATATAAGGCTCAAAACATTCCATGTCCGCAAACATGTGCATTGCACGGTAGATCCACTTGCTTTTTTAGTTTGAATCAATCAAGACAGTCGGCAAAATTTAGGTACAATATTTCACCAAGATACAAATGATCATTGGCCTACTTGGCCTTGTTGCTAGAGCATCAAACAATGAATCGTTAGGAGACGGGTTCGAATCCCGTTTTGCTCCTGTAATTCGAATGGAAACAGAGAAGAATTGTCCTCTTTTCATGCCAGACATGCACATCTATAGAAGACTTTAATCTTCCTTTGCCACTGCATCTAGGTCCGTGGATGCACTAGTGTCTCTTCCCCATGTATGGATTGACCATGTTGGAGATAGAC
This sequence comes from Ceratopteris richardii, assembly GCA_020310875.1. Lineage (NCBI taxonomy): Eukaryota > Viridiplantae > Streptophyta > Polypodiopsida > Polypodiales > Pteridaceae > Ceratopteris > Ceratopteris richardii. The sequence continues at coordinate 44,652,275 of CM035432.1, read as the reverse complement.
GTCTGCGGAAGCACGCGAACAGCACAAGGAAGAAGAAGAAGCTTGGAGCACAACACACAAGACTGAATGTATTACTAGAGATTGTACAAAGATAAGTAGCCCATTAGGGCAATAGGCGTATATACAAGCCGGGGGAAAAAAACCTCCTAAAGAGGGAAAAAAGTGCCCCGGCGGTCCTAGAGTGTTCACACACATCACTACCTAAATATATCAACAAATCCCCCTTGGGAGTGATGCGGTGAACAAGGAGCTGGCACTCATGTATAAGGAAGTGCCAAGCTATGTGGAAATCACTCCACAAAAGGAAGTAAGCCCAAAGCTTTGCAAAAAGCTTCAAACTTCTCCCTAGGCAGAGCCTTCGTGAAAAGGTCTGCAATGTTCTCTTGCGTGGGCACATATGCCAAGCTGATCTCCCCAGTAGAGAACCTCTCCCTGACATAGTGATAATGCACCTCAATGTGCTTAGTGCGAGCATGGAACACAGGGTTCCTCGCAACTGCCAATGCGCTCTGACTGTCAGTGAAGATGGTGGTGGCAGAAGACTGGCCAACACCCAAATCAGCCATAAGGCGTCTGAGCCACACACACTCAACAGTCGCTGTGAAAGCTGCCATATACTCATGTGTGTCTATGTATGTGCATGTGTGTATAAGCATATGTGTGTATGTATGTGCATATGTGTGTATGCATGTGTATGTATGCATGTGAGTGTATGTGTGTCTCTATGTGTATGTACACGTGCAAGTATCTATATGTGTATGTGGATGTGTGTGTATGCATATGTGTGTATGTGTATGTGTGTATATGTGTGTACGTATGTGTGTATGTATGTGTGTGTATGTGTTTATGTATATGTGTGTGTATATGTGTATGTCTATGTGTGTATATATATGTGTGTATGTATATGTGTGTATGTATGTGTGTGGTATGTTTGTGTGTATATGTGTATATATATGTATATGTGTGAGTATATGTGTATGTATATGTGTGTATATGTGTGTATGTATATGTGTGTATGTATGTGTGTGTATGTGTGTGTGTATATGTGTATGTATATCTGTGTATATATGTGTGTATATGTGTGTATGTTTGTGTATATGTGTGTATGTATGTGTGTGTATGTATGTGTGTGTATGTATATGCATGCATGTATGTGTGTATATGTGTATATATGTGTATGTATGTGTGTATGCATATGTGTGTATGTATGCATGTGTGTGTATGCATATGTGCGTATGTATGTGTTTGTATATTTGTGTGTACCTTTGCAATGCTCGGTCTCTGTCGCTCATCGCTTGCTCACTCTTTGGTCTCTAAGTTTCAAAAGACTATGCCAAAGTAGTGTACCTTGTCTCTAAGTTTCAAAAGATCAACAAACAACCAAAGCTGGTAGCATTCTAGAAGAATTTATAGATAGATAAGTTTTTAGAACTTTCCCTAGTGCATGTGGATGTAGAGATGTGCGTTCCTTTCCACATCTAAAGTAAACAAAAGCTACTAGAGAAAAATTTTGTTACCGATTTTGCAAGCTAGAGATATGTGATCACAATAGATAGAAGGTCTATAGCATGTGCCTTAAATTCCTTTTGCCTAATGTAGGCACCACCATCATAAAACCAAAGAGAAAACCCTTCAAATCTTATGAAGAAATGAAGTGTCCTAGCTTACAATTGGGCACTATATTATTCCACATTTATTTTTGCATGAACATGACATATAGATATATCGGACCCATCAAAGCAATGCTAACAAATTCATAGTCCTTGTATGGATACAGCAATTCATTAGGACTTCACTTAAGACTAGGTCTTTTGACGTCAAGATGTCAATCATAAAGAGAACATATCCATATTCATGATCACAAAATTTCTCTTCCATAGTACCCAATATTTGAGTCCATGAGTGGGGCTCAAATTCCTCCTCATTGAATACTTGTTTGCATATGTAGGATCATCCAAGTCTCATGTGTTCTTATTGAGGAGAACAAGTTCATTATTTCTTGCTCTTTCTCCCTCTCTTGCCGCATCTCAATAAAGCCGTAGACATTTATCCTCATTTATCCGGTCAGATTTGTTGATGTTGACATCATGAATAAAAGTGGCATCATCATCATCATCATCATCGTCATCTCATATGGATGGGTTTCCATTGCAAAGGAGGAATTTCTCTATGAAAGAAGGCATGTAGATTGATTTTCTTGGTTATGCTTGTGTGTTGCATGTATAGCTCTAAATCCAGTCTAACACTATCTTCATTTGTCTTAGAAATAGACGTCCTAAGAGTAGCTCATTAGTGCTAGGTTTATAAAATTGATATATTTCCATGGTGTTCTTGAACTTAACACCACACATGGTGAAAGTTATTGCCTCAATAAAACCCATCGGTCTTGCCATATGTCTGTCTACCAATATTCGCAATTTCATTGACGTTGGGTATAAAGCTAATTTTCCCCATTTCTTTCATAATTCAATGGTTGCAATGCCTATGGTTGTGTCATAATCAATTATGGCTTTAGAGGTCACTCTGTTGTATTCATTTGGAAGAATTATATTTCTCGTCTCCTTTGTTGAGGTCTCCTATAGGGACTGGAACGACACTCAAGTTTGCATGTACTTGATTGCTTTGAGTATGCGTTAGTTGCTCCATTCTTTTTTGTTCATGAGATTATTTCCTAGAGGGATTCTTCAGAGTCTCTTGCATTCAAACCACCCTCTTGTTATGCATCATGGTCGTTTTGTGACACTCGAATTTCCCTTCATATGAGCCTAAGTATCTAAGTAAAGATCCTAGACTTGGGTGTAATATCTGACGAGATTGATGCCTCTCATGGATTTGCATCCTCTTTTAATTTTGAATCTGGAAAGGTAAGTTTTAAGAAGGGTGGTGACCAATTTTTCATGTCTTTGCATCTCTTGTCATGCACCGCTTCCTATAGTGTTCATTGGTTTGGCTCTCAACCTCACGGTCGGACATGCATTCCTCCCAATCCTATCTCTAGTTTTTCCTTGCCAATGGATGGTACACCCTTATTATTACACTTATGTGTCCCTCAAATAGCTTTTATGTGAACTATTTCCCTAGACATGGGCATGTGTTACTCTAGTAATGGCTAGAGGTTTTTTCCCCAAGTAACCACATATACATGCTATACTAATATGTGATGGTACCTTGTACTTAGGGATTCACTTATAACTCTCACTTCACTCATTCTCATACTACTAATCATTTATCGATAGAGAGCTCTTCCAACCATCACATGTCTCTGTGCTTTGATCTCCTTTCTTTGTTCTTGTGTGTACTTTTATTCATGCTTCCTCACTCATTGACACACCCAAAAATGGTATCAGAGCAAGTTTAACTCCTTAACCTGCTTTTTTTTTTGACATCTCTGCATACACTTTTAAGAGTGCACATCAGTTTTCAAGCAAAGAAATACAAAGTTCGTACAATTTGTGAGTTTCATTTCAACTTTGTTGAAGTTCATATCTTGTTACTTTTGAGTTCTTAAGTGCAACGGAAAGCAAAAATGACTTGTTTGGCATGGTTCAAGCTAAAGGTAAACTTGATGGGACCAACTATCCAATGTGGTCTTACATGATGAAGCATGGAACATAGTGGTAGATGTTGATAAGTGACTTGATGGCTCTTCTACTATGCAATTTGTTGTCATAGATTTAGGATCTCCTTCAAGTACATTAACTATGCATTTCTCCACCTATGAAAGAGCAACTTAGATGGGATTAAAAGGATGCTCAAACTCATGCATTAATTTCCTTTTCTATGAAGCATCATATTATTCCAGACATCCAGTCATGCACTACTTCAAGGCAAGCTTGGGATACACTTGTTTTTTTGTATGCTATGTGTCGTGAAGCACATGTTGCTTACTTCAAAAAGCAACTTGAAGATGTATGTATGGTTGAAAATGAGTGAGAGTATATATATGTTACATGCATCAAGGATTTGAAACAACAACTCACAAACATTGATGAGATAATTTCGGATGCATCACTCATTTCTACACTATTCAAAATATTATTGGAATCTTTTCAAAGCTTTGCTACTGCACTTACTTTGATTGCAAAATGAAATCTAAATATGTATACTTTTGATGAGGTTGTGTCTCTTCTTTTGGAAGAAGAGCAATCAAAAGTGAAAATTGAGTGGCATACTTTTGCTAAGTAAGTCTCACTCCATGACAATAATTCATTGAGAGAGGCGGCTCTATACAAAAAGTAAAGCATATATGCATATTTATTTGTCGAGAAATATAAGGAACCAATGAAAATATGTTATCAAGCGTTACCATTGTTCAAAGGCGGAAGATCATAAAATAGTGGATTATTAGCATTTGTTATTTTCACTAACAAATAAAATCGGACCATTTGGAACGATAGTGCCACCACTTGTGTAAGTTGAGCCTTAGATACATAAGTTTTGAAAATCATGTCATGTGACTACATTCATTTGAATGTTTATAGCATGTGCCTCAAATATGTTTTTGAGTGACAAAAAGAAAGTTCTTCAAGTCACCAAACAGAAAATGCATGTGCCTATGCATACGTGTGTTGTGAATAGAAAGAAGATCAGGAAAGGAGCTCACTCACACACTCTCACACTCAAAGAGGAGCACACAAAGATTGAGGCAAAGAAGAATGATCTTCTTCTTCTTCTTCTAATACATAAAAGGAATATACAAGAATGACCTAAAACAACAATACAACTGTCAAACATTGATCCACAGGGATCAATCCAGTTGATCCACAGGGATCAGTCAATATGGTCCACAGGGATCGGTTCATGTGTGTGAGGGACAAGGGCTAGCTAACCAAGGTCCCGAACTCAAGGGATACCCTAAGGTACTTTGGTAGTAATGGGAACTGCTTTGGTCGTAATGGGAATACGTGTTGCATGATGGCCACATGTTCACACTAGACTCTTCCAGATCATTACTATTTTTAGAGTATACCATTGCTATTTTTAGAGTACAAGAGGGTATATATGGATGGGAGGAGAGTCACACACACATGACTCAAGCCTTTCTCACACTTGGTATCAGAGCCTGAGTGATTTCTCACGCGTTTCTGCGTTTTGATTTCTTCGCTCATAGTTTTTTTTCTCGTTTGGTGTGCATTTTTTTGGTATGGGTCTTCTTCATCGTCTTCAGTCCTGAGTTCACTGCCGTTGAGAAGATCGCCATCATTATGGAGCCGTCGGAGCAAAAGGTTTTTGGGCCAAAGAGCCACAGGAGCCCCCTTCACGTCAGGCCCGCTTACTCTATGAAAATCGTTTGGAAGGACTCCCCATGCTCAAGCTGCCCACATGCTTCAACATCAGGAGGATAAAGCGAGCATGACTCCTATGTCATCATCAAACGTGTACATTTGATGATGTGCATCAACTATTGAGCACTCAATAAGATTACTATCAGACAGATATATCCTATGCCCAGGATTGATGATCTTTTAGACATTCTAGGTGGAGCTGTTGTATTTAGTCAAATCGATTTTACAAGTGGCTACCATCACATTAGAGTAAAAGATCATGATAAGACTTAGTTAATCTAGAGAACACTCAGTTGTATCTTTTGAGGATAGAGTATCTATCGATGGGGTTCACATGGACACCAAGAAGGTTTTAGTTATATTATCTTGGTCTATTCCTCAAGATGAGAGGTAGTTACAGTCATTTTTCAGACTTTCTGGTTTCTATCAAAAATTCATATCTTTATATTCGTCTATAGCAGCGCCTATGACAAACTTGCTTCACAAAAAAACTTCCGTTTGCATGGAAGCAAGAGCAGCAAGATAGTTCTAGTGTCAGATATTGATCCACATGGATCAGTCTAGCTAATCCGCATGGATCAAAGTGTCAGACACTCATAGTTTTGATACTCTGAAACAAGCAGTTTCAAAGGGTCCTATACTCAAAGTGGTAGATCCACAGAAACCCTTTGATTTAGAGACAGATGCTAGTGGCATAAGCCATAGGGACATTTTTGAGCCAAGATGGCAGGTCAGTGCATGAACAGGAGTTGTATGCAGTGGTGTATGCACTTAAAGTCTAGAGACACTATCTTTATGGTATTGACTTTAAGGTATCCAGAGCCTCCTCTAGATTGTAGAGTGCACCCTGTATTTCATGTCAGTAAACTTCGGAAGTACATTTCTAGGGAAGATAATCTAACATAAGGTATTGTTTTTTTGCAAGAAAGTAATGGCGCATATCATTCTCCAGATAGGATACTAGTTCAGAGACAGAAGCGATTGAGAAATCGTGTCATCCAGGAGTATCTAGTAGCCTAGAGATGATTACCATTTACTGACTCTACTTGGGAGTCAGAAGCTCTGAATCGTAAGTACTTTCCCTCATTGATCATTGAGGACAATGATCTTTAGAAGGGGGAGAGAGTGTCAGACATTGATCCACACAAAGCAGTCCAGTTGATCCATAGGGGTCAGTCCATATCATCCATAGGGATCAGTTCATGTGTGTGAGGGACAAGGGCCAGCTAGCCAAGGTCCCAAGCTCGGGGGATACCCTAAGGTACTTTGGTAGTAATGGGAACTGCTTTGGTACTAATGGGAATAAGTGTTGCATGATGGCCACATGTTCACACTAGACTATTCCAGACCATTACTATGTTTAGAGTATACCATTGCTATTTTTAGAGTACAAGAGGGTATATATGGATGGAAAGAGAGTCACACACACATGATTCAAGCCTTTCTCACAACAACTAGTGTAATATATAAAGAACAGTACATAAGGAAAATCCTAATGTTTGCAAATGAGTGAGCTGGCATGAAAAAAATGTGCCATCACTCTCGATAGATAAATCTAGTAAAGCTCACTATAGTGTCCTTGACATATACCAGTGTGACCACCGTCCATGTCAAAGAAATGAAAATACATATCATCCCTGATCATCACATGTTGAGCTTCACATCTCAAAATGTGCTACCTAGCAATGATGGTGATCATAGGGCTAGCACACGATGATATGATGATCTGAAGTATGGTATGATAGTCACTTTTTTTTTGAAACATGTAAAATTCTCTAGCTTATGTTCCTTGGGTGACCTGAATGGGTTGATATCTCTCTGATAGAAGTGGAACAAGGAGGGATTCTACTCTATTTTTAGTGATTTTGGCCTGTAGGTGCATTAGTTGGGCACCCACCTCTTGAGGTAGTTGTTGTGTGTTCAACCCTTGCGGCCTGTTGGACATACTAGGTCAGTGTGGCCAATCTATATGTGTAGTGCCTTTGGGCCATTGAAACTAGATGCCTTTGGAAAACCCTTTCCTTGTAATGCTTTGGTAGTTTAACCCATGTTTTGTGGGATACGAGAGGTCCCATGGGTACTATACCCTTCACTTGTAAAATTTCTTCTATCATTACATTCGAGCCTAGGGAGATTAGGCTTCGATAGAACTTCCTTTAAAAAAAACTGGGTTAGATATGAGGGAAAAGCAATGGACAAGTGACCATTAGCACTAGTCTGTTCAGGTGACCCAAAGTCCACCCATGGATTATTTTATTATTTTTCCTATCATAATGTTCATTTTTTAAGGTTGCAAAAATGCAACTTTATGATCGCTTATGTACGCTATGGTACCCAAAATCAGACCATTGGACTTCATATGCACCTAAATCTAATGACTCCCATCATTATCCATCTCAAATCTGACTAGTGAACATGCATGTGCTCTTGGTACACTTTTGGGTGACACAAAAAGTAATCTCCAACCATCCAAAAACATGTCCATGTACTACTCTTACCAAGTTTTTCAATCCTAATAACTGAATCACAATTTTTAAATCCAGTTGACTAAATTTAGTTGTCTATTTGTGCATCATTCCACTATAACCGACATGTGCCCCAAAAAGAGTGGCTAGTAGCTATGCTTTGCCAACCTTTTCTTCCATGTGCTCCATAGATTTTCTTGAGTGATTGAAAAAGTGCAGTTCAACTTGATCATGTGCTACTTTTCAAGATAACTAAACGAGAAGCAATACAGAGCGAGCTCTACAAGAAATGTACATCACGCTTGTGGAAGCTCTTTGTGCTAGGCAAGTAACCAGAAACTAAGAAAAGAAAAGTCTCTAATGACGAGGAGAGCCGGCTGGAGAATGCTTTGAGTATCACGTTCAAAAAATCAAGAGAAGACCGTTGGAATTTGAAGCGTTCATCACCTGCTCATTTCTGGCCCTATTTGGAAATTTGAATGCTCATCAGCAAAAAGCTTCTTTTTCACGACTTCGCTGTCGATCAGCAGCGACCGGAGCTCTCGAACAGGTAGGGAACAGGAGGTTGCAATTCTATCGCTGCCAAGAGAAGCCAGCCATCTTCAACGTCGATGGAGATCTAAATTTTCCATACTATTGCCGTCGCTGCTTTCCATCTCGTTCGTTCTCTCCTCGCTGATCACCATGCTTACTCCAAGAGTCCAGACTCCTGCAGGGAAGTCGCGATTTGCGCCATCGCAGACACCGCGCTCTCTCCTTCCACCTGCTGCTCCACCACGCGCGCCTATTGAGTCGAGTAGCAGCAAAGTGCGCGTCATTGCCCGAATTCGTCCATTTTTGCCTATCGAAGTTGAGCAAAACCAAGGGAAGCCTACTTCTTGTTTCTCCATATCCACTGGCAATTCTTCAGACACTACATTGCAGATCAAAGATTCAGCATCAGGGTATCTTTCTGCAGCAAAAATGTGCTTCTTGTTCTGCTTTTAAATAAATATTATTATTCACCTTCCTTATCTCAAGCATATGTGCTGCATGTTGTGTGTTTGTGTGTGTGTGTCACACACACACACACACACACACACAGAGAGAGAGAGAGAGAGAGAGAGAGAGAGAGAGAGAGAGAGAGAGAGAGAGAGAGAGAGAGAGAGAGAGAGAGAGAGAGAGAGAGAGAGAGAGAGAGAGAGAGAGAGAGAGAGAGAGAGAGAGAGAGAGAGAGAGAGAGAGAGAGAGAGAGAGAGAGAGAGAGAGAGAGAGAGAGAGAGAGAGAGAGAGAGAGAGAGAGAGAGAGAGAGAGAGAGAGAGAGAGAGAGAGAGAGAGAGAGAGAGATTAATATTGCAGCCGTGAAGGTCATTACAAGGTGGATTCCTGCTATTTTGAAGACGATGACACAAGGGAAATATTTTCGAAGGAGGTAGAGCCACTTATACCTGCCCTTTTCCAGGGAAAGAATGCAACAGTCTTTGCTTATGGAGCAACAGGCAGCGGTAAAACGTATACTATGCAGGTGAGCTTACATGAACCTCCAAATGAGACAGTTTCATAGAATTCTCATAGAGATAAATAGTCAGTTGTCCTTGGTTTTCTTCGTCCGTCTATGTTTTCTTTTAGTTCCCCAAAGAAATTCATATATACTTGTATAGACATCGTGTTCAAGTCTATTTCCACTTTATCAATGTATCCAATTGTTAATGTGCAGAGTTGATGATACTTCATTTGCAGGGATCAGATGCACATCCTGGTTTGATGCCTCTGGCGATGTCCAGAATTTTGGCCATTGCAGAGAGGGCTAACTTCCAAGTCGCAGTGGCATATTACGAAGTCTATCTGGACAGATGCTATGATTTATTGACGTCTGAAGGAGCAGAAATCTCCGTTCTGGAAGGAAACGATGGAAAGATTCAATTGCGTGGTCTCTCTCAGGCGAGTGGAGAACAATCTTATATTTGATACAATCGATGTATTCTAATATCATAACCTGTTAATGATGTCGAAGAGTAGCATATATCTACCTTTAGGTCATGTCCTGGTGGTTTCTTCATTCTGCAGAAAGTGCTGAGAAACCTTGACGAGTTTCATCGTATATTCATGAATGGCCGTCTCAGACGTCAAGTTGGTCAAACCGGGCTGAATGATACTTCCAGCAGGAGTCATGGCGTCTTAATGGTGACTGTGGCTTCGCAAAGTAAAGAAAGAATTTTTGGGAAACTCAATCTCATTGACCTTGCAGGTAATCCGAACTTTTTCTCATATTTGGCTTGTGATTACATTCAAGTAATGTCTTTGTTCATCTACATTGTGGATTCGAATTCAATGCTATGTTTTACGATGATAGGGAATGAAGACAATCGACGAACTGGCAATGAGGGTCATCGTCTCGTAGAGAGTTCTCGGATAAACCAGGATCTTTTTGTGTTATCTAATGTCATTAGTGCTTTGAGTTCTAATGAACCTCGAGTTCCATACAGAGACAGCAAACTTACTCGCATTTTACAAGATTCACTTGGAGGGACAAGTCGTGCAATCATGATTGTTTGCCTGGTATACTTTCCTATGGGTTGATACTTTGCTCGCGATCTCATTCTTTCGCTTCTTATCTTCATACGCTTGAATTTTACACTTCTCAGGGTGCTAAACATAAACTGTTGTCTTTAATTTTTTCGTTGAAGAATCCCAGATCTTATCAGGAGGCTGCTCATACCTTGATAATTGCTGCTCGCACTCGTCAAATACCTAATCTGAACTCTGAAAAGAAAGAAGAGACTCAGTCGAAGGTTAATATGAACAGCAAGCTTCAACTATGGTTGGAAGGCAAGGGGAAGCTATCCTCTGTCTCTCCTAGTCCTTCGAAGACAAAATTACTTTTCTACACTCCCTCTCATCATCAGATGAACCACTCCAGGCGCATGGCGAAAAACCTTCCACGGGATACTCAGAAGGCAAGGTACACGTACTTCAAAGGTTTGTAAAAATAATTGAACCTTTATCACTCTTTTGATACTTATTGCGTGTTTTCTATTTAGACGTGTGTTGGTCCTTCATCAGCCGAACCATGGCCCTGAAAAGGTACATTTAACAATGCAATTGAATCTTTGTTTTTCTGTAATAACGGTTGTTTTTCACGCTGTTTTCATTTCCACATTTTTGAATTTCTCTTTGCAAATCAGGAAAATCAACAAGTTGCGGCTTCACCTTTACAGTTCAGGGATCATACAACGATCAATAAATCCTTAAGCTCGTGTTATGATCTCAATGTCAATAACACGAGCGTTGGTCGGAAACCTGAGAGCCTTAAACATAGTGGTAGTGGTGACGGTAAACTCACTGACAACCAGAAACCTATGGAAGCACGACCTCCGCCTTGTGAGTAATATTTGAATTGTCGTTTTCAAATATTTGAGTAATATTTGAATTGTCGTTTTCAAATCTTTGAGTAATATTTGAATCAGGAATTCGTGGCTGAGCCATACATAGGCTTTAGGTTGTCTCCTTATTTCAGCTCGACCGGTCCAGAAAAGCTTCAGGGATACTGATACTGATTTTTGCTTCATTTTAGGTGTAGAGGAGAATAAAGAGAACCTTCGCAACATCGTGGACGTTACACCAGCTTCCAAACATCAAAACAAGTCTTCTTCGCCACCCTTAAGCGAAAGATTGTATAAGTTAAGAGATGCTATGAGAGACCTCCTTCTGCAGCCCCCAGTGTATAATGCGAGGCACATTGAAGCAGTACGTGAAGCTACACCATCCACTGGTGCACACGTTCAAGTTCCCTCTACAGAAGGAACTAAAATGGAGCTTTCTCCATCAAACTCGCCTTCAGGAACGCCTGTTCCCTTTGTAACCGGTCAGAATGACGATGATATTGGCACTCCTCTTGAGAAACTAAGCAAGAAAAGCTCTGGCATAAAGGTTAGAGGTTGCCCTCTTTTTTTCTGTCTTTGTTCTTTCACCACTCCGAATCCTATCATCCAAATTCAAAAATTCGAGAAGGGATTTCACTATAGTAGGACGCACACTCTGAGGTGTTTAAACTTTAAGCGTTGGATATGTTATGTCCCAAATCCAAAGGACATCATGTACTTAATTTGTCCGGTCAAGTGTTGAGTGTCGGCCGAAGAGTGAGCTGACCACTTTCTTAAAAAGACTATAAATAAAGACTATAAATAAGACCCATGAGATCATTTGTTATTGACTTTTCTCATGAGGCTCTTGGATTGCTGGCCCATGGTGCAGTCCTCCACACACCTATAGGGTGTGGGTATGGTCGTATGGGCCCCATGACCATGTGAGAGCTGCCACTTGCTTGGCTGCAGGCTCCTAGGCTCGGGCCCAAAGTGTGAGTTGACCACTTCCTTAAAAAGACTAAAATAAGACCCATGAGCTCATTTGTTATTGACTTTTCTCATGAGACTCTTGGACTCCTGGCCCATGGTGGAGTCCTCCACACACCTATAGGGTGTGGGTATGGTGGTATGGGACACCATGCCCATGTGAGAGCTGCCACTTGCTTGGTGGATCTCAGTGGACCCTATGGAGAGGTGAGTCTGATGTCTGTCTTTCTATGTTTGTGAATATGGCTTGTGTAGTGTCTTGTGTTGTAGGGTTCCTATCAAATAGGATTGCTTTTAAAAAATATAGTTTGCAGGGTTGCAGGGATCTAATAGGATTGCTTGTAAAAGTACAGTTTGGAGTAACTGAGCATTGGGTTGCTTTATCAGATCGTCTTTTTCTTCATGACAATCATACTTGTTCGTATAAGAAGTGTGGTCGTGGAGCAATTTCTTTAAAATAGCTCCATTTCATTGAAGCCATATCCGCATAGAGTTAATATCATCTATTAGAGACACATTTAAAGAGTGTTTAAACACTGGGTTGCTTTTACAAGTATTAAATCTGTCATAACTCTCGCACTTGTACTCGCTGAGAGACTAGGGTTGTCGTGTTAGTGCCATTATCCAAACTAGGGGATAATTCTCTTGAAATCATACTCTCCATACAAACTGCCCTCTTATAGTCTCTATAGAGTCGCTATTATCAGTCAGGTTTACATGTATGATTGTGAATTCTCTTTGTGACAAACATATCATACTTTTGAGATGTTGTGTGCTCTAGAGGAATTGATGAAAAAATGCCGAGTCTGTTTCAAGTCATATCCTCCATAGAGCTTGTTCTGCATAGCTTTAGACCTAGTCATACAGCATTCCAGAACCTCTCTCTCTCTCTCTCTCTCTCTCTCTACAGATGGATAATGTCTGAGGTTCTTTTGCAGAATACTGTGGCTAAAGAGCTGCTTCAATTTCTGAATACAGCAAGCAGGTTTGATTTTATGCTATATCAGATGGTCGACCTTGTCTGCAAGCAATTGCATAATTGAATGAAATTCTAGTATTTACTGTGTGCAGGGAGGAGCTAATCGAGTTGAAGGTCGGCATTATTTATTAGTAAATTTAGAATAAGTAACAAGCAATCTAATCTAGCATGTTCTCAAGGGGGGAATATATGTCTTCTCAAGGGTGGTTGTAAAATCCTCGATTCTCTGCTGCTTTTTAGGGCATCGGAGAGAGAAGGGCAGCTCACATACTGAGTTTGAGGGAGGAGGATCAAGAGCCATTGAAAGAGGTTCTGTATATGGCTTAATACTGTAATCTGAATGATTGTAAATGATTGGAGGCTGATCCTACTGTGGCTCTCTTTCTGTTGTCAGATTGAAGATCTTGAGAAAATAGGAATCAGTCAAAAGCAGGTATGTTTGATGAAAGAGATTTTCAACTTAATTATTTTTTTTCTGCTGCAAATGGTTGCTTTGTTGTTCTCAACTAACCTGAATCTATTAGAAAGATTTACGATACAAGCCTAGGAGTTCCGGAGTACATTATCTACTCTGTTTCTGATGGTCTCCTCATTCCCAGAGTTAGGGACCCAGACATGTACATAAAGCTTCTGGACAATAATAGTCCTAGTTTCACTGGATGGTTGTATGAGATGCAGCCTCCTGTCTAGCGTGAAATAGGATGTTTTAGGATCCGTAAAACTTCTTACATCAAACTTGAGAAAATACGCCATTTATTAGCTCTGTCTGAATATTAAAACAGGCCAAGAGGTCAGGAAAATATTACCTAGTCTCTTTCTGATGGTCTATCTGTCCTCAGGGTGAATAATCCAAAATATCAGTAAGAGATTACCCAGTCTGTTTCTGATGGTCTACTTATCCTCAGCGTGGATGATCTAGACTAATGTTTAGTTTGTGACTTAGGGTATTCACTGGTCGGATCTAGGGAATCGACCTCTCCTGTCAGCTTCTGAAAAGCACTGTTTATCAGATCCGTTTCGTTGCGTTTGCTGCGACATTGCAGATGCTTAGAAAAAGCACTATCAGCTCTATTTGTTTTCATTACATTTGCTGCGACATGCTCTGCTCAGGAATTTGTGAATCTATATTTTTTAGAATTGTCGGTATAATCCCTCCGCCAAAGGTATCATTTTGCTCAGCGTGGATGATCTAGACTAAAGTTTAGTTTGTGACTTAGGGTATTCACTGGTCGGATCTAGGGAATCGACCTCTCCTGTCAGCTTCTGAAAAGCACTGTTTATCAGATCCGTTTCGTTGCGTTTGCTGCGACATTGCAGATGCTTAGAAAAAGCACTATCAGCTCTATTTGTTTTCATTACATTTGCTGCGACATGCTCTGCTCAGGAATTTGTGAATCTATATTTTTTAGAATTGTCGGTATAATCCCTCCGCCAAAGGTATCATTTTGCTCAGCTGGATTTAGTTTGTGACTTAGGGTATTCACTGGTCGGATCTAGGGAATCGACCTCTCCTGTCAGCTTCTGAAAAGCACTGTTTATCAGATCCGTTTGGTTGCGTTTGCTGCGACATTGCAGATGCTTAGAAAAAGCACTATCAGCTTTATTTGTTTTCATTACATTTGCTGCGACATGCTCTGCTCAGGAATTTGTGAATCTATATCTTAGAATTGTCGGTATAATCCCTCCGCCAAAGGTATCATTTTGCTCAGCTGGATTTCTTTTTCTTCACAGGCCCAGTCACTATTCAAAGAAACGGCGCGCCATCTCTTGTTTGCTTAAAGATCTGAACTACGAACCCTCTCGTATATGCTGACAGAGAAGGATATTTATAGTCGAACAAAAGTTCACACTGTTCACGAGCACGATCGTTGCTATAATCAGTCTCAATCGCTTGGATTCAGATCTATCTGCTTGTACTAAACTCTTCTTCAAGATGTCTTCATGTCTGTATGAAGATAGCGAAGAGCGGAGTTCTTCCGATTAAATAAAGAACATTTCAAATACAGAGAGAGAGAGAGAGAGAGAGAGAGAGAGAGAGAGAGGGTCGCTACAATGTACCTCGTATATGCTCTTATTATCGATGTGAAAAACAGCTTTCCATTTGGATTGGAATCGTGGACGGTAGTCAGATCCGATAATTTGTTTTCTGTTGTAGATACATAGCTTTATATTTTGTAGCTAAAGGATCGTTTTATAATACATATACAACAGAACATAACTGCACCACGCACCCCTTGTCCTCTGGACTTAACTGAACGTTAGGGTTCAAGAACGGAAAATCGGCTTCATGTTTAAACTTTACAGTCGAAAAAATGGGTTTCCACGGTGAGTCTAATGGAAGAGTACGTAGACGAGGGCGAGTTGTTCTTTGTAAGTTACAAGCCTAATGGAAGAGTAGGTAGATTAGTGAACTTCCCAGAAATAAAAAAGCAAGATACAACAGGTATTGACAGTAGGTACTCTAATATGAGAAGCGAACAAAGGATATGAGATGCGCATGAAGGATATGAAAAGGATTCTGTCATGAGCTAGATGGATATTGGTATCAGAAAAAAAGCCTTTGGGGGGGGAATCGCTAGTATATGACTTCTAATATCTCTATATTATTTGATAAGTAAACTGAACGATTGCTTATCCTCGTGTATGGTGACTTCCTCATCCCACAAATTAAAAAAGTCTCTAACTAATGAGGTGGAGGTTGGTTCCACAGTGAAGTATTCGGAGCATCTTGGCGAACTGGAGGGGGGGGGGGGGGATCGCTAGTATATGACTTCTAATATCTCTATATTTTTTGGTAAGTAAATTGAACAATTGCTTATCCTCGTGTATGGTGACTTCCTCATCCCACAAATTAAAAAAGTCTCTAACTAGTGAGGCGGAGGTTGGTTCCACAGTGAAGTATTCGGAGCATCTTGGCGAACTGGGCGAGCCAACATTTGTCCAATGTGATCGCTAGTATATGACTTCTAATATCGCTATATTATTTGGTAAGTAAATTGAACAATTGCTTATCCTCGTGTATGGTGACTTCCTCGTCCCACAAATTAAAAAAGTCTCTAACTAATGAGGCGGAGGTTGGTTCCACAGTGAAGTATTCGGAGCATCTTGGCGAACTGGACGAGCCAACATTTGTCCAATGTGATCGCTAGTATATGACTTCTAATATCGCTATATTATTTGGTAAGTAAATTGAACAATTGCTTATCCTCGTGTATGGTGACTTCCTCGTCCCACAAATTAAAAAAGTCTCTAACTAATGAGGCGGAGGTTGGTTCCACAGTGAAGTACTCGGAGCATCTTGGCGAACTGGACGAGCCAACATTTGTCCAATGTGATCGCTAGTATATGACTTCTATATTATTTGGTAAGTAAACTGAAGTATTCGGAGCATCTTGGCGAACTGGACGAGCCAACATTTGTCCAATGTGATCGCTAGTATATGACTTCTAATATCGCTATATTATTTGGTAAGTAAATTGAACAATTGCTTATCCTCGTGTATGGTGACTTCCTCGTCCCACAAATTAAAAAAGTCTCTAACTAATGAGGCGGAGGTTGGTTCCACAGTGAAGTACTCGGAGCATCTTGGCGAACTGGACGAGCCAACATTTGTCCAATGTGATCGCTAGTATATGACTTCTATATTATTTGGTAAGTAAACTGAACGATTGCTTATCCTCGTGTATGGTGACTTCCTCGTCCCACAAATTAAAAAAGTCTCTAACTAATGAGGCGGAGGTTGGTTCCACAGTGAAGTATTCGGAGCATCTTGGCAAACTGGATGAGCCAACATTTGTCCAATGTGATCCCCCATCCTTTGAGATTGCTATTGAGCTGGATATTTTCTTTGTTTCCTCATGCCCGTGTATATAACGATTCCTGATGGAGCCAATTAGATATTCTTTATTGTTTTAGGAATTTGTGAACTTACCATGGTCCAAGAGTTATAAAAGCCGCTTCTGGAGATGGCAAAAAATGATTCAAATGAATCGTAAGAAAGGTGTTCAGGGAAGTTGGCTGAAAAGGAGTATGCAAAGTTGGAAGTGATCGATGTTTTCAGGATTATATGATCATTGTAATAATTTTCCATTTAGTTCTATCATGTTATATCTTTGATAATGGAGACAACATTTCAATGTTCCCAAGCTTTGTAAGTGACACATATACAAACACGAGATTGCAGAATCATAGATTATATGATCATTGTTGTAAATTTTCATTTAGTCCTTTCATGTTATATTTTTGATCATTGTCATCTTGATAGTTAAAAGCCTTCAATTCTTGAGACATAGCTTCTTCTCTTGGGGCCTTCATATGCCCAACTTGATTAAAGCATTGACAGGTACCTAACCCTCAACCTTTCCTTCAAAAATCATAGAAATCACAAATTCATGTCCCTTGAGGAAGATCTTTGTTTTTTTTTATAAACACCTCGTTTGAGAATCATAGAAATCACAAACTGGTGTCCCTAGAGATATTGTGCTTTTGCATGGAGGAAAATCATTTTTCTTTTAAAAAAACATCAACACGAACATGCTTAGAGCATGGAAAGATACCTCAATCTCAACCCCTTGTTTGAGAATCATAGAAATCACAAATTGGTGTCAGAATCATAGAAATCACAAACTGGTGTCCCTAGAGATATTGTGCTTTTGCATGGAGGAAAATCATTTTTCTTTGAAAAAACATCAACACGAACATGGTTAGAGCATGGAAAGATACCTCAATCTCAACCCCTTGTTTGAGAATCATAGAAATCACAAATTGGTGTCCCTTGAGATATTGTGTTTTTGCATAGAGGAAATTCATGTTGTTTGCCTAGCTCATCTTGACACATAAAAACCTTGAAGTATTTAACTAGATCTTCTTCTCTTCGGCCTTTGTATGCCCATCAGTTCATAAATAACAACAACTTGATCAAAAGAAGACAATTAGAGGAGAATTAGCAAGAGACACAAAGCAAGTTGATAAACCTATCAGCCTCTTTGTGTCAAGTCCATATTTTTTTTGACCTTTTTCCCTTGTTTTATGAAGACCGTTGAATGTACATACTTAAAGGAATATCATTATGTTAGTTCTTGATTATAAAGTCTAATTGAGGAAAATTAGCAAGAGCTGCAAATAGGATGTATCATGAGCACATAATGTCTAAAAGGATGGACATTATTTTAGTTCTTGATTCTCAAGCCTAAATAGGTAGGGTAACCAATATTATACTCACCTCCCTCTTTCACTAATCCATGTTTCCTCCTTGATAATTCCATATGGTTTGTTATAAAGAGATCTTTTCTCAAAATTGTGGATCGTTTTCATCATATTTGAAATTTCTTCATCAATATCTTCTTTATGACTATTTGTTCATCAATATCTATTTGTGGGCTATGTAGAGTGTACACTTCTAATATGAGAAGCGAACAAAGGATATGAGATGCGCATGAAGGATATGAAAAGGATTTTGTCATGAGGTAGATGGATATTGGTATCAGAAAAAAAGCCTTTGGGGGGGGAATCGCTAGTATATGACTCCTATTATCTCTATATTATTTGATAAGTAAACTGAACGATTGCTTATCCTCGTGTATGGTGACTTCCTCATCCCACAAATTAAAAAAGTCTCTAACTAATGAGGTGGAGGTTGGTTCCACAGTGAAGTATTCGGAGCATCTTGGCGAACTGGACGGGGGGGGGGGGGATCGCTAGTATATGACTTCTAATATCTCTATATTTTTTGGTAAGTAAACTGAACGATTGCTTATCCTCGTGTATGGTGACTTCCTCATCCCACAAATTAAAAAAGTCTCTAACTAATGAGGCGAAGGTTGGTTCCACAGTGAAGTATTCGGAGCATCTTGGCGAACTGGACGAGCCAACATTTATCCAATGTGATCGCTAGTATATGACTTCTAATATTGCTATATTATTTGGTAAGTAAATTGAACAATTGCTTATCCTCGTGTATGGTGACTTCCTCGTCCCACAAATTAAAAAAGTCTCTAACCAATGAGGCGGAGGTTGGTTCCACAGTGAAGTATTCGGAGCATCTTAGCGAACTGGACGAGCCAACATTTGTCCAATGTGATCGCTAGTATATGACTTCTAATATCGCTATATTATTTGGTAAGTAAATTGAACAATTGCTTATCCTCGTGTATGGTGACTTCCTCGTCCCACAAATTAAAAAAGTCTCTAACTAATGAGGCGGAGGTTGGTTCCACAGTGAAGTATTCGGAGCATCTTGGCGAACTGGACGAGCCAACATTTGTCCAATGTGATCGCTAGTATATGACTTCTAATATCGCTATATTATTTGGTAAGTAAATTGAACAATTGCTTATCCTCGTGTATGGTGACTTCCTCGTCCCACAAATTAAAAAAGTCTCTAACTAATGAGGCGGAGGTTGGTTCCACAGTGAAGTACTCGGAGCATCTTGGCGAACTGGACGAGCCAACATTTGTCCAATGTGATCGCTAGTATATGACTTCTATATTATTTGGTAAGTAAACTGAACGATTGCTTATCCTCGTGTATGGTGACTTCCTCGTCCCACAAATTAAAAAAGTCTCTAACTAATGAGGCGGAGGTTGGTTCCACAGTGAAGTATTCGGAGCATCTTGGCGAACTGGATGAGCCACCATTTGTCCAATGTGATCCCCCATCCTTTGAGATTGCTATTGAGCTGGATATTTTCTTTGTTTCCTCATGCCCGTGTATATAACGATTCCTGATGGAGCCAATTAGATATTCTTTATTGTTTTAGGAATTTGTGAACTTACCATGGTCCAAGAGTTATAAAAGCCGCTTCTGGAGATGGCAAAAAATGATTCAAATGAATCGTAAGAAAGGTGTTCAGGGAAGTTGGCTGAAAAGGAGTATGCAAAGTTGGAAGTGATCGATGTTTTCAGGATTATATGATCATTGTAATAATTTTCCATTTAGTTCTATCATGTTATATCTTTGATAATGGAGACAACATTTCAATGTTCCCAAGCTTTGTAAGTGACACATATACAAACACGAGATTGCAGAATCATAGATTATATGATCATTGTTGTAAATTTTCATTTAGTCCTTTCATGTTATATTTTTGATCATTGTCATCTTGATAGTTAAAAGCCTTCAATTCTTGAGACATAGCTTCTTCTCTTGGGGCCTTCATATGCCCAACTTGATTAAAGCATTGACAGGTACCTAACCCTCAACCTTTCCTTCAAAAATCATAGAAATCACAAATTCATGTCCCTTGAGGAAGATCTTTGTTTTTTTTTATAAACACCTCGTTTGAGAATCATAGAAATCACAAACTGGTGTCCCTAGAGATATTGTGCTTTTGCATGGAGGAAAATCATTTTTCTTTTAAAAAAACATCAACACGAACATGCTTAGAGCATGGAAAGATACCTCAATCTCAACCCCTTGTTTGAGAATCATAGAAATCACAAATTGGTGTCAGAATCATAGAAATCACAAACTGGTGTCCCTAGAGATATTGTGCTTTTGCATGGAGGAAAATCATTTTTCTTTGAAAAAAACATCAACACGAACATGGTTAGAGCATGGAAAGATACCTCAATCTCAACCCCTTGTTTGAGAATCATAGAAATCACAAATTGGTGTCCCTTGAGATATTGTGTTTTTGCATAGAGGAAATTCATGTTGTTTGCCTAGATCATCTTGACACATAAAAACCTTGAAGTATTTAACTAGATCTTCTTCTCTTCGGCCTTTGTATGCCCATCAGTTCATAAATAACAACAACTTGATCAAAAGAAGACAATTAGAGGAGAATTAGCAAGAGACACAAAGCAAGTTGATAAACCTATCATCCTCTTTGTGTCAAGTCCATATTTTTTTTGACCTTTTTCCCTTGTTTTATGAAGACCGTTGAATGTACATACTTAAAGGAATATCATTATGTTAGTTCTTGATTATAAAGTCTAATTGAGGAAAATTAGCAAGAGCTGCAAATAGGATGTATCATGAGCACATAATGTCTAAAAGGATGGACATTATTTTAGTTCTTGATTCTCAAGCCTAAATAGGTAGGGTAACCAATATTTTACTCACCTCCCTCTTTCACTAATCCATGTTTCCTCCTTGATAATTCCATATGGTTTGTTATAAAGAGATCTTTTCTCAAAATTGTGGATCGTTTTCATCATATTTGAAATTTCTTCATCAATATCTTCTTTATGACTATTTGTTCATCAATATCTATTTGTGGGCTATGTAGAGTGTACACTTCAGCCATGGGTTTCATCCATGTCCCAAATCTATTGGTTTATTTCATGTAATTTAAGAATTATTTTCAATAACAAAGACCTTTGTTAAACATCTAAAGATGGCTTTACTCCAATTTGAATCAATGTCGAGGTGGCATTGCATCTTTTTGAGTAGCATTTGCACACATGACTCATGGTGGTTCATCTGCACCTTACTCATCCACTTGGAAATCACTTTGGTAGTTGGAGCATATGCCAAGGATCTCCAGCTCCCCTATCTTTAGGAAGTTATCAAACTTTTATTCTTACTTGGAGAAATTCATACACATGACCTCAAGCCTGTAAAGCTCTTTGTTAGTCAATTTCTAATGCTAGAGGATGTAAATCTTGGAGGAAGAGTGTGTATATGATCAACTTGTGAAGTTTTTTATTACTCGACCTTTATTTTTAAGGTTTGCCTTGTTGCTATCTCTTTGCAACCTTGAGTCAAAATGAATTGATTGGGCACAAGTGATCTTGAATGAGATTTCTACAAGTGATCTCAAACTTGTGGAGCTCTTGATAGTCAACCTCTAGTGCAAGAGGAAGCAAATTATGGAGGGAATAAAAAAGGTGTTGACCATCATTTCCTTGGTAGACACATTGAGTTGCATGCCCTTTTCAACTTAAAGCCATAAAGATTTTCAATTTGAAGGTTTGCCTTGTTCTTATCTCTTTGCAACCTTGAGTCATAATGAATTGATTGGGCCATGGAGATTTTCAACTTATGGTTAGGACAACTTGTGTAGAGGAGATTCATACACATGACCTCAAGCTTGTAGAGTTCTTTGTTAATGAATTTCTAATGTGAGAGGATGTAAATCATGGAGGAAAAGTGTGTATATGATCAATTTGTGGAGTTTTTTTGTTAGTCACCTCTAATACAGAAGGAAGTAAATCCTTTTTTATAATTATGGAGGGAATAAAAAAGGTGTTGAACATCATGGCCTTGGTAGACACATTGAGTTGCATGCCCTTTTCAACTTAAAGCCATGAAAATTTTCAATGTGAAGGTTTGCCTTGTTGCTATCTCTTTGCAACTTTGAGTTAGAATGAATTGACTAGACCATGGAGATTTTCAACTTCAAGGTTTGCCTTGTTGCTATCTCTTTGCAACCTTGAGTCATAATGAATTGATGGAAAGATTGGTAGAGGATTTTCATGGTCATCTTATAATAGTTGATTTTAGGCTCTCCACAATGCAAAAGATATGAAGACAATCTTAAATGGATCACCTTCATTTGTGTCAATTTGTGAACATCTTGACTTGTTGCAGAGAGTTGCATGCCCTTTTCAACTTAAAGCCATAAAGATTTTCAATGTGAAGGTTTGCCTTGTTGTAATTGCATCTTTTAGCATCATGAAGACTCAATGGTACACTTGTTTCCATAGGAGTGGTAATAGGTTTACAATATTAAAGGCCAAAATGTTGCAATAATGTATCAATATATTTTTCTTGACACAAAGCTATTCCCCCATCAATTTGTATATGTGGAATGCTCAAATAATAATTCAAATGTATCAAATTTTCCGTCTCAAAAGAGGCATGCAAATTAGCCTTAAAACTAGCAATATGTTTCACGCGGACCATACAATGAGCAGATGCATCGGACGACAGCTATTGACTGCTCAAACGAGATCAGTGCCAAATCCGCTTCGGCATGCAAATTAGCCTTAAAACTAGCAATATGTTTCTCATGAGGACAAGTGAGTAGCATGTCATCAACATACACAATAATGATCAAAAGCACACTTTTTCATCCGTTTTACAACCTATACACTTCATTCTCATGCCCTTTTTCACACAACCATGGGGTTGAAAAACATACACTTATTCATGTAAGCCACCATGTAGAAATGTAATTCTAATATCCAATTGATGTACATCCCGACCACGATGAGTTGTAAGTGCATAAATGCTATGAATGGTGGTCATTTGGCATGTGGGAGCAAAAATCACATCAAAATCGAACTTTATACCTATTAACACTTTTGCTCAGCTCACGCTTTAGCTTGTATACCAATTTATTGCCAAATTCCTTTTTGTCTAGATGAAAACCACATAAAGACCAAGTACCATTCTTCATAATAGCATCATATTATGATTACACAACAACCATCATAAAGAGTAAAGGCCAACCATTGCATATTAATTTGATTCAAAGGAAGCCATATGAACGAGTATGATATGATAGAGGTGCATCTAAGTTTCTATCTCTAAAAGCATTAGGGGAATAAATGAACCGTGCATGGGCCTTTTAGATTAAGGAGTGATTAGGAACCGACCAATGGGAGGAGGGTGGTGGCCACAGTCTACTCCCTTAATCACATAGGCTAGGCATAGGCTTCCCTTGTTTTTGAATGGTCAAACATGGAAAAACCAGGTAGAATAATGGGTCTCCTTTTGAAAATGGTTTTGAGAAGCTCAAACTTTATTTTTAACCATTGGATTAGGATTGTTTTTGAAGGCTGAGATTGTATCCTTCTTGAGAAAGGCGCGATCACTTATGCACCCTTGGATTAGACATTCCATCGGACAAACTACGTTGAAGATAGCCAATTTTAAGCGCCTTTGAATGTGGACCACTAGATGTCGTCTTCATCGAACGGCCATAGCTCGTCTACAGATTGGAAAAGGCACCATTTCACGCGGACCATACAATGAGCAGATGCATCGGACGACAGCTATTTATTGCTCAAACGAGATCAGCGCCAAATCTGCTTCGGCATGCAAATTAGCCCTAAACTAGCAATATGTTTCTCATGAGGACAAGTGAGTAGCATGTCATCAACATACAAAATAATGATCAAAAGCACACTTTTTCATCCGTTTTACAACCTATACACTTCATTCTCATGCCCTTTTTCACACAACCATGGGGTTGAAAAACATACACTTATTCATGTAAGCCACCATGTAGAAATGTAATTCTAATATCCAATTGATGTACATCCCGACCACGATGAGTTGTAAGTGCATAAATGCTATGAATGGTGGTCATTTGGCATGTGGGAGCAAAAATCGCATCAAAATCGAACTTTATACCTATTAACACTTCCGCTCAGCTCACGCTTTAGCTTGTATACCAATTTATTGCCAAATTCCTTTTTGTCTAGATGAAAACCACATAAAGACCAAGTACCATTCTTCATAATAGCATCATATTATGATTACACAACAACCATCATAAAGAGTAAAGGCCAACCATTGCATATTAATTTGATTCAAAGGAAGCCATATGAACGAGTATGATATGATAGAGGTGCATCTAAGTTGCTATCTCTAAAAGCATTAGGGGAATAAATGAACCGTGCATGGGCCTTTTAGATTAAGGAGTGATTAGGAACCGACCAATGAGAGGAGGGTGGTGGCCACAGTCTACTCCCTTAATCACATAGGCTAGGCATAGGCTTCCCTTGTTTTTGAATGGTCAAACATGGAAAAACTAGGTAGAATAATGGGACTCCTTTTGAAAATGGTTTTGAGAAGCTCAAACTTTATTTTTAACCATTGGATTAGGATTGTTTTTGAAGGCTGAGATTGTATCCTTCTTGAGAAAGGCACGATCACTTATGCACCCTTGGATTAGACATTCCATCGTACGAACTACGCTGAAGATAGCCAATTTTAAGCGCCTTTGAATGTGGTCCACTAGATGTCGTCTTCATCGAACGGCCACAGCTCGTCTACAGACTGGAAAAGGCACCATTTCACGCGGACAATTTGTACAATGAGCAGATGCATCGGACGACAGCTATTTACTGCTCAAACGAGATCAGCGCCAAATCCGGTTCGATTTTGGATCTTCTAAGATTTACGGGCCACAATTCTTGCAGAGCTTGAGCAAAAAAAATCCGGGAGAATCTGAACACTGTCACACATGTCAGACGACGAAGACTCTCATGCTTCATGCCTTTTGATCTTGGCCATTGAATTGAAGGATCCAAATGCCCAAAACATATTCTTTTCAAATTTGAAACTCAATCTTCTATCAATCAATATTTTATTTCACAATACCACTAGTGGTTTTATAAGCCTTCTTAATCCCATACATTAAGCTTTTTAATTCCTAAAAATTAGGAATCCTTACAAGGCCCATGCAAGGCTCACTTTTTCCCCTAATGGTTTTCACTAGCAATTTGGGCATAGTTTTTGCCTCCTCTATATCAACACTCTCATCAACAATTGCATTAGGTAAATTTGCATAAGAAACAGAATGATCTGAATCATCATGTGAAACTTGTAAACGTTGAAAAATTATCTTTTTTGGACTTGGCTTTAGTGGATATGCCCATGCGTGCCTTGAGAAATCATCAATATAAAAATCACAATGTAAAGGTAGTTCCCTAAAGAAGGTGTCTGCATAGGAATACATACGTCAATATGAACAAGTTGCAATTTATGAGAAGCTCTAATTCAACCATGTTTAGGGAAGGAAGAATGCCTTGATAGATAGGTTTACAAGGTGCATTAAGTTTGGGAAGAGAGGACACCATTTCACATTTTTGTAGGCATAGCAAACTAGCATAATTCAGATGACCAAACTTGTGCATGCCAAAGCTTTGCATCTGAGATAGCTTGAGAATCTTGTACTGCACATGTCGAATCATGCACAAATTTTCCATACTCAATGAGCTTATAGAACCCACAACATTAATGCCAAAAGCAAAAGCTTCAATGCCATTTAATAGATCATGAACTATGCATCACTCATCAATAAATTTGACAACTAAGTCAATCTTGACTTATATTGAAATTGACACCTGATTTCTTCTTGAACTATAGCATAAACAAAGCATCTAACAATGTGAAAGAACTACCATTAGCAATAGTCAGATTGATCTTACAAACTCTCATTACAGGATGTGAGGAGCTCTTTGTGCATGTGGTAGTATTTCTTCTAGAAGCATGCTCAAGTGAACTGAAGAAACTATGTTGCAAGGCATTATGTTTGGTTGCTCCACTATCAAAGTACCTAATATTTGAGTATACTACAGGCATAGATTACTCATGAGAAGATAGTTCATAGCTACAGACACCCACTCTTAATTCTACACAAGATTAGCATACTCTATTTTTGGTGTAGAGGCCTCTCTTACAACTATTCCTTGCCTCTTTTGTGTGGAGAAAGAGTTCTCCTATGCGCAACGAAAATGTGTAGTGAGCCCTTGTATGTCCAACACTTGGACAAATAGCTGCATGTTAGATAGCTTGTTGCTCCCAATATAAAACTCAAATGGACCTGTGCCTTTAGTCAATCAACGTAGAAAAAGAGGGATTTCTAACAAGCTATAAATAACTTAATTTGGACAAGCTTTGATTAGGGAACGCAACTCATGAAGATGAACTACCTGTCCACATAAGTATGTTGAAGAATTGAACTTCACTCTCGGACTCATAACTCCCTAAATATATATCCTTTCAGGAAGATATTTGAGATAGCTCTTCAAAAAGCTATAAATCAAGTAATTTGGATGAGTTTTGGTTAGGAAACTCAATTGACAAAAATAGACCACCTACATACACAAGTATACTGAAAAACTAGACTTCACTCTCTGATATATCTCATAGAATATAAATCCTTTGAATGAAATATTTGGGATAAAAGGACTGCATGCAAAGAGCTTTCCAACAAGCTAAAAACCAAGCAATTTGGGTATGTTTTGGTTGGGAAATTTAACCGATCAAAATAGACTACTTATCTACATAGGTATGCCAAAAAATGGACTTCATTCTTTGATTGATATCTCACAAAACATATAAGATTTGAAGAAGATATTGGAGATAAAAGAAAGTACTCAAGATAAGCTTTACAATGACTGTTTAAACACAAGAAATGGTTACATATACAATTGAGATATGAGCTTCACAACAGAGCTATGTATAAAATGACATGCGGTTGGAAGGAGTCTATGGGAAGACAAAATGACAAAATGACGAGATCCAACTATTGGGAGCTCTTGCCTCTTTCTCTCCTTGTTTAGAAAGTGCTCCCACTCCAGTTTTATAATCAATAAGCATGTGAGGAAGTTTGTGCCTCTTTGTTAACTCACCACTTTCATTTGATTGCCCACTATATGCCACTTACTACAAGGCAGATATCGTATCTTTTACTCATCATGAATTTTGAGTAGACTTTTTTTTTCTTTTCTCTTCTTTCTCTTTATCTTTATGTTTGGTAAAAAATAAATTTATCCAAGCATAGCTCATATGAAAATGAGCTTATACATTTATCTTCAAGATTTTGCAGCCAATTTTGGACAACTCTTTATGACATGATCATTTCCTTCATAGTATTTGCAAAATTACTTTTGCTTTTTTGTTATCTTTTCATCTTTGTCTTCCTTTGATTGTGCAACATTAGCAGATTTTTGCTTACTAGTAGATGAGGTCCATTTACCTTTTCCCTTCTAACTAGCTACGAAAGCTTGATCTGAACATGCAAAATGGATTTGTTTTGTCTGAACTCATACTTTTGCATGAAAACAAAGAATAACTCCTCAAATATTGAGGCACTTTGATTGCTTTTCATCATCAATAGAAGAGTAGAAGCAAAACTTTGATATGAATATGAAAGACCATTAAGAATAGTCTGCATAAGTGAACTATTTGGCAAGACTTCATCGGTACATATCCATTGCTCCTTTAAATCTTTGATCTTTGTCCGAAATGTCTCCATGAAACTTCATTCATATGCCCACTCTCCAACTATTTTTAGAGGTAAGAAATACAATACTCATTTGTTGCCACGTATAAAGTGATAAGTGTATCCCAAGCATCCTTTGTTGTTTTGCAAGAGTGAATGTGATGGATAATGGCATGTTTGACAAACAAAGTTATCAATGCATGTGCTTGAGCATCTCTACCAGGTGTTTAGAGCTGAAACGTTGAAGAAATAGCCTTGAAATCCACTTAAAACATAAAAAAATTGAGTGGCAGTATCGCGGAGTGACAATACGTGCATCTGGTATCGTGCAAGTAGTATCTTCGCTTTGGAGATAGATTTTGCATCTACAGGCACATAAGACTGAGAAGGAGGACATAAGGTACACATATCTACAAAAATTTTTGAATTTGGGTGTCAAAATCTATAAGTATCATGTTCGGTTGAGTTTTGGTATCACGATACCAGAACTCCCGTGTATCGTGATACTTGTCGAGGTACCGTATCGTGCATATCCACTTGAGGTATCGTGATACCATTTTGGTATCGTATCGTCAAGTGCTGGTATCATGATTGCAGTCACCCCGGTGGTATCGTATCATATTGTCGACCGAGAGGTATCATATCTTTAGCCAAGTTGGTATCGTATCACCTCCAGTTTCGGTATCGTATCGTTGACTGAGTGGTATCGTATTGCATGCATGATTGGTATTGTATCATGCACTTAGTATCATATCATCTCTCATTCTGGTATCGTATGGTGCATCTTATAGTATTGTATCGTCCAGTAAGAGGTATCATATCGTGAGGGAAAGTGGTATCGTAGCGTCCAAAAAGTCACTGGTATCATATCATCCTAACTACTGGTATAGTATCGTGAAGTTGGTATCATATCATGTCAATCAAAGGTATCGTATTGTGGGCCATTTCCAGTATTGTATCGTGGAAGTTGGTATCACCTATAGTGGTATTGTGTAAAACAAAGGTATCGTATCGTGAAAATCTAGTATCGTATCATCTATTCTGAGCCCCCAGAGGGATGCTATTTCCCTGTTTTAACCCCCTGAACCCTGAATTGGCATAACTTTCTCATACAAAATCCGTTTGCGGTGATCTTGGGTTCGTTGGAAAGCTCGTGGGGACTCTCAGGTGACCCTCAGGTAGGACTAGGAAACCAAGGAGTTCCAAAGGATTTGAGCAATACAAGAGAACCTTGGGACCAGAAGATAAGGCTTATGAACCTGAGATCTGGCAGACACTTAGGCAAGGATAGACAAAGCATTAGATCATCTGAGGCTAGTGTCAACCATACAGCTAAGTCTTGGGCTCAACAACTTAGTGGTTATCCCTACACATTAATTTCTGAAACAAGTGACTCAGAAATGTCTTTTAGAATGGAAAGACCAACACATACATTCGGTACTACTTACTTATAGACACCAGAAGGTCCCTATAAGACACAATTGGAGTATATTAGGACTAACCAGTTAGGTGCTCGCATCTATGAGGATGGTCTGAGGCGATCAGTGGTCCAACTCAAAAATCCCGACCAACCCTTTGGACTTGAACACCAATTGGAGTATATCAGGACCAACCAATTAGGCGCTCGCATCTATGAGGATGGTCTGAGGCAATCAATGGTCCAACTCAAAAATCCCGACCAACCCTTTGGACTTGAACACCTAGTGGTCAAGTTTGAAGAGGGTTCATATATCAATAAGGAAGGAACCATGTATGTGGTTACAAACCTACCAGACATGATAGATGAGTTTGGAAACATCATTCCTGAGAACGACCTAGGAGACCTAGAGCAAGGAGACCTAGGATGAGAACCCAAGACTCCTAGAGGGAAATCTGTTTTGACCAGAGTGCTCACTCAAGAATGGATTCCTCAAGACAACAAAAGCATAGAAATATTCTTGAATAGAGAAACAAAGGAAGCCTTTTGGAGATTCAAGCCAGATCAACCTAACCCAGTAATCACCATCTATGAATTCAAAGATCTTGAGATACCAGGTAAAGTTGTCTATAGATAACACATTGGAGAAAATGTTCTTGGTAACAAAGCAGGATAGACATGCATACACTTGGCAGGGTGAATCAATTTTCCCTCTACCAAGGTCTAGTGTTTCCCATGGTATCCAAGGAGCAGGATCATCCAAGGCTCATGAAACCCAAAGGGAAAGAACCAAAGAGAGACCCGAGGTAAGCTTTGCACACACTATGGGCAGAGACAGATCAGGACATGAGAATGAAAGACCTGAAAGGGAGAGACATAGAGCACATAGGCATCAAAGAGATGAACATGATTTTCCACTACCTAGACCGTGAGATCACCCAAGAACCCTTAGACCCTCTCAAGTGGTTAAGGCAGTGAAGAACTATTTTGATGGATTTGGAGACCCTTATGATCATGTGGCCGAGTTCAAACAAGTGTTAAGAGCTAAGCAGGTTGAGGACTTGTTCACAAAGTTCGAGGCATTTGGTTTGACTCTCAAGGGTACTACCTTAGCTTGGTTTCAACTGCTAAACAGTTGCAACTATAGAGAGATAGGTCAGCTGTTAGAAGAATTCATTGTAGAATTTTCCAAGAGTGGCCTCAAGGCATAACACATCATCCTTGATCCATAGCTTCAAGCAGACACCCCAGGAAACTGTGCGACTTGTAGGAAGACACTTCAGATAGTACTTAGAAAGATGCCCTATTCCAGAGCTTCCCACACCAGCCAAACAAGTGGCCTTGTTTTTAGATGGCTTACTGAGCACCAAGTTAAGATCATACATGTACTTGAAAGAGCCTAGATCCATAGAAGAGTGTGTGCGAATATGCATTGACATAGAGCACAACTTGGGTGAGGAGTTAGGATTGTCCAAAATCTATAAGGATTCTGAAAGTTCTACTAGTCATACCTCGAGAACCTCTATTGATATAGATGAGATAACTGAGCAGGTTGCCAAAAAGCTAGGAGTCCAAAATAGACAAATGCCAAGGGTCACCTCATTGAAGCGATGTTACAACTGTGGAGGAGACCACATGGCTAATGTGTGCCCGATGATGGCTCAACCCAAGGAAACCCTAATTCTCTATATTGCACCATTGAGAGGAAATACACAAACCACATGGCTCAAGATTGTCCCTACAATAGGCAGGTTGTTAAACAAAATTATTAGCAACCTTACTAGCAGCGTAGGTATCAGAACCAGTACCAACAGCCATATCATAGGCCACAACAACAACATCAACCTCAATACCAACAGCAATATCAAGCACCATATAGGCCACAACCAGTCCTAGGAAACCAACCACCAGCTCATGCCAATGTGATCCCAGTTAAATATGCAGTGGCAGAGGAGAACCTTAATAGAGCATTGGTGCCACTAACCTCGTTGGTATCAAAAAATGACTCTCATGCTCATAGTTCAGACTACTCCCATGAAGATAGTCCACAAGCTTATTACATAGAGTCACCAGAGCATAGTGAGGCTTATTTGTATCAATATGAGGCACCACCTATGGAACAAAATTGGGAGCAAGAATACTCCAATCTCATGTACATGAATCCTAACCCCAAGCCCCAATTGAGACAGGTAAGACCACAAGTCCCTAGAGGACCATGTTGTAGATGTTAGGGCGACCATTTCATTTTTGAATGTCCTCACCCATCTACTCTAGGGCAAGGACAAAACATCACAATACAAGGCTTTTGTCCCTAGTGCAGCAAAGAACCTCTTCCGAGAGAGTGTCCTAGGAACCCCTCTAGTGCACCCAAGGTTACACCCATCAATGTGGTAGGCTTAGTGGTGGATTCAAGTTCAAGTAGCAGTAATGTGGCTCCTATACAAGCAGTTACTAGGGCGCAAGCCTTAAAAAAGATAAAACAGCTGAGCAATCAGAGTCAAGTGAATCAGGAGAGCCAAGTAAGAGGAAAACAAGAACATGGAAAGATACCAGGGAGAGAACCAATCGTAAGTGGAATAAAAAGATATTCAAACTAGAAGAAAGCCTGAAAGATGCCAAAACAAAAATAGAAAACATTTCATCTCAAAGCCCCTCGCATGCTGAAGCTCCATCCACACCATCCCATCCCACCCCACCACCCATTGTAAATAGACGACAACCAGGGTCTATTCTTGCAGATACAAACCTAGAAGGCTTGGACATGATGTTCAAGGCCTACCAGGCTCGTCTTCAAGAAGGGCCAACAGCTGCAAACCTAGACAAGAGTTACTTAGAGCAGATTTAGAGATTGAATGGACAAAAATCTGCATGAAAATGGTACAAGTAGCTCAAGCTATGCTCAAGACTAGTCAAAAGTTCAATCAGACAAACTCTGTCAAACCGGATTTGCATTTCCAGGGCTTACTAGAAAGATTAGAGCAATTGGTAAACAAACCCTAGGTTTCTTTACCTCGACAGGCTCAACCAGTTGTTGAAAGAGAAAGCTCACCACCAATGAAAGCTTATGTTCTTGATTCCGTGGATGAGGGAGCACCTCTTTCACATCAGCAGTACTCTCAAGAGTTCTTACGAGAAATACAAGAAGAGAAATGGTCCAAGGAGAAGGGTAATCCCCCTCCTATTCATGAAATTGATGACCTTCATGATCAATTTCCCCAAGACATTCCGTCTATCTATGGAGACCAAACAGTGCAACGGGAAGATGAGAGATTAGATTTTGAATCTAATTCTTTACAGGAGTTGCCATAATTCACAGGCCCATGGGAATTTGAATCTCTTCAGATCAGAGCTCCCACAATATTGGTACGAAATGAAGACTCAGTGGTGCCAAGAAACACTGATGTCGTGAAGAACACCAAGGTTCAGTGTCATCTCACTGTAGAAGAGCTACTCAAAGCAAAACCTGAGCTATGGAATCATGTGAAGGATCAGGTTCCAGAACTTGATTCCAGAATGCCAAAAGCAGGCTCTAAGGAAAAAGTTCCAGAGATACCTCTTGATAAAATAGGAGACATGAGCAAAGGTGAAGAAGGTAATAATTATCTTCCGATCACCTACCAGGATACAAAACCAAAGAAATTGTAGATTCAGGTGTTGGGGTTGCTATTGCGACCACCTCCTTGTGGAAGCGATGGGGCAAACCCACATTAAGACCAACTAGAATGAAGCTTCAATTGGCAGACGGTCATTTTGAAAGACCTCTAGGATTGCTAGAAGGGATAACTCTAACCACTTGTGGTGTAGAGTTTGAACATACATATGCTATATGTGACTTTGAGAAAAATAATGTCTATGAGATGATCCTAGGAAGACCCTTCCTACAACCATCGCAAATAGTACAGGATTGGGGCACCAACTCCTTGTACTTGCAGCACTTAGGGGTCACCACCAAGGTCAATTTGAAGGATTACACCTTCAGAGATGTGCCATCCCTAAAGTGGAATCCTATCCACAAAGCTAAAGAAGATTCTGTGCATTCTGGAAGTTCTCCTGACCCATCCTGGCTACATGAAGATACTCACTTGTGGATGTGCAAGGTCGTAGAGGAAGAGGAAAAGCGCCTAAAAGCAAGAGAAGAAGGAACTCCCCTAGGAGATAGACCAGTTAAAGACCCAGCCTATACACTGATGATATTTCCAAATGAGGAATTTGAGCCTCATGGCTGGGCATAAATCTTAGCTACCATGGATATTGTAGTCAATGAAGAACAATGGACACCTCATTGTGATGAGGAGGGTTATGATATTTTAGTATTCATGTGTCAGCCCTTGTTGGAAGAATGTGACCCTAGCAATGTCATGGTGATCTAGCATCCATTGTGATGGATACATACTTTGACTTAGAGGAGCACTATTTAGAAGACATAGGAGTGTTAACCCAAAAAGAAGAAGAAACTCTCACAAGTATTAAAACTATAAATTCAAAGGAAGGAAGTGAAGGAGGTTAAAAGAAAAGGAAAAGAAAAGCTGTGAAACAAGAAGAGGAGGAATCATTGTTTGAAGTACCAAAAAATTTCAAGAAATATGAAGTGGAAGACCATAAAATTTTGGTACGAATGCCTAAGAGAGAGGCCATCATAGGAGAATCATATGATAATAAAGAAAAGACCGAAAAAATTGTAGTAACCATTGAAGAGAACAAAGAGCGATGTACGTACATAGGAGATGACCTAAGTGCAAAAGAAGCAGAGCTTGTAGCTCTGTTAAGGGAATATCGGGACGTGTTTGCATGGCACTATAAAGATTTGAAGGGAGTAGATCCAAAAATTTGCTCTCATACTATCCCCATGACCGCTGATGCTAAGCCCACCAAACAAAAGCCCTACACATATAATGACACTTATGCAGCTAAAATAAAAGAAGAAATTCATAGGCTGATTGAAGCTAGATTTATCTATGAGATTGAGCATACTGAATGGGTGTTCCCCATTGTAGTGGTGCCCAAGAAGAATGGAAAATTGTAAGTGATTATTAACCTTAAAAAAGTTAATGCTGCTACGATCAGAGATAGTTATCCGCTTCCAATCACCAAACATTTATTGGAGCGTGTTGCAGGCAAGGAAGTTTCTAGCTTCCTTGATGGATTTTCAGGTTACAACCAAGTAGCCATTGCCCTAGAAGATCAACACAAAATAGCTTTTGCCATAGAATGGGGAATCTTTGCATTTTGTGTGATGCCATTTGGTCTCACCAATGCACCTGCAACATTCCAAAGGCTCATGTGTCATGTCTTCAAAGAGTTCTTGCGAAAGAGCTTAGAAGTATATGTCGATGATTTATGTGCTCATTCCCAACAAGGAAGATACCACATCCCTGAGCTCAAACAGATCTTCAACAAGTGTAGAGAATATCGAGTGTGTTTGAACCTAGAAAAGTGTGTATTCATGGTACGACAAGGCAAAATCTTAGGCCACATTGTTTCAAAGAATCGAATATCAACCGATGAGGACAAAGTTAGAGCCATAGCTGAATTGCTCAGACCAAGAAATGTTTAAGAGGTACAAGCCTTTACGGGCCATTGTGGATATTATCGCAGGTTTATCCACATGTATGCCATCATTGCTAAACCTCTTTATGGATTGTTGATAAATTTTGAGTGGGATGATGAATGCGAGAATTCCTTCAGTGAGCTGAAGAGACGTTTGTGCTCAGCACCAATACTGACCACTCCTGATTGGAATAAACCTTTCCATGTCCATGTAGATGCTTCCAATCATGCAATAGGATGTGTGCTAGCACAACCCACAGGTGAAGGAAATCTAGATTTACCCATCGCATATGCTAGCAGACAATTGAACGCAGCTGAACGAAATTATACCACAATGGAAAGAGAAGGCTTAGGCATGGTATATGCCGTGAAGAAGTTTAGACACTATCTATTGGCCAATAAGTTCAAGTTTTTCACTGATCATCAAGCTTTACTATATTTGGTCAATAAACCTTGCAATACAGGCCGCTTAGTAAAATGGTTCCTCTTACTAATGGAATACGACTTTGAAGTTATTGTCAAGAAATGTAGGAACCACCTTAGGGTGGAGCATCTTTCTCGCATCACTTTAGGAGAGCCACCACAAGGAGTGTCTGATGAACTACCTGACGCTTATCTGTTCAATTTAGAAGTTTTTGCTAAATGGGCAAATAAGTTGGTACCCGTCCTAACCTTCAGACCAGCGAATACAAAATGTGAGAATGAACACAAAAGAAATTGTAAAGTCACACAAATACCAAATATTAGTAGGAAGTGAAAGAACTTGGAGAAGCTTGTAGAAGGTAGAAAAGTGTGTTTCGAAGTGACGAAGTTTGGTCAAGCCAACCGTCACAAGGCCAGCCCTTGAGCTTATGGAGACTCAAATAGACCTTATAGGCATGCGATAAGTGCAAAGAAACACACTATGTACTTTGGAGCATCAAGGAGAATGAGTCGATACAAAACAGATAGGTTTGCGGGTCGACTAGCTCAAAAAACTTACTATCTATGGAAGAGACAGTGAACTTCAAATGCCCATAGTGATCAACGTGATTACAATTAGAAAAAATCCTTTTATGGGAGTGATAAAAATAGGCTTTAGTGTATATAATGCACAAAGGTATAAGGAATAATCAAAATATGCTATAGGAATGAATGCGACGTTCACCGGTGGTACTTCCTATTTTTCAGGAATATGTAGAGATTGACCCCAAGATAGAAAAACTCAGATTTATCCCAATCTGCCAAACCAAATGCTTTGAAAATTTATAGGCATAAACTAGAAACTTATACCTTTCCAATGAGCCATCTTCCACTCAATTTCAAGCTCTGGAGAGAGAGTAGCAGCCTCTGCAAGATTACTATTTGCGAAGAAGATGATGCAGAGAATTGAAGGAGCAAGACAATGATGGTCACAAGTGTATGTATATTGCTTCCATGTAATGTAAAAGTGATTTCAAGTCTTTATATAGACTCTAGGAGTGTTCCACAACTTCCACAAGTGAAATTTGAATTCAAATGAAGGTGGGAATGGTTGTTGGAGGGAATCAATTCACTTTCCTACAATCTAGGAAAAGTGAAAATCTAGTTTGATTTACTTTTAGGTGATTGATTGCTTGACTAAATGCAACTTCAACCACCACAAATTCGTGGGATTTGTGCTCTATCTTTCTATCTTTACATGTGTAAATTTCAAGGCTTTTACAATGGTAAATGAACCATAAAAAATCTCTCAAAAAAATACAATAAATGAGCATAAGAAAAAGAACTCTCCAACGGATATTCTTTGGACGTGATAACCTTTGATGTAGATCAGATCCACCTCAAGCATAGTGTAAGCTTGATGTTCCAACAGGAAGTATGTACAAACAAGATACAACGGGCGTATTAGCTTGTTGTGTAGAAGATGATGAACCTAGCAGTTGGTTGCAACAAGCCCATGAAGGATTGCTAGGAAATCACTATTCTAAAAGCGAACATTGCAGAATCTAAAACGTTTAGGAGTGTATTGGCCTAGCATGGACAAAAAAATACATGAGTGGATCAAGAATTGTGCAATGTGCCAGGAGACTCTTTATCATGTATCATTAATTCCAGAATGGAGCACTCCATTTGTAGAATTCATGAGATCGGGAACAATACCCAATGAGGCTAGTCTAGGAAGAAGACGAAGCATGGAGCAAGAGGCTTAGGACTATGACTTAGTTGGAGAAAACCTATACCAAAGAGGCAAAGATGGATACTTAAGACTATGCGTTCATGAGTTAGACTACTTGAAAGTCTTAGAAACTGCACATAGCGGTGTTGCAGGTGGACACTTTGATCCTAATCGAGTAATTACGACCATTCTATTCTCAGGAATTTGGTGGCCCACTCTTCATATGGATGCACATACTTATGTGAAGAAATGTGAAACATGCCAACAGGCACAATATTCGATTAGAAAAGATGAGATGCCTTTGAGGCCAATGATGGGAGGACGTGCATTTTCAAAGTGGGGTATAGATTTTGTAGGCCCTATTAACCCCCCAGCCAGAAACTCCCATGCAGAGTACATTATTGTAGCCACAGATTACCTTACAAAGTGGGTATAAGTAAAAGCCATAACAAAGAATGATGCTCAAATGACGGCAAAGTTCTTATTTGAGAATGTGTTCACCAGATATGGGTTACCAATAAAGTTAGTAAGCGATAGAGGTACGTGCTCCTTGAACAAAGTTATTGAAAACCTTCTCCAAGAATTCTTGGTAATACATAAGAAGTCTGCCCCCTATCATCCACAAGGTAACAAACAAGTCGAGAGCACGAATAAGATCCTATGTAATGTGTTGACAAAACTCATCGATAATAAATGCTCTGATTGGGACAAACAACTCCATCATGCTATTTGGGCTTACCGAGTTGCCTATAAAACGGTACTCAATGCCACCCTATTTCAGATGGTCTTTTGACAGAGTGTTGTGCTACCATTGTACTTCCTAATTCTAGCCTTGAAAGTAGCACAAGAACACAAGTGGAAGCGACATGAATTGTCCTCTAGGATCTTTGATCTAGAACGCTTAGGTGAGACGAGGCTACGAGCGGCAGCAGGCATTTTTGCTGCAAAGAAAAGGCAAAAGACATACTTTGATGCACACATCAAAGATAAAGGTTTTAAAGAAGGAGATTTAGTGTTGGTTTATACACTAAAGCAACATGCCCGCAAATTGGAGAAATGAGGCTATGGACCCATGATCATTAATAGAATCTCCACTAGTGGTGCGATTCAATTGGCCACTCTAGAAGGTGACATCTTGCCAAATTATATTAGTGGTTGTCGAGTCAAGTTATATCAAGAACCTCTTATAGAGGATATGCTAATGAGACTCAACACTGCTAAGAAGCGAAAAGAAGAAGAGTTAAGAGTTAGAGAAGAAGCACAGGTCGAGTCGAGAGAGCGCATTAGGTGAAATAAGTTAAGATGACTAGGCCCATATGTCAACCGGAAAGCCCCAAAATATCACATCGACATGTGCCAAAAATCGGGCACAATTACTTCTCGAATCATCGACCGACGCCCCTTTGTGATTGTGGAGGTAGGACGAGAAAAGGATGTAAGGACTGTGAGAGCATTGGTTGACTCAGGTGCAGCAACTAGTGCAGTTAGATTTTCCAAAAACTATAAAAAGGGCTGGAGAGCTCATTTTTGAGATTAGCTTGTTGTAGATTTCAGCTTTGTAACAGAGTTCTTTTGCAATCAAAGATCTTCCATTGTCCCACTCTTTGCTCTTACCTTGTGCATGTGTGTGTGTCTGTGTGTGTATGCTTGTGTGATTTCACTCAGGCACTTGTGCAATCACTTGCTCTTGGTCTTCATACCGGTCCTCACATCTCCACAGATTGACAGTTATGAGGTGAAGCTCCTCACAATGGTACTTGCCATTGTGCTAGAGTGACACCAAATTTGGCGCCGTTGCCGGGGATTGTGTCGGATTGTGTCTAATATCTAACATATATGCTAAAGAAGGATGACACACCATTGGAAGGAAGATCTTAATGAGGATTTATTATTATGGAGCAATGTCTTGTAAGATTGGATCCTCTTTGAAATGAAAAACTAAAGTATTCAGGGAATACTTAATTTCTGTCAGAATTTTTTTCAAAAACAGTCTACTTGCTTTTGTATGTGTTAATTTCAGGTTTGGGGACTCCTTGTGAAGGCTTTTATATTTTTACAAAGGGACGTAGAAAAGGATGCATGCGGGGCTGACTGCCCCCCAAGGGGATTGTGTCGCTCAGCATCGAAGACCTAAAGATTTGAAGACTTGAAGACCTAAAGACTTGCAAACTTGAAGACCTTGAAGACTCAACATGACCTTGATGTGCTATGTATGGTCCCTTTTTCTCAGCTTTGTCGAGATGACAAAGACTAGGTGGGGGAGGGTGTTGGAACCATGAACAGTTATGAAGGACCCATGAAGTTATGGAGGTTGTGGAATACTTGGAGGCCTCCTTCGGAGCTAAGGATACTCGAAGGCTCAAGGCCTTGTGTGGCAGTCTTTCGAAATTCCCATTTTCCCCTCTTGTACACAAGTTCTTTCATAGGAACTACCTCTTACCTATTTTTGTGAGAAAACCCATAACAACTCAACCTTAGCCTTCTTTTTTTGTAAAAGACTCCTTTTTGAATTTTTTCCTTATTTTAAAAATGAGAACTCTCTTTTGGATACGTGCAAAGAGCTCTCTCTCTCTTAGAATATCTTTGTTAATGAAACCTTTGGCCACTTGTATTCAACGGATGCTTCTCCTCTCTTATATAAGGAGGAGCTCATTTTGTAAAAGGAGGTCCCTTGGCCATGGCTTTGGCCTCCATTTTGGTAATGGAAGAAGGTATCATTTGGTTTCATCCAAATCCTTGTGTGCAATGGCGTTGGTATTGGTGTATGGATTTGCATGTGTGTGTGCATGGTTGGGAGGATGTTCCCCTTTGCTCCTTGTGATGTTGGCCATTGTTGCCATTGCTCCATGAGTGTGGGTGAGCCTCTCCTCTCATTCTTTGCCCCAACTTGGAGGAGCTTCTCACTTCCATGTGAGGCGGTTAGGGTCCATTGCTCCCCTTTCTCAACAAGCCATAATACAAGGCTTCGCATTCGGCACATGGCTTCTTTAAACTATTTAGTGGTGCACATTTCCTTCAATGGAAATAGATCTTCACTTGTACAATAATAATATAGGAATTCTACTAACTATTACCTATCACCAAAATGAAAAATAAAAAAAAATACATAAAAGTATATCTTTAGGTATCATGATTCGCTCATTATTTTGAGAGGGGATCTATTTAAAAGACAAATAAAGAATGCTTGAGCACTTTGGAACAAGGAAGCGTTCTTTTTTCTTCACACATTGATCATGTATTGCATTTAAAATCTAGATGGCTTATGAGGACTCTAAAGCAACCAAACAAATGGAGGCCAATGAATTCCCATTAGAGTGTGCAATTAAGGCAAGAGTTCATTGTTTTTGGGATGGCCGACCAATGGGTGAACACCTCTTACTCATTACTATCATAATAATGGATTGTTACTATATTACAACGATATGATGTCCAAATTGGAAAAATTTTGGGGCCCATCTTTTTCTCTGCTTTGTGCTCTCTTTAGCTCTGCAACACTCTCCCCCTCTTTGTCTCTGTCGTCCCTTGACAGGCTTTACTTCTTGTCTTCAGTTTGTTGTCTCGATCAACACACGCATCCTTTGGTTAGTTCTGCCTGATTCTTGATCTTGCATTACATTTTAGAGGCGCTCTAATTTGTCCTGGTTTCACATATCGGACCTTGCTGTATTACTCAAAGCCTGTTAATTCGGTTTGTCACGCACGCCATCAGTGCACATATGAGGATGTAGCTCGTAAGCCTTGAAGAGAATCCTCTGTTACTCAAGAGGTTGAAGCACCCTCATATGGCCACGGAACCACCTGATAGCATCTTGCACTTCATAGATACTTGTTGGCCCTGGTTCCTCCTTTCAGCTGCGTGCTTTTCCTTGGTGTGTGTGCCCCTGCGGGGATCTGTGCAGAGATGGGTGTTGCGCCCCTGCGGGGCTTCTTGCAGAGATATATCTTCAGATATTCCTTTTTAGTGAAGCTTCTTTCATTGTCGTCTTCTTTTCTTCCTTTTACTTGATTCTCCCTCAACACTGCCCCCCTCCTGGCTCTGTCATCCCCGACAGGCTTTGACGAGCGACGGGCATATGTTCTATATATTTTCTGCTCTGTTTCATTAAGCAAATTGGCTTCACGTATCATTAATTGTTTCCATTGTTCTGCCTTTACACCATCATTGGGTGGCTGTCTATGATCTGCGAAGAAGCTAAGTTCGTATGCCTATCTGGCATTTAAATTAGACGACATCTTCAAAAAGACTTCTGAATCAATCTCAAAAAATCTTGTAAAGAACACTTCTTCGAAAGTTTGCATATATACACTTGGCAAGAACATCAATCTGGAATAATAAGCCATTATTGTTGGTCGGCTAGGCATAACCGATAGATCAAGAATGAGGATTTCCATGCCCTGATTAATTCCGATGAAATTCAAAAAAGTGTAGGCCGCATGCTTGAAGACCTTGAGTACCGTGAGTATCATACTAAGTATTTTATTGGTCATTTTGACAGTTAAGTCGGGTACTGTCGCATAATTTTGCAGCCAAAATTCGATGGTTTTGACCATATAATCTTCTGTTGGCAAGTAATTATGTGGCGGGCTCGGAAGCATAGGATAATTCAACCACTGTTTATTTATAGTGCTGTTTCTTTGCAAGTCCAAAAATTCTCTAGTCTCCCTTCTGCGTGGTATAGGACAAAATGAAGGGTTTACTTGTAATAAATATGGTGCTGCTTGCCAAAGCACCCGTAGTGTGGGATGTTTCTCCAAAAATTTTCTTCTCCAAATAGGTTGTGCAGCTTCGAATTCTTCTTGGCTGTATGCAAATGTGTCTTGTTTAAAATTTAGCTGCTCATCTGGACTCTCCTTTGTGCTCTTCTTTATATATTGTCTTGTTTTCTCTTTCAATAATCCGTACGGGATATTGAAAGGCTTCATGATCTTCTCTAAGTCTTTACCTTTGATCTTGGCCTCTTTCATTACTTTAATGACTTCATTTTCAAAATTCTCCGTCAATCGAGACACCACTAGTGCCCGTTCCTTCTGACTCATTTCTGCAGTGTATGGAATCCGATGATCATCATGTATATCCGCCATCTGCTCATGTATTGTAGAATTATAGATCGGGGGAGATAGAGGACGTACCTCTACCTCGTCAGTAGGATTTTCCTTAGCTGGCACTACTGGTGTCCCGATCGCTGCGTTCTTATTGATTTGAGTTTCTAATTGCTCTATACGTTCAGTTTTCTCTTTATTTTCTTGCATGGCCACTCTAAGTGCTTCTTTAGCTGCAAGCAATTCCTTTCCAATTTCTGCGACATTGTCCATGTTTTCACTATAACTTGCTGCAAGTTTCCCATGTGCTGTATTCAACTTCTTTTTTAATTCATTTATTTCTTGACTGTACTTCCTTTCCGATTCTTCTCTAACTGCGCGCTCTTGTCTCAGCAAATCTGCATGTTGTGCGAGCTGATCTCTTAATTCTTTTTCTTTACTTTCGGATGATTCCTGTTACTCAATAGGTTGATCATATAACAATGATTTCATCAACTCTTTATTCCGGCTTCTTAACGTGTCATTCTCTTCCATGTATAACTTCAGCTGTGTCTCTAGTAGAGTGCTTCTAGTCTTCATTCTTTCCTTGTCAGCTTCGTTTGCATCATGTAATCTTTGTAATTCCGTAAGCTGTTCTTGCAGTTGGTGATGCTGATTGATTAATGTGTCATGGTTCGCTTTGACCTCCAGCATCTCCGTGTTTTTTGACTGCCATCTCTTTATGTGCCTGGATTAGTTGTGATGACAGTTGTTCGCTCATTATCTGGAATTGATTTTTTTCTCTCATGGCCTTATCATAGTCTGCGTCTATGTCCATCATCTTTTGTTGGGTATCCATAGCTGTCTGAATCATTTGCTTGACTACAGGCTTCAGCTGAGTGACGTCCACATTGAGCCATGTTTTTGGGATACTCGGTTCTTCGCCGGTTGTGACATCTTTGCCTTGTGCCACATGTAACGTAGTGCTGTGTCTCTAGTAGAGTGCTTCTAGTCTTCATTCTTTCCTTGTCAGCTTCGTTTGCATCATGTAATCTTTGTAATTCCGTAAGCTGTTCTTGTAGTTGGTGATGCTGATTGATTAATGTGTCATGGTTCGCTTTGACCTCCAGCATCTCCTTGTTTTTGACTGCCATCTCTTTATGTGCCTGGATTAGTTGTGATGACAGTTGTTCGCTCATTATCTGGAATTGATTTTTTTATCTCATGGCCTTATCATAGTCTACGTCTATGTCCATCATCTTTTGTTGGGTATCCATAGCCGTCTGAATCATTTGCTTGACTACAGGCTTCAGCTGAGTGACGTCCACATTGAGCCATGTTTTTGGGATACTCGGTTCTTCGCCGGTTGTGACATCTTTGCCTTGTGCCACATGTAACGTAGTGTCATGGGGATGCCTAATCTGAAGCTGAATCCTTGGCTCGGCCACCATGTTTTCTTTGTTTCCTTGAGGTGTATCATCTGGTACCTCAATCACAATTTGTTCTTTGTTTTGTAAAAACTCCGAATCCTCGTTCACTAGAGTTTGTAGTTCCTCTTTGATAGGTGGTTTTGCATATGTAACACTGGTTGGAGCTTCCGTGATGCTGATCTTTATAGAATCATTCAATTGAATGACATGCTCAGGTTTATTAGAATCATCTACGTTCTTTTCCTTTCCTTTATGGTTGTCTGGCGTGACTTCGACTTGATTGATCTCTGTCCCTTCTTCTTCTTGACTTTCTGTCCTTAGATCAGTGTCTAAAGTGTCTTTTTTGGGACTGGATTCTGTATTGGAACTGGAATCATCTATGCCCAGTTCTTTGTATCTTCCAGGCTGTCTCGGGGTTTGTGCCTGACTTCGTGCTTGTGTCTCTTTACTTGCTTGCCTATAATGATGACTTTGGACATTTAAATTTACTTTCCCCTGCATGTACTGATGTGTCTCTGCGAGGGCAGCGGAGAGATCTCTCTTTGTAATAGGCATTTGAGCTGTCGTGATTTTGGGTAATAGATGTGTCCTCTTTGATTGGGGTGTCGCTTGAGCTTCTTCCTCTCGTAGACGCTTCGTACCCCTCATGGGTTTTGTGAGCTGGTTTCTGCCTCTTCCATAACCACCGCTATCTTCTTTTTCTTGGGGATTGTCGTGGATTTAGCATATCGGGCTAGC
Source organism: Ceratopteris richardii (assembly GCA_020310875.1). Lineage (NCBI taxonomy): Eukaryota > Viridiplantae > Streptophyta > Polypodiopsida > Polypodiales > Pteridaceae > Ceratopteris > Ceratopteris richardii. The sequence goes on along the minus strand of CM035432.1, from coordinate 44,608,020 downwards.
CCTTCTGAAGTCGGCATCTCACGTAGGCAATTTTTCATCTCGAGAGCCTCGTATATGAGTAATGTCAAGGCAGAACTGCCATTTAAAAATTTCTTCTGGCCCCATTTCTTTTGGGCTTCAAATAGTCTTTCTTGGACATAACCCGTCAGATTCACTTTGTTTCCAATTTGTCTCATGGCATGAGATAGTAGTTGTACTACGATCTTTTGTGGTGCAGTGTATCTGTGCATACAAGGGAAACAGAAATGTTGGTGGACCAGATGAACAACTTCTTCAATATCAGTCCTGTTGATATCCAAAAATGACCTCTTCTTAGGATCATGACATTCTTCTTTGACATTAGTGATTCCGTCCTGATTCCATCCAAAGGCTCTGTTGATTAGTTCCTGTGTGAATTGAATAGTTTTCCACGTCCCTACTTTATCCAATACGCGCGCTTCTGGCACTGATATCTTTGTTGCTGCAGGCTGCAGGGTATTCATCACTTGTGTACACCTTTGAAAATCTGGTAGATAAATTGGCAATTTGAGGAATGCTCCTAGGCCTGGCTGTGTCCATACTTCTTCAATATGCGGTAATCCCTGTATTATTGTTTTGAACTCTTGCGACATGATGGGGAAATAGTGATCCCTATCCATGATCTTGATAGTGGCCATAAAAATGAGTTTTGACACTGGTTGGTCATCCCGAAACCAATGTCCTCTTGCTTTTGTGATTGATTCCAGTGGAAGAAGCTGGACCTCTTCCTCTTGCGTAGCTTCGGAATTAGTAGATGCCATCTGCACTCAATATAGAGTATGAATTAGTGGCCATATATTATCAGAAATCCTCCTTTATTTGTTTGGCATAAGCTTGACATTGCTCCGAGTGAATGGTGTCGTCCCTTTCCCATGGGTGTGAGAAAGGTAATACCTGGATTTTTTTCCAGACAATTTTTATAGATTTTTTCATGTTTTCATCTGAAAAGAAAAACAGAAAGGTTAGGTCATAGCCGAAGCGGTTATTATTTTTTGAGTGGTTTTCATAATGTATGTACAAGTGCTCTCCTATTTCCCAAGAGGAAAATGTGCTCGACTATCCTGAAATAGAAGAAAGATGTGCCGAATGCTTGGCCTTGTAATGGGGCCCTATCATGCATACTTTGGGTCTTGACAACTCCATATGTGTGCAATTGGAAGTAGTTGGTTGATGCAAGCAATTTGTTTTGTCTTTCGGCAAGCAAATCTGCTTCACTCGATTGGGACGTATGGTATCCCGAACATTCCTAATGACTGTGGTTCTTCTCTTGTTGTACGGTTGCTCTATCTGCTTTTTGAATCTCAGATTGGCTTGTGTAGCGCCGGTAGACTCCTTTATTTTCCTGTTGCTATTCTTCTTTGGCTGTTTTGCCCTTAGACCATATTGGTATTTGTTCTCCTTCTGCAATGGTTCATTGTTTTTGTCTATAGTCTTTGGAGCACATGATTTAGGAATCCATATTTGCGATCGATCCGGTTGAGCGGCTATTACTTTCTTTGGAATCCATATTGTAGCACTTCGTTGTTGACTTTGGCGCTCCGATTGAATTGTTTTCCTATTTGATTGGTTGCTCTGATGTCAATCGTGCTTCTATCGTCGAAGATACTCCTTCACTTGATCTTTCCTTATCCACGCTTGGTTGGTGTATGGAATAGGTTATATTTTAATAGGTACAGATTTTGGATTATTCAGAGGACTAGACTCTCTTGTGCATGGTGCTTCACTGAGGTTGGTTTCCGATTGATTGATACTTTTGGGACTTGCTAAACTAGAAGATGGAATGCAAGCAGAATTCAATGTGTCCTCACATGAAGTACTTGATGAAAGGGTTTCTATAGTGCTAGTGAACATACATTCATGACTATGTTCATTAGAATGAATTTTTGTCTCTATGCTTGCGGCTTTGATTGGTCGTTCGTCCAACAAACTGAATACCTCACGATGTCCAATCCTGGCTGAGATGTATCCTAAAGCCAATTGAATGGTCACCTCATATTCGTAAATCCAGTCTTGACCTAACACAACATCTTTGAGTAAATCCTGATCACGACACACTATTAACTTATGTTCCATAGTGTTGTTGCCAAGATGTAGAGGTAAGGTGATTTCACCTATACATTGAGTAATTGTTCCTCCTATTCCTATCAACTGTGCCATCGATGGACGTAATTCCTCCTTGAGTTTTTGAGTCAAAGAAAGCTTGATACAGCTTATGGTTGCTCCTGTATCAATGAGAGCATCCACTAAGTGGTACTCCGTTTTACCCGCTCCCAAATTCAAATATGGTTGTGTTCTCTGTGAACCTAGGCTTTGAGTGGCTCTAAAATTAGCCATTGGGATGAGTTCTTCTCCTAGTCGATATCTCTCATCTCTCTCTCTCATCCACTCTTTCCGTTTCTTTATTCGCTCTAGTGCTTCCTGTCTCGCTTCTTCTCGTATCCTTTCCTCTTCGATGCGTCTATTCTTGCCCTTGATTAATCGTGACATTGTTTCTTCAGTCAACGGTTCTAGATATTTTTTCACTCGACATCCACTGATATAATTTGGTAATACATCTCCATCTAAGGTTGCTAAATTGATGGCTCCACTTGTAGATATACGATTAATGATTAATGGGCCATATCCTCTCTTTTGCAACTTCTTAGAGTGTTGTTTCAACGTATATACCAAGACTAAATCTCCTTCCTTCAAATTTTTGTCCTTAATGTGAGCATCATAGTATGCTTTCTGTCGCTTTTAGCCGCATAAATGCCTGCTACTGCCTGTAACCTAGTTTCGTGAAGCTTTTCTATTTGGTCCAATTGAGCTGATAATTCATGTCCCGTCCACTCATAAGTGGTTGCTACTCTGAGAGTGGGAATTAAGAAATCAATTGGCAAAATAGCATTTTGTCCATATACTAAGTTAAAAGGAGTAGTGCCTATGGCGGTTTTGTAGGCTACACAAAATGCCCATAAAGCGTGATGTAATTGCTTATCCCAATCAGATCTACCATTGTTAACAATTTTTGTGAGAACTGTACACAAGATTTTATTCGAACTTTCAGCTTGTCCATTGGCTTGTGGGTGATAGGGAGCTGATTTTTTATGAATTACTAAGAATTCATTCAGCAGGGCTTCTATAACTTCATTCACAAAGTGTGTACCTCTATCACTCACAATTTCTATCGGTAGTCCAAATCTAATGAAAACGTTCTCAAAGAGAAACCTGGCCGTAGTTCTTGCATCATTTTTCTTGGTTGCTTTGGCTTCTACCCATTTGGTCAGATAGTCTGTGGCTACAATTATATATTCGGCATGGGATCCTTTCGCTGGTGGGCTAATAGGTCCTATGAAGTCTATTCCCCATTTGGTGAAAGCTCTGGCACTCATCATGGGTCTCAGTGGCATCTCATCTCTTCTAATTGGATATTTCATTTGTTGACAGGTATCACATCGTTGCACATATGTTACCGCATCTTGATGTAGAGTTGGCCACCACATTCCAGCAAAGAGGATCATTTTTGCTGTTTTATCTGCAGAGAAGTGCCCTCCTGCAGCTCCTGTATGTGCCATCTCTAAGACAGAAAGATATTCGTCTTCATGAATGCACAATCGTAATTGATTATCTCTCCCTCGCTTGAAAAGTTGTTTTCCTATAATGGCATAATCCTTACTTTGTTTGGTGGCATATTGAAGGTCTTATGATGTAAGGTTTTCCTTCCTATTGGAAGACCCTTTGTACCCTTTTATTTCCTGCATCAATTTTTATTTTCCTATATTCTCAAAAAAAATAAATAATCCTTACTTTGTTCTACAAGTGCACGTTTCCTAGCTGAAGTGGCTCCTTCTGGGTATTCTTGGGTCTTTAAGAACTTTACCAGAGGCATGCTCCATCTAGGTGCTACTGTGGAGTAGCATAAAGTAGAGTTCTCATCTGGGTTTTGTTCTTGACAGGTTTGGCATGCTGATACATAGTTATGCGCATCCCTCTGCATGGTCGGCCAGTATATACCTAATCTCCTCAATGTTTGCCATGTTCCGTTTGCATTTAAATGAGTTTTCCATTGATTCACATGTGCTTTCTGAAGCCACATTTCTTGTTCCTCCTCTTCAACGCATCTCATTAACAATCCATTTGAATCTTGGTGGTACAAACTTCTTGCAATGATATGAAGGTTTTTAGTCTTCCAAAGGTCCTGGGTTCGGTTTGGTGTGATCCCATCTTTAGGTCCATGCGTAAGTAAAGGGATCAACTTTTCTGCCCATTGGGGACATACTTCCAGGTTAAAAAGGTACGTATCTGGCAGATCATCTGGTACTCCTATGGGTGGTTCTCCATGGGTCATTCTGGATAAGTGATCTGCTCTTATGTGGGTGTTCCCTTTTTTGACTACTACCTCAAAATCAAATTCCATTAGTAATAAAAACCATCGTACTAGTCTTCCTGTATTGCAAGGTTTATTGACTAAGTACAGTAAGGCTTGATGATCAATGAAGAATTTGAATTTATTTGCCAACAAGTAATGTCTGAATTTTTTCACTGCGTACACCATCCCTAGGCCTTCTCTCTCAGTGGTGGTATAATTGCGTTCTGCTTGATTTAATTGTCTATTGGCATAGGCTATAGGGTGGTCAAGCTTTCCTGTATCTGCAGGTTGAGCTAAGATGCAACCTATGGCAAACTTGGAAGTATCCACATGAATGTGAAATGGCTTATTCCAGTTAGGTACTCGAAGGATTGGTGCTGAGCTCAATCAATTCTTTAACTCATTAAAGGCTTTCTCGCATTCTTCGGTCCAATTAAATTGAGTCAAGAGTGCATACAGAGGTCTAGCAATTATGGCATACATATGTATAAATCTTCGATAGTATCCACAGTGTCCCATAAATGCTTGAACTTCTTTAGCATTCTTTGGTCTTGGTAAATCCAGAATTACTTTGATTTTGTCTTCATCCGTTGAAATTCCATTTTTAGAGACAATGTGTCCTAAGATTTTTCCTTGTCTAACCATGAAGACACATTTTTCTGGGTTGAGGCATACTCGATATCGTCGACATTTAGCAAAGATCTTTTCTAGTTCAGGGATGTGCTCTGATCGTATAGCTGAATAAGTACATAAATCATCCACGTATACCTCCATAATTTTTCTCAAGAACTCTTTGAACACGTGGCACATCAATCTTTGGAAGGTGGCTGGGGCGTTCGTTAGACCAAAAGGCATGACTCTAAAGGCGTACACTCCCCATTCAGTTGCGAAAGCGGTTTTGTGTTGGTCCTCAGGAGCAATGGCTACCTAATTATACCCTGAAAAGCCATCCAAAAAACTATAAACTTCCTTCCCTGCCACACGTTCCAACAGATGATCCGTAATTGGTAATGGGTAACTATCCCTTATGGTCGCGGCGTTTACTTTCTTCAGATTGATGCATACTCTTAACTTCCCATTCTTTTTTGGTACTACCACCAAAGGTGACACCCATTCTGTGTGTTCAATATCATATATGAATCCAGCATCTAACAACTTATCTATCTCCTCCTTTATCTTTGTTGAATACACATCATTGTATGTATATGGTCTTTGTTTAGAAGGTTTGGCTTCTGATGTCATGGGGATTCTATGGGCACAGATAGATGGATCTACTCCCTTCAAGTCCTTATAGGTCCAGGCAAAGACATCCCGATATTCCCTTATGAGGCGTATTAACTCTTGTTCTTCCTCCATAGAGACATCTTGTCCTATGAAAGTACATCGTTCTTCTCCTTCCTCTAAGGTTACTACTATCTTCTTGGTTTGCTCTTTATTGTCATAAGCTATTCCTGGCTGTGCCTCTCTTTTAGGCATTTGAATAGCAATTTTTCTCTCTTCTACTTCATATTTTTTTAAGTGAGCTGGCACTTCAAACTGATCTTGTGGCTTGTTTTCTTCTCCTTCTGGCTCTTTATCTAATTCCAGCTCTTCTTTCTGTGTATGTTCCTTGTTGTTTTCGTTAGCTGTGATGCTTATTTTTTGATTTTCATCCTCAGGTTCCATTGGTTCTGGCTCCATCTCAATGCTCTCATAGTCCTCCTTCCATTCTTTTTCTATCACTTCTCCTTCTTCTGCCTCCTGAAGGACTACTACATAGAGACTAACGTCATATCCTTCTTCATCAATACATTCATTCATAGTTATTACTTCTTCGTTCACACATACATCGAGGGTCGCTAAAATCTCCATCCAACCATGAGGTTCAAACTCTTCATCCAAAAAGACTTGAGGCATGTAAGCTAGATCTTGTATAGACCTAGCTACACCTTGCCTTTGCTTCCATCCCTTTCTCCTATCCTCTTCCTTTTTGGCAGTTTGACATATCCATAAATGAGTGTCCTCATTCATCCAAGATTGGTCACTAGAACCTATGATGTGAATTGATTGATCGTCTTCTTCCTTGTGAATTTGATTCCATTGTAAGGGGGGAACATCTTGATATGTATAAGTGTGGAGATTTATTCTCATGGTGGTTCCTTCATGTTGTAGGTATACAGCATCCTTTCCCCAATCTTGCACAACCTTTAGCTGTCTCATGAAAGGTCTTCCAAGTATCATTTCATAGTTGCTCGCCCTTTCAAATTGACATATTGCTAAGGTGTGTTCAAATTCAACTCCGCATGTGGTGAAGACTACTCGTTCCAATAATCCCAAGGGTCTTTCTGTGTGTCCATCAGCCATTTGTATTTTCATACGCGTTGGTCTTAAAGCTGGTTTTCCCCATTTCTCCCAGATTTCTCTAGTGGCAATGCCTACACCAGCTCCGGAATCTAAGATGGCTTTGGTTGTATAACCCCCTAAAAGTAATTGGAAGGCCAGTGTTTCCTTCGTCTCCCTCACTAAAATCTCCTACTTTATCCACTGGAATCTTCACTGTGTTTACTTCATCAGATATCTCTTTTTCTTCCGTCTTGTTCTCCAATTCTCTGGTTAACTTTTCCTTCAAATGTGGTTTAACCTTCAACAGTTCTTCCAATGTTAGGGTGCAAGGGAGTTTGACCTTTCTAAGGTGTTGTATGATATCCGATGTTTGGACTGATGGGTTCGGTTCCTTTTTCCTTATTGAGGGGATACAATATAATTCTGAATTATGTTCGTACTCTCCTGTGTAATTTGGCAAATCCTTTAATCCGTCATCTCCTTTGTCACTTGGATCCATTGGTAAAATTTCTTCTGAATTTAATTCAGGTATTGAACCCTCTATTTCATTTTCTGCTTCTAATTCTTCGAAGGGTGGTTCAATTCCTTCTACTTTCTTCCATATGTCCTCCTGGACTCTAGCCCACAAATCTTTAGGCCATTCCCCTTCTACTTCGGGAACAATGGATCCTTCCCTTTTATCCTCACAATAATTGCCATTCTGTGTCTTACTTACTTCAGGTTTTGCATGTTCATGAGTGATGACGCACTCTTGGAATTCTCTTTCAAAAATTCGGGTATTAGGTAATGGCAACGCAGGTTTTTCTAGGGTCTGTTGGGCAACTTCTATTATTTTTTTGCAGATCTCCAACCTCTCTTTCTCTAGGTCACCTCTAGGATATTCTCTTTCTTGTTGTTCTATGGTAGGTCCTGCTCTTATTCGTGCCTTGTATGCCTGAATCCACATGGCTAATTCTTCGGGCATGAGATCTGCTAAGACTGATCCAACCTCCTCTTTTTTATGCTTTTCATTTTTGTTTTCTTCTTCATTTTTCTGTTCCTCCTTTGGGTTTGGTTCGTTCTTCTCATTTTCCTTCTTCTGCAGTAATTTCTTTTCTTTTATCATATCTCTACGGTTCCTCCATCTTTGTGTTCTTTTACTTACCACACTTTTTTCAGGCTCTTCTGAGTCTTCAACTCTTTGTGGTGTGGGTGTTTTCCTCTCTAGGTCGCTTTGATTGTGTTTTTCAAGTTTTTCTGGGGTCTCTCTAACTTTGGCTCTTGTTATCGCCTTCAATGGTACTGTGTATTCCTTATCGCTCCTTGATGACTCGATTACTTCTATCACATTGATTTGCACATTGGATGTAACCTTGTTGGGGTTCTTGGGGCAATCTCGAAAAAGGTGTTCCTTACCACAATCACTACAGTAGCCTTCCCAGACTCGTTGTGGTGGTGGTGGGTTTTGCAATGTACATTCTCTGATATAGTGTTCACCTCCACATCTGTAGCATGGTCCTCTGGGTACAGGCGGTTGGTTCATGGGTCAGGGTGGTATGGTTGCTCTAGGGGCTGTGTACATTAGTGACACATATTCCTGCTCATATCCATAGGAACTATCTGGTACTTCCATGCCGTAGGCATATGGTTCGTACAGTTGTCCATATTCTATCATAGAGCTTTCATAGTTGGGATATGCTCCTTGACTATGGTCGTAAGATGAGTCATATGGTTCATTACTAGCCAATGGTGTGGCTGGGACTATCGCTCTCTCTAGGTTTTCTTCAGGTTGAGCTATCTTGACTGGGACAACATTCTGAGGATGGGGTGGTTGTTGTCCTAGTACCGGTTGTGGTTGGGTGTATCCTTGATATACATATGGTCGTGGCACTGGTGCCTGCGGCTGATAAGTAGGGTACCTCCATGCTTCACCTCCTTGCTCTCTCTGCGGGTATCCATAAGGTCTCATGTATGGTTGTGCTGGTCTCGCTTGCCTATTGTAAAGGCAATTTTTTGTGCTGTGATTTGTATATTTTTGTTCTATATTGCAATACTATAGAGGTTCTGGGACAGTGGGTCTATTATAAGCATAAGCAGGTGGTAGGACTACTCCCCTAGTACACAAGTGAGAAGGAGGATCGCCTCCACACTGCATGCATCTTCTAAGCATGGGTACTCTTATAGGGTTACTGGGGTAGTTCCTCTGTCCTTGAACGTTCAGCTTCTTTGCTACCAAATTGGCTATTTCCTCTACATTGTTTTTAGGAATTGATATGCTACTGGCCGAATCTTCACCTTTCAAGCTACCTTGAGGTATTTTCAAGTCTTCTGCTAGGTTGTCTTCTAGGTCTATACATTCCTTCATGCACTCTTGCAAAGTTTGAACTCTCTTTATGTATACAAGGGATCTTAATGATCCGTTCAACAATCCTTCCAAAAATAATGACACCATTTTATTTTGGGTAGGTCTCTCTTCTACTGGGCATCTATCCACATACTGCTTGAATCTTCTTGCTGCCAATCTCACTGATTCGGTAGGGGCTTGCTTAAAGCTATGAATCAATGATGAAGAGTTGTTTTTTATCCCAGACTTAGTGAATTCCTCAATCATTTCTTGATAGACTTTGTTCCATGTTTTGAAAATTATTAGGGTCTAATGGCTGAAACCATGCTAATGCAGTGTCTGACAATGTAAGACCAAAGGACTCATATTGGATCAAGAAGTCTTCTACTTGTTTGGCTCTAATTACTTGTTTAAATTCGGATATATGATTGTAAGGTTCACTAGAGCCATCATAGTGGTTTCTCATGCATTTGGCAACTTGAATTGGCCTTAATCTTCTTCCTGCTTTGGGCGGTCTAGGCATTACTGGGAAGATTGGTCTTCCTATGGGTATGCCTGGTCCTCTTATTGCCGGTGGTCGGACTGGAGCAGGAATTCCAAGTCTTGGGTCAACAGTTGGTTGAGGTCGGTAATTAGAGTTATTTGCAGGCATTGCAAACTGCACAGGTGGTCTGACCGGGAATACTGGGATATTCTGATATTTCAACTTGGCTCTCTCTAATTCTGTCAAGGACCAATATCTTCTTTGATTCTTATCCAAATATGTGGTGATGGTAGGGAAATCCGGATCTTGTAACTCATAGATGGTGACAGGATTTGGGGCAGCTTCCCAAATTGAAGAATGTGCTCTAAGGAGATGCTCCATCCCATTAATCAAGTATACATCCATTAAGGAGTCATCTTGGGGAATCAGGTCTCCTCTCCATATCCTAGCAACAGTAGATCTCCCTCTAGGAGTAGTTACTTGCTCTTCATTCCCTCCTCCATTTAAGTTTGAAGCATTGTTTTCTTCACCATGTTCATTAATGTTTTTCGGGTACTCCGTGACAACATACTGGATATCTCGTTTGTCCATGTAAAGTCCTCCTACATACTTGACTGCTTGCCTAGGCACTATATAAGCCTCTGACGCTTTCTTTAACCTGGCCACTCATCTGTTTAGACCATCCAAATAAATAGGGATCTCATTTTGGTTGGTGTTCACATACTCCAAAGAGGTCCTGTACTCTCCTTCAATGATTGACATCATGCCAATCATGGGTATTGTGTTCTGCATATCCTCTGAAGCCATGGGAATTTCTTCCTCTGACTCACTGGAGGTCTCAGAATAATGTGAACGGCTACTTGGTTCGGCTACACTACCTACTGAAGAGATCACACTTCTTCGGCTTCCTAAGGTTCTTCCGGATCTCAGGTTCATCCACTTCACAGTTCTGGTCAGTCCTTGCTAACCTCTAGCTTCTGGAACTATTCAATATGGACCAAAATTCCAGAAAAGTTTTGACTGGGATTTGACTGAAAATGAATTTTTCAAGTCACGATACTTGACTGTTAAGGTACACGATACATGATCTTTGATCACAAATGATACACGATATGTGATCCCAAACGATACACGATCTCTGGATGCCCACGATACACGATACTTCAACTATAGCGATACACGATACTTCGCAAGTATCGCGATCTTTGAACCACGATACACAATACCTGGGTTAAAATGATACTTGACACACGATACACGATCTTTGATGTGTATCGCGATCACTGTAAACGATATACGATACTTAACTATCACGATACTCGAGAGAAACGATACTTGGACCAAACGATACACGATACTCCGAAAAAGACGATACACGATCGGCAACAAGTATCGCAATCTATGAAGAAACGATACTCGATACTTGATTAAAACGATACTCGACCTTTTAAGTATCGCGATCTTTACTGAGACGATACACAATACTTGGCCCACAAAACGATACATGATACTTCACAAGTATCGCGATCGATAGATCACGATACACGATACACGATAGGTATCGCGATCGGTCACAGCACGATACACGATCTTTGCTAAGTATCACGATCCTTGGAACGCGATACACGATACCTAGGAAATATCGCGATACTCAACCACAGGAGATTCACGATACTTGCTAAGTATCGCGATACTCGACCGCGGGAGAAAGCGATACTTGACCCTTTGCCAAATTTTTGAGAGATTCTTTAAGTTTTGATTCAATGCCCTTGTTCTACTAGTTCTTCTACCCTCTCCTCACTCTCTATATCATTTAAATCACACCTTTTCAACCCCTGCAACTTCTAAATGATACCTGACGCAGATCGTTTGTTCCAAAAATTTGATTTACAGATAAGAGATCACAACAGAGCAGTAATGTGCTCACCTTGGAGGCTATTCCCACTCCTTTATCACTCACCCTTGCTCGGTGCAGCTCCAGATAGCCTTGTTGCTCAAATGCGATACTCGACAGTCGCTCTCCATGATACTTGTTCAGAAATACAAGTGACTTACAAAATGACTCTTTTTGGTTTTTATACTTGGGATTTTCTTACTTAACAAAAAGGAAACTCTACAGAACAAAGACTACATTCTACTCTAATGACTTGATCTACTCCCTCACTACTCCTACTCTACTCATTCCACTCACTTCCCTAGACTAACAACTCACTACACACACTCCAAGAATGAGAAGTAGTAAGTGCGGTTGAAAATGACTTACCAAAGAAGAGAAAATCACCACTCCTCCTCTTGCTTCAATGCAAAAAAGCTACTTACCATCACACGAATGCCTCGGTTTGATTCGACACTCCCCGGCAATGGCGCCAAAAAGTGTGTTGACCTAAGTACCAACTTAGGGACTTGTGGAGAAAGAGACTATACCTCAATCCCCCTCAAGTGCATATAGTGGGGATTCACGCTTTTAAATATCAATCCGATGAGTATACAAACCTAGCCGAGTGTATGAGGACATGCAATCAAGTGATGATCAATGCAAATGAACTACTCAAAGAGTGCTAACAAGGCAAAGACTAATCCAAACAAGCTTCAACTGTCGGTCATGGTGTCACGATACTTGGTGCAGCAGCCGTCAGTAATTTGGACTTTTCTCTCAGCTTCGAACTCCAAATATAGCAAATAGCATATGCATTTCGAAGCTCTCAAGAAGACGCATCCAATGGCGGTGGCTTCACTCAAATCTGACACTCCTACTTCAAGTTATGAGCAAAATACTGAGTCATGGGAAAACCTTCCTACACTTCAGCACTTCCTACACTTCGCACACACCTTAACTACAACAAATAAACACTTTCATGGATACACAACACTCCCTCACACTCTTTCCAAGCAATGCACATGCACACAAGCTCACAAAGAAGAAGACACAGAGTGAAGAAGACACAAATTCGAATTTTTTGTGCTCTCTATTCTCACAATGGCAAAAAGTCTTTACAAAGAGTCACAAATTGACTTATATACTTGTGCCCTAAAAATGGTCCTTTCACACAAGAGACCGGCACTTTATTCACTAAAAGACTAATTTCCTACTATGTTACATGGGTAAGTTTCTAATCTTCTGTGGGGATGCATCTAGAGGACTCCTCTAGTGCATTTACAATGGAAAATATATTACAAGAGTGGTTATGATACAAAGATATGATGTCCAAATCGGAAAAATTTTGGGGCCCGTCTTTTTCTCTGCTTTGTGCTCTCTTTAGCTCTGCAACACTCCCAAAACATGGTTGAATGTGGATGTGGCACAACTAAATCTAGTTGTCAAGCACACGATTCAGAGTGTCATGGATACGGAACAACAATTTGTGGAAGCTGACAAGAATATGAGCAAGCTCACATAGAGAAAAAATAATTCAAAGCACATAACAAGAATTTATCAGATCACGTGTTGAAGACCCAACAGGAGCTCGAGACAACAAAAGTGGAATCGACTGTAGCAACAAAGCAACTCAGCACATTAAAAGATGAGATTGCTACTTTAAAGATTCAAGTTGATGAACTGAAGGAAGACTATGAGAGAGTGCAAAAATAGAATGCAGAGCTCCAAAAGAAATATTAATAATGTGAAGTGAAAAAGGCATGTCTCATGACTAGAAGCAAGATTGTGGAGACACACATAAAAGGGTACATGGAAGATGTTGAATCATTACAGAGCCAAAATAAAAGAACTAATGACTTCACTATTATTGAACCAACCAATTGAAGCATCATCAACTCTAAACGATGAGATTCAAAGTCTCAAAATTCAATTAGATATATATGTAGATCAGTTGAAGATAGAAGAAATGATGCATGTACAATGGGAATCAAAATATGTATGAGATATGGTTGAGATATGAGGAAAGTGGAAAGAAGTTGTCAACCAATACACAGAGCAATGCAAGCAAGATGCAAATCAACTTAAAGAGTTATGTAAAGGCAAAATCAATGTGGAAGTAGAGCTCACGGAAGACTTAAGGCAAAATCAACTAGACAAAGATCAAATTATTGCAGATTTACAAGGTCAATTACCAAAGATTCAGAGTGATAAAGCGATTGGGCAAATAAACATGGGGAAACTAGTGGTGCAAGGAAAAACTTTGGCTATTGAGGAGACTGAGGTACGTCCTCTTTCTTCTCCCATTGTTCAATCACCAATGAGAGATTAACAAGAGACAACCATTGATGTCATTCCAATGACGTACACTATAGAGTTAGACCAGAGAGAACGAGCACCACTAGTGTCTCATATGACCCAAAATTTTGAAGATGCACTTGTATGTGTTATGAAAGAAGCCAAGATAAAGAGCAAGGATCTAGATAAAATCATAAAGCTATTCAATGTACCATTTGGTATTATGAAAGAGCAAACAAGAAGATATATCAAGAAAACTATCCAGCAAGATTCAGACCAAGATCTGAATTTTAAAGCTACTACTTTTAATTATACACAAGAATAATTTGATGCACTTGATCCTATGTGGAGGAGAAGATTTTTGGATAAGAATCCAACATTGTAAGTGCACATGCACACATGTATACTTATACATGCAGGACATATAGAGGGATCTACACCTTTCAAGTCTTTGTAGGTCCAAGCAAATACATCCCTATATTCTTACAGAAATTCTATTAGTTCTTGTTCTTCTTCTAATGACACATCCTTACCTATCTTAGTGCAGATTTCTTCATCTCCTTCTAGGGTTACTACAACTTTCTTTGTTTGCTCTTTTTGTCATATGTTATTCCATCATGTGTCTCTCTCTTAGGCACTTGAATAGCTATTCTTCTTTCCTCCACTTCATATATTTTAAAATGTTCAGACACTTTGAATTGTTCATGAGGTAAATTTTCTCCATTTGTTTCGTCACTCTCCATGGAGAATATTATTTGTTTTCTAGGGAATCTTCCCATTCTACTTCTTTTAGGTATTTCTCTTCTGAGTCAAAGTCAGGTTCTATTTCTATGCTTTCATATTCTTCTTTCCATTCCTTTTCTATTATTTCTCCTTGTTTTGCCTCTTGGAGTACAACCATGTACAAGCTTAAGTCATATCCTTCTTTATCAACACACTCATTCAAGGTTAGCACTTCTTCATTTACACACACATCCAAGGTTGCTAATATTTCCATCCATCCATGTGGTTCAAATGCTTCATCTCAAAATGTATGAGGCATGTAAGCCAGGTCTTCTATTGTTCTTTCTTCTTCTTTTCTGAATTGCCACTATTGTGATATGTTCTCCTCTCGTTGGGATGCCTTACAAATACATAGTTGAGTATCTTCATCTATCCAAGATTGGCCACTAGATCTAGCACTATGGATTGATACATAGTCTTCCTCTTTATGTGCAAGACTTCATTGAAGAGGTGGAACATCCCTATATGCAAAATTTTGGAGATTTATTTTAGTGGTTGTGCCTTGGTGTTGGAGATACAAAGCATCTCATCCTGAGTCTTGAACTACCTTGAACTATCACATGAATGTTCTTCCTAGGATCATCTCATAATTGCTCACCTTGCCAAGCTGACATATATCTAAGGTGTGTTCAAATTCTACTGCACAAGTTGTCAAAATTACATTTTCAAGGAGTACTAAAGGCTATTCTACATGACCATCTACTACTTGTAACTTCATTCTAGTCAGTCGTAGAGCTGATTTTCCCCATTTTCCCAAATTCCCTTGGTTGCTATCCCTACTCCAACTCTTATATCTAGAATGGCATGTATTTTCTTCATCTCCCTCACTAAAATCTCCAACTTTGCCTATCAGTATCTTGATTGTTGCTGCTTTCTCCAACTTTTCTTCCTTGATATATATGCTTTTTTCATCCAAATTTAGTTCATTAGCTAGTCTCTTCCATAAATGAGGCTTGACTTGCAAAAGGTCTTCTAGGGTTAATGAACATTGAACTTTAGTTCTCTTTAACTCTTGCAATGTGGTTGATGTTTCCTCTGAGGATTTCTTTTCATGTTCTCTTATTGTTGGGGCATGAAAGAATTAAGATTTTTGTTCATATTCACCTATATAATTAGGAAGTGTAGTTAGGCTAATTGCTTCCTCCCTATCTTGATCCAGACTTAATAGCTCTTCACAATCTTCTTCCTGGTCCATCCTAGGCACGTTCCTAAAAGCATCTAGTTCTTCAAAGGGAGGGACATCCTCCTCAATTTTCTTCCATCTCTCTTCTTGCACTTTGGCCCACAAATCATGTGGCCAATTTGCTTCAACTTTTGGGACCATTGAGTCTCTTTCTATGGTCTCAAAGCCTAATTCTTCTTCGATCCCCTTAGTTTGTTCTAGTTTCTTCTATTTTGAATTATGGTTTCGTAAACATCCCTGGAATGTCTCTTTTGAAATTCTCCTTTATGGGAGGTTTCTTGTTGATTGTTCATCTTTTACATATTTCTAGTCTTTCCTTCTCAATATCTCCACTTGGGTAAATTCGGTCATAATGCTCTAGACTAGGTCCTATCTCTATTCGAGATTGATAAATTTTCAACCACATTTTCAAATCTTCAGGCATAGGATCTTCTAGAATTGATCTTGCTTGTTCCTTCTTTTGGTTTTCCTTCACCACATTTGTGTTTTGATTGGTTGGATAGTGGGATTTAGGTTTGAAGTCTTTCTCTTTCTCTTCAACCAATTTCTTAATCCACTTGTTTTTTATTTTCTCTTGTCTGGCATTATAAATATTTTTTCCTCTTTGAGGTTTCAGGGGATTCTTATGAATCTTCTACTACTTGAGGTGAAGATTCCATCTCATTTTCCTTTTTTGGACTATTAGGTCTTTGATTTTCCATGTTTTCTTTGGATTTGGCTCTAGTGATGGCTTTTAATGGCATGGCATATTCCTTATCACTCGTGGAGGAGTCTATTACCTCAATTACATTGATATGAGATGTGGGTGATGCTTTGGATGAGTTTTTGGGAAAGTCTCTAAACAAGTGTTCTTTTCCACAATCACTGCAATACCCTTCCCATACTCTTGGGGCTGGTGGTTGGTAAGACATCATGCATTCCCTAATAAAATGGTCTCCTCCACATATATAGTATGGTCATGTAGGTGCAGGTGGTCGTGTTGTAGGTATTCCAAAAGCTTGGGCTTTAGGAGCTACATACATGAGGTTGGTATATTCAAATCCATAAGTGTTTCCAAGTTTGTCATGTTCATAATACTATTATTCATAACAAGATTCATACTCTATGATATTTTTATCATAGGAGTAGTAATCTCTGTAGCCATGTTAATAGCCTTGATTTAAATTTTCTGTACTCATCAACGGTTGCACATGTACTATAGCTCTCTCCATGTTTTCTGTCGAACGTGTGTATTTGATAGGTACTACAATCTGAGGATGTGGGGATTATTGCCCTAGCAAAGGTTGAGGTTGGTTGTATCTTTAATGCTCATATGGACTTGGAACCATGGATGGTCTTAGATATGGAGCATACATGGAGCCTCCCTACCCTATTCTCTAGAAAGGTATCCAAATGGTATGTATTGTGGTAATAGGACTCGCTTGGATTCTTATAAGGGCAATTTTATGTGGTATGGTTGGTATACATCTATTCAATGTGATAATAGAGATTAGATCCTTGGTCTTGTTGTCTATTATATTGATACAATTGTGGGGGAATAGGTCCTCCTGTTGCACAATCATGAGATGGATGGTCCCCTCCATAGTGAACATGTCTCCTTAGCATGTGCATTCTTAGGGGTTGGTTTGGATAGTGTTTTCTGCCCCGTTGATTTTGGACACCTAGCTTTTTGGCCACTAAGTTTGCAAGTTCCTCTACATTGCTTAATTGGGAAGATACATTGCTAGAGGCATCCTCGAATTTATTGGAGGTCCATGGAATTTTCAAATCATTTGATAAGTTATCCCCCAAGTCTATACACTCTCTTAGACATTCATTTAGTGTTTGCAATTGTTTTACATACATTAAGGTCCTTAAATTTCCATTCATCAGACCATCCAAGAATAAGGATATCATTTTTTTATTGGGTAGGCCTCTCAACTATAGGGCATCTATCAGCATGTTGATTAAGCTATCTAGCTGCTAATCCCGGAGACTCAGTTGGACCTTGCCTAAAACTATGAATCAGGAAGAGGAGTTATGTTTGATACCCTCTTACTGAATTCACCAATAAATCCTCCAAAGAATTACTCTATATATATTAATGAATCGATTGGATCTAAGGATTGGAACCAAGTCAAAGCAGTTCTAGTGAAAGTGAGACCAAAAGAATCATATTGGTTGAAAACTTCATCTACCTATTCATCACACAATACTTGTTTGAACTCTACCATATGATCATAAAGATCTCCAGAATCATCATAATGATTCCTTGTGCATTTTTCTAACTGTATAGGTCTTAGCCTTCTACCCACATCATGGGTTCTAGGCATAACTTGAATCACAGGATGCACACCTTATCCTCTACCTAGTAAGGGTCATAAAGGAAAGGGTGGTATGTTCATTGTCTCGATCCCCAAATGGGTATTTGGTATGGTGCTGGTGTTTGATGTAGTAAAGTGGAATTGTGGCCTCATAGGAACACTTTCCTGACTAGCTTGACCTATGAAAGGGTTCTCTTGACTTTGTTGCTTGCCTTGAGGGTTTTGGGAAGTGGTTGCTTGGTCTATGGGTGGGAATACTAGCAAACCCAAGTACTATAATCTATATCTCTCTAGATCATTCACTTCCCAATACCTTCTCTTGTTTTGATCAAGATGTGTGACCCTAGAAGATTCTTTGGGATCATGCAATTCATATATGGTGGCAGGGTTGATGCCTTCTCCCCTTAAGGGTGAAGTAATTGGTGCAAAGTCCAAGCCCACGCATTTGGCTTGAAGTTCATAAACATATGAAGTTCCATGGAAACCATTGCTAGGAAGATTTTTCACCTTTACCATTTGTAAAAGTCATTTTTTGACTTGAGAGAATATTTGTAATCATCTACCAAAAACTCGTGGACTTGTTAGATAGAAAAGTAACTACTTCATTGAGGGAATATTTCCTAGATTGAAGGAATACTTTTTAGAGAGAGCCAAAAGTTGAATTCAAATTCAAATTTGAATGTAACGCTTATATAAAGTGACTTGAAAAAGTCACGGTTAGAAGTCTCAATTCTCGAGTTCTCCATAGTCATTTTGTAAGAGTGTGAGTTCTACATTGTAGCCTGCACTACTCACCATCATTAGGCTATGATTTGCAAGCCTATGATCTTGTAGAACATTGTTCATTAATACAATACATCTACATTGTTCATCTATGGTCTCTCTATTATAGTCATTTATAACTGTCAACTTGTGCTGCTCATATCTCAGTCAATTTGCCACCATTTTAAATGATCTATAGCTTCTTGGAATCAGCTCCAAGTTATCTACGTGCTCACAAATTTTGAAGGAAATAGATTCGGCCAATTTGGATAAAAGCATGTCGAAGCACTCACTGGTCAAACTCTGTAGAGGTCCTAAAAAATTAGGGGTAATGATTCAATTGCTAAATTGATTGCTCTGTGCATAGTGCATCATTTCAAGTGATTCCACTTGGAATCATTAGCTTACTAAGCTAATTAGATACCTCTAAAAGGAATTTGTCTAACTACTACTGTACTGGTAGCACTGAGCATAACAAGCAGCAGGTGTGATAAAAAATACAAGGTTTTCAGTGATCCTACTATTTGGAAGTAGTCTATTTTGATTCAATCTTTTCTTAAATCATTTCCAAAGTACATAGGCACTTATATAGTGTCATTGGAAATTTAAGAGGCCCCACGCTACAAGGGGTTGGTACTAAGCAGGATTTGGTAGTACCTACTCATTTCTTGGAGTGTCCATCCATCTATCCCAACAGTGGTATCAGAGCAAAGCTAAGGTAAAATGGGAGATGGTTTTCCTTCTTTCATTGATAAAGTGGATAGGAACAACTATCAAGCATGGTTCTTGAGGATGAAGACATACTTACAAGGAAGGAGCCTCTATGGATACATCTCAGGAGATGAGGAGATGCCCATATTTAGAAGTAAAGGACAACCTACAAGAGAGGAGCATGAAAGACTCAACACATGGTGTGCCAAGGATGCATTAGCAAGGTCCTACTTACTTAAATCAATCTCTGATTTTCTTCTTCCTCATATTAGGAACTTTAAGACATCCCAAGAGACTTGAGAAACATTGTCTTCTTATTTCTCTTCCAACACAAGGGCTAGGAAGAACCAAATGTGGATTGAGTTTACCACTCAAAGAAAGAAACATAAGCAAGGTATCTTAGAGTATGTGACCAAAGTCAAAGATGTAGTAGATCCGTTGGCAAGCATAAGAGAAGAAATTGGACAAGAGCATATTGTAAGACAAGTAATCAATGGTATTAAAGCTGATGACAAATGGGAGATCTTCACAACTACCATGGACCTATACATGGACATGCAAATTCCAGACCTTACAACACTCATGGGGCAACTATTTACACATGAAGCCAAGCTCAACAAGAATGGAGATTCATCAAGAGGTAATATCTCTTTTTCCCTATACACTGATAAAAGTAAGTCCAAAGAGAAAGGGAAGAACAAAAAGGTTGAGGATGAAGGAACTACCTCCCAAGCCAACTGTGCAGGGAGAGGTAGAACCACAAGAGGAAGGGGCAGAGGAGGTAAGCAAGGTAGGGGGAGACCCTATAATGCCTCACCATGCAATATTTGTGGATTGTCAAATCATACTACAGATGAGTGTTTTCAAGAACTCCAAGAATCAGAGAGGCAAAGGATATCAAAGAGGTGGATATACACAATCAAGAGGAAGATTCAATCACCATCAAGGATACAACAATAACTACAACAACAACTACAATAGCAACTACTAAGGAGGTTACAAGTCAAGGAAGGATTACAACAACTACACAGAGGAGCAAGAAGATTCTCTTTTGATTATAAACATGACTTCAAAACCAAGTATAAATGATGAACATCTCTTCTACATTGACTCGGGATGCTCAAACCATGTGGCTGGAAATGTAGCTCTTCTCTCTAACCTTGACGAACCAAAGGGTAAGCATCAGGTACAAACAGGTGATGACACCAAGCACTTAGTAATTAAAGTAGGGGATGTTAAGACCTCTGATGGAAACAAGAATCTGTTGAGTAGGGTTTTGTATGTACCTACAATTACCAAGAATCTAATGAGTGTTGGAGAGATTGTGGCAAAGGGTTTGTAGGTCAAATTCAATCAATATGGAGCATTTGTGGAGGATCCCCAACATGGGTTCAAGAAAATTGCCAAAGGAGAAAAGACAGGTAGATTATTCACTTTTGAACATAAAGATACAAGGAATATTGCACTATAGTTATAAAGATCAAACATTATCAGAGCTTGAAATTTGGCATAAGAGATTAGGGCATGTTGGTGAAAGAACCTTAAAACAGATATGTAGAGATCAATGTGTGCTTGGGATATCTAATGTATCCAAGCAACACATGATTTATAAATGTGGTGCTTGTCAATTTGGAAAATCTCACATGTTACCCTTCTCAAGAAAAGGCTACATGCATGAGGACTACCTAGAGCTTGTCCATACAGATGTATGGGGACCAAGTAAGGATCCCTCAATCTCTGGATCAAGGTATTATGTATCTTTCATTGATGATTACAGTAGATGGACTGTATTGTACTTTATGAAGCACAAAGATGAAGTATTCAGTTGCTTTAAACATTATCTTGCACTTGTTGAGAACCAAACAGGGAGAAACCTAAAAAGACTAAGGTCAGATGGAGGAGATGAGTACTTCTCAAATGATTTTGATATATTCTTGCAGGACAAAGGAATCAAAAGAGAAATCACAACAAGGTATACCCCTGAGCAAAATGGGGTGGCAAAAAGGAGAAATAGATTAATTGTTGAAACAGCTAGGTCAATGTTAAATGAGAAAAAATTACCTAACTACTTGTGGCCAGAGAGTGTGTTTATTTCCACTTATCTTGTAAACAGGTTGCCATCCAAATCTCTTGATGGGATGACCCCATATGAAGCATAGCATGGTAGAAGACCTTCACTTGATCATTGCAAGATCTTTGGATGTGTAGCTTATGTGCATATCCCTTCTCAGATAAGAGGTAAACTAGACCCTAAGGCAGAGAAGTGCATCTTCATAGGGTATGACTTGAATCATAAAGGATACAAGTTCTACAATCCTTCAAACAAGGGATTCATGGTCAGTACAGATGTTGTCTTTGATGAGAATGACTCTTGGTTTGATAGTGAATGCAGGAAAGTAAATCTACCTTATGACTTGGAAGAGGAGTTTCCAAGCCTCACTAAGGAGGAGCCTACTCAGAATGAAGATATCAACTCAGATGATGAGGACATCATCAATCTAGAAGATTTCAAGACATGGAAGTCCAAAGGCAAAGTCAAGGTGAAGAAGTTGGAGGATATACTTGAATCATCTAACCAAGTAATCAAAAGGTCACAAAGGGAGAGCAAGAAGCCAATCAGATATGGGTATGACACTTCCGTAGTTACTAAGCACTATGTTTATCTTGCAAAAGACTTGTCATTTGAAGAGCCAGCACCATATGAAGAGGCAAAGACCAAGGCAGAATGGAAGGAAGCTATGGATGAAGAAATTAAAGCACTCAAGGAGAGTGATACTTGGGAACTAGTACCAAAGAAGGAGTCTATGAAGGTAATTGGTTCTAGATGGATCTATAAGATCAAAAGGAATTCTGATGGATCAATAAGTAGGTACAAAGCTAGACTTGTGGCTATGGGTTTTGCACAAACCCAAGGAGTTGATTATGAAGAAACCTTCTCACCTGTGGCCAAAATGCCAACCATCAGGGTATTGGTAAGTGTGGCTGCATCAAAGAATTGGAACATGTATCAGTTGGATGTAAAAAATGCATTTCTAAATGGCTAGATTTCAGAGGAGGTGTACATGTCTCAACCTCTTGGCTATGAGGACCCAAATAAGGTAACGTATGTATGTAAATTGAACAAAGCTCTTTATGGATTGAAGCAGGCACCTAGGGCATGGAACCATAGGTTGACTACATACCTTCAAGATCAAGGTTTTTTCATGAGTAAAGCAGATACTTCTCTGTTCATCAAGAGAAGTAATTCAGAGGTAATATACATATGTGTATATGTTGATGATACCATACTTACAGGTAATGATGCTAATGGCATCAAGCAGATAAAAAATCGGATGATGAAGGAGTTCAAAATTAGTGACCTTGGATCACTAAAATACTTTCTAGGACTTGAGTTAATCTATACTAACTCTAGAATTTATATCACTCAAAGAAAGTATATACAAGATATATTAAAGAAGTTTCATTTGCAAGATGCCAAAGTTGCAAGTACTCCAATGGAGGTAAACCTAAAACTAAGTGCTCATGAAGGTGATGTACTTGAGAACATTGCAGGTTACCAAAGCATAGTGGGAAACTTGAACTATGCTACATTGACAAGGATTGATATTGCTTATGGAGTAAGTGTTCTAAGTCATTTTATGCACAAGCCTAGGGAACCTCACTTAGAGGCTGCCAAAAGGATTTTGAAGTACCTTAAGGGTACTCAAAATCATGGATTGTATTTCCCTTATACATCAGACTTGGATGTCAAGATTTATTTAGATGCAGAGTGGGCAGGATGCAAAGATGATAGAAGAAGTCCCTCAGGATACCTATCTTTTGCAGGTGACAAACCTATATCATGGTCTTCAAAGAAGCAATCTACTATTGCTCTATCCTCTACAGAGGCAGAGTATAGAGGATTGGCCAATCCTACTCAAGAGGCCATATGGATCAGATTGTTATACACAGATTTGGGTTTGCATACTACATCTCCAATGATTTTTGGAGATAATACAAGTTCATTACATCTTGTAGCAAATCCCATTTACCATGCTAGGACCAAGCATATAGAGTTCCACTATCATTATGTGAGAGAGAAACTATTGAGCAAGGATATTCAGTTGGCATATGTATCAACCAATATGCAATGTGCAGACTTATTGACTAAAGCATTAGATGGTACAAAACTTTGCATGTTTAAATCAATGATTGGATTGCAGGATATTCATGAAGATTGAAGATGAAGACCAAGCCAAAATGTTTGGCTTGAGGGGGAGCTATTGCTGCAAAGTACAAGCCCACACTTTTGGCTTGAAGTTCATAAACATATGAAGTTCCATGGAAACCATCGCTAGGAAGACTTTTCAACTTTACCATTTGTAAAAGTCATTTTTTTACTTGAGAGAATATTTGTAATCACCTACCAAAAACTCATGGACTTGTTAGATAGAAAAGTAACTACTTCATTGAGGGAATATTTCCTAGATTGAAGGACTACTTTTTAGAGAGAGAGCCAAAAGTTGAATTCAAATTCAAATTTGAATGTAACACTTATAAAAAGTGACTTGAAAAAGTCGCGGTTAGAAGTCTCAATTCCGGAGTTCTTCATAGCCATTTTGTAAGAGTGTGAGTTCTACATTGTAGCCTACACTACTCACCATCATTAGGTTATGATTTTCAAGCCTATGATCTTGTACAACATTGTTCATTAATACAATACATCTACATTGTTCATCTATGGTCTCTCTATTATAGTCATTTATAACTGTCAACTTGTGCTACTCATATCGCAGTCAATTCTCCACCATTTTCAATGATCTATAGCTTGTTCGAATAAACTCTAAGTTATCTACATGCTCACAAAATTTGAAGGAAATACATTCATCCAATTTGGAGAAAAGTGTGTCGAAACACTCACTGGTCAAACTCTACAGAGGTCCTAAAAAATCGGGGGTAATGATTCAATTGCTAAATTGATTGCTCTGTGTATAGTGCATCATTTCAAGTTATTCCACTTGGAATCATTAGCTTACTAAGCTAATTAGATACCTCTAAAATGAATTTGTCTAATTACTAGTGTACTGGTAGCACTGCGCATAACAAGCAGTAGGTGTGTGATAAAAAATGGAAGGTTTTCAGTGATCCTACTATTTGGAAGTAGTCTGTTTTGATTCAATCTTTTCTTACATCATTTTTGAAGTACATACGCACTTATATAGTGTCATTGGAAAGCTAAGAGGGCCCACAACGCAACTTTGAAGCTACAAGGGGCTGGTACTAAGGAGGATTTGGCAGTACCTACTCATTTCTTGGAGTGTCCATCCATCTATCCCAACAGAAGTGGCTTGCAACAATTTGACAATTCCAGCTATCAAGTAGAAGTTCATCAAATAATCATCTTGAGGGATTTTATCCCCTCTCCAAATGTTTACTACCCCATTGCTTGGGTCTGACAACCATCCCTTGCACATAGGGAACATATCCATGCAAGTACCTTTCTTCATGTGCAATGATCTTATTGAGGAACTTGTCTTAGGCCCAAAATGGCTTTTCATTCACTCTATTGGTCTCAATTTTTCTCACAACTTGTTGACTATGGAAGTTGACTTCCTCATTAATGTGGTGTGACTACGTGAGTCTCACATTATTAGGACAGATTTTGACACACAAGAGGTACATTAGCAAGTTAATCCTAAAACACCTATTGTTACAAGGGATAAGTGTATATCACAAAAGAGCATAACCTCACATACAACGTTTGTTAGATGAAAACCCTATCAACCTCTTAAGACCAAACTTCTTTGGGTAGTGAAAGATTCTCAAAAAATATCTTTTGCACATCACCAAATGGGAACTAGCATTGCAGTGTCAATGCCAACTTAGGAAAACCCATCCATTTTGAATATTCTATAGTCCACACATTACTTAAAGATGTGTTTGAATGCCATCATAGTAGCATTAAAAGGGTACACATAGATTTGGATTTCTTAGTCTAGTGTCCCTAGGGATCTTGATTCAGTTCAACTTATAGAATAGAATAAATATATGCATCATTATTCAACTATTCATAGATCTGTTCCTCTCTCAAAAGGACATAAAGTGCTTATAATAAAGCACAGTGCTCTACACATGCCACATATCAAGTTAGTTTGGAGAACTAAAGTCCCTAGAAATCCATCTTATGCACAAGTACTTAAGCAAAAGAGACCAGAAGCATTGAGCGTCAATATATCTCCTAAGAGTACTATGAATATCGTTGTATTCGATGATAAGGGATAATTATAGTAGTACTCACCCAACATCAACAAAATAGATTCATCAAGAATCATGAGAGATGTCCAATGATTAGAGCTAGATCAAGATGGATGATGCCTTTCCCTTTATGATTGAGAAGCTTGATAGAAACAACTATGCTACTTGGAAAATTAGAATGGAAGCCTATTTGCAAGGTACAAATCTTTATGGCATTGTAGTGGGTGATGAAGCTATGCATATTCCAAGATCCAAAGGAGGACCTACAAAAGAGGAGACACAAAGACTCACCCTTTGGTGTGCAAGGTTTGCTCAAACAAGGTCATACATACTAAAATCTATCTCTACTTTTTGTTGCCACATATTAGAGGATGCAAAACATCTCAAGAAACTCAAGATGCACTTGAAACCTTGTTTTCTACTAGTATCAAAGCAAGAAAGAATCATCTATGGAATGGGCTCAACCAAATGAAGATAATTCCAAAACAAACTATCAAAGATTTTGTTACTAAGGTCAAAGAGGTTGTAGATCAGTTAGTGATTGAAGAAGAGTCCATCATGAGGAAAATTCTAAATGGAATTAAAAGTGATAAGCAATGGCAATCCTTCACCACAGATCCCATCATCGATGTGCAAAATCGAGATTTCAACATATTCCTTGGACAACTCTTCAACCAAGAGGCCAACAATGATCTAAAGGAAGGTAACTCTTATTAGGGTAATTCAACAAGTCCTCTTTGTGCAGAGAAGAAAGACAAGAATCACAAAGGCAAAAAGAAGAAAGCGGATGAAGAAGAGATCTCCCAAGCTAACTATGTGAACAAGAGCAAGTGGAAAGGGAAGAAGAAAGGAGCAAAGCATGAAAAATCAAAAGGTCAAAATGTTCAAACTTTTTCCATCTGTGAGGAGACCAACCACACCACTCGAAATTGTTGATTCAATGGAAGGGCTTAGAAAGGAGGTGGAAGAGGTGCATTTGGAAACACCATAGGCAGAGGTGGATTCGGCAACACCATAGGCAAAAGTGGGCATAACTTCAACAATACCAATAGAAAGTAAAGAAGGTAAAGAAGGTAAAGAAGATGGTCATTTATTCTACATGGATTCAAGATGTTCAAAACATGTTGCAGGCAACATTGCTCTTGTATCTAACCTAGAAAGTCCAAAGCATAAACATGAAGTACAAATAGGGGATGATACCAAGCACAATGTGGAGAAGATTGATAATGCCAAAGCTTCCAATGGAAAGACAAATAGTCTGAGTAAGGTTCTCTATGTACCCATTATCACTAAAAACATAATAACTATAGGCCAAGTAGTTGAAAAAGGTTTGCAAGTTAGGTTCACCCAACATGGAGCTTTGTTGAAGAACCATGTCAATCTAGAGGAATTCTTAGAGAGTTTACAACACCTTATATCCCCTTACAAAATGGTGTAGTTGAAAGGATGAATAGAACTATTTAAGATAGATTAGTCTCTATGTTGCATCATGCAAACTTTTCACAAGGCTTTTGGGAAGAAGCAGTGTTGAATGCATTTTATGTGATTAAACTTTCACCTAGTACTCCCAAAGGTCTGAAATTGGCACAAGACTTATGGATACCAAAGCCACCATATTATGATCATCTTCGAGTTTTTGGGTGTGAAGCATATGTTCATATACCTAAGAACCTTAGACAAAAACAAGACCATAAGTCAAAGAAATGCATTTTCCTTGGACATGGTTGAGAAAGGCAATTTGGATATCACATATTGGATCCTGAAACATGATCAGTGATCAGAAGTAGTGATGTCATTTTCAATGAGTCTAAGATGCATAAACAACCAATTAAGGGGGTTGAAGTGAGAAGAGTGGTGTTTGAGGATACTAATCCTCTAGTTAGCATGCATAAAAATGATGTACATAGGGATGTTCAAGAGAATATCGAATTAGATCAGTCTGCAAATGTTCCTATTTAGCAACCATTGAGAGGCTCTACACATGTCTCACATTCACATGATAGATATGTTCCAGGTTTGGATTTTGTTATGCTAACAAATGTTTGTGAGCCTTCTTGCTACAAAGAGGCTATGCAGATAGAGGATCGTGGCAAGTGAGACCTTACAAATCGGTAATGTATGGAACAACTAGAGGGTTATGTAGTTCCTAGCAAAGAAAGTCTAGTTAGTAGGCGGAAGAAGAGCTTATATGGACTCAAACCATCCTCTAGAAAATGGCACCAAAATTTTGATGCTTTTATGAAGTATCAAGGCTATTCTCGAAGCAATGAGGATCATTGTCTCTACACAAAGAGATGCTCAAATGGAAGCTTGATATGCTTGATTCTTTATGTCGATGACATGGTGATGATTGGGAATTCCTCTTATGACTTGTCACTTCTCAAGAAGAAGTTGAGTCAGACATTTGATATGAAGGGTTTGAGGGATGCCAATCATATTCTTGGCATGCACATTACTTGTGACAGAATCAAAAGATGCATATACTTGTCTCAAAAATGAGTACATATCCAAAGTACTTTGCAGGTTCAATACATAGGGTGGAAAGGCATTGAGTACATGTTTACCCACATATGTGAAATTGAGCAAATATGATTGCCCCAAATTAGGTGAAGAAAAGGAATTCATGATCAAAATTCCTTATGAGTCTATTGTTGGTAGTCTCATGTATGCTATGGTAGCTACGAGACCAGGCATTGCATTTGCAGTGGGAGTTGTGAGTAGATATATGTCAAATCCTAGCAAGAAGCATTGGGAAGCTATCCAAATGATTTTGAGATATCTGAGTGGCACTAAAGACAAGTTTCTATGCTTGAAATGAGGGAAGGCATCTATTATTGGTTACGCAGATTCGGATTTTGTTGGTTTTGTAGACAATCGTAAGTCTACATGAGGGTACATTTTTCATTTTGTTGGAGGTGCTATCTCTTGGAGATCTCATCCTCAAGAATGTACAATTGTTTCCACTACAAAAGCAGAGTATGTTGCAGCAAGTGAGGCATGTAAGGAAGCATTGTGGCTTTCTCATCTTGCTTGTGATATGGTTCTCCCCCAGCATGTACCTCGTTTGCTTAGTGATAGTCATAGTGCCATTTCTTTGGCTGAGAATCCAATCTATCATGCAAAGAACAGACACATTGAGGTGAGGTATCACTTCATTAGAGAGTTTTTAGCCACTGAGTGCATTATTCTTGAGAAGTTTCTTACTCGAGATAATGATGTAGATGCTTTGACTAAAGCTCTACCACAAGATAGCTTTCGACACTATTATCACTTCATGGGGGCTACTTGATTCATGATCTCACACAACTAATTGCATATTGTGTAACATGCCCATTAGGTGGGAGGTATAGCTCATGTACTTACACTGCGGTATTCTCTATCATTCTTTATTTTTTCTCCCATAGTAACTTTGGCCATATTGGCCTTTAGTGAGAGATTATTAAAATTAGTGTCCATGTGAAAGGCCAAATGGTTGTTGGACACCTCTGTATATGTTCTTTAATAAAACATATAGTGGTCTAGTCAGCCACAGGCTACAGTTTTGACCACATTTGTAACACGTAAGAAGTCTATGTTTGTGCTCCTTGTGTATTGTTTTTTTTTTGTGTATTCTATAGACTCTATGCGGAGAACTATGTGTGGCACCTGGAGCTCAATTTTTTGCTCTAATATCATCATGGAGCTCTCAAGAAGGAGAGCAAAGTATGGTGCACAACCATTGAAATACTTCACTGATTGGGACAGATAGTTATATCATGTTGTTTGGACATACACAGTTATCTATATAATGGTACTCCAAGCACACCCTTTTAGATGATATTTGGCTAGAATGTAGTGTTGTCGCTAGACTTTTTGATACTGACCTTAAAAGTGGCACAAGGGCATCAATGGACCGGCCATGAGCTCTCGTCTAGAATTTTTGACTTAGAATGACTAGGAGAAACTAGATTAAGAGCAATCACTGGGATTTACGCAGCCAAAAAAAGAAAAAAGGCCTACTTTGATGCACATGTGAGAGATAAGGGATTACAAGTAGGAGATTTAGTCTCGATATATACACTAAAGCAACATGCAAGGAAATTGGAGATGCGTGGCTACGGACCTATGATAATAAACAAAATCTCCACTAGTGGAGTTGTCTAGTTAACCAGTCTAGAAGGCGATATCCTACCAAATTACATCAGTGGATGTAGAGTCAAATTATATCAAGAATCCCTTATGGAGGAAATGCTTAATCAACTCAACACAACCAAAAAACGTAAAGAAGAGGAAAAATGTGCCAGAGAACCCATTTACCAAACCCCTGCCCATTCCCCACCACATACCAAACCCATCACCTTCACATCATCTTTTAGCTTTCAGGAACCAATATCCCAAGCCAGCCTATTTTCCTCCATTAGTAATCCTCTCTAAATCACCATGACTGACCTTCCAAAACCTGTCATTGGCCATCCAATTGTAACAAGTGTAGTAGGTAACCCTCCACCCATCAAAGGCATCATTGGATACCCCACAACCCTCACACATAGGTCCCCTTCACTGTCAATCCATATTACTCAACCCTTCAACCCCCTACAGTACACCCAACCTGGTTTCCCTTCATGGAAGTCCTTGCTTGACCATATGCATCATTCCCCATGGGTTTGAACCCTTTTGTAACATCACTCTTCGCAAACACCACATGCACCACACCTACCATACCTACTTTCATGGTAACATCGACATGCACGACACTATTCAATCCTATGAATATATCATTGCCCACAGTACCACCTTCTCCCCCCACACTTCCATAGTACCGTATGCCCCTTCCACTAACATCATCGCTCTCAGGCATAGCATTCAAAAATCCCATATGCCCTCCCATTCCCCCTACATTCAACCCTATCACTTTTGCATCCACCTCTATAAATAATACATTCAATACTATGATTCAATGTTTACCATAGCTTCAAGAGGACTATCGACATATAGAAGAACAAAATGCGATCTTAGTAAGTGACTCTCAACAGTTACACATGAAAGTGACAACATTAGAAGAAGATAATCATCAACTACAAGTAGAGTACCTTACCCTCCAACAAGTGCACGATGAGCTAAATACCAAAGTACAAGGAGTGGATACAAAAGTAGTTCAGAATCTCGAAGAGATGTTGTGCAACCAAAATGCAAGGAATGCCAAACTACAAAGGAACTTAGGCCTTCTACAACGACACATGTTAGTAGCACTAGAAGAGAAAAAGAGACTATAGCAACAAAATCAAGACATTCTAGAAGCTGCCATGGAAGGAACGCCCATAGCCATAATCAGTCCAACCAAGTTTCAAGATGTACGTTCAGATAGCAGATGTATCCTACTAGAAGAGCATGCCAACTTTTTGGAGTCATACACCAAGTTAGAAGAGGAATGTGAAGATCTCAAGAAGCAGCTTGCAAGGCTTAGCATACAAGTACCAGAGGCCATTTCTCTTCCACAAAATACATAGGAATTGGAGAATCTCTAGAAATAAGTAGATGAACTTCAAGCAAGATTACTACAATATGAAAGACCACCTTCTCCTATAGTACAACTTGAACCCAAAGATGTTCTTGAAATCCCTATGGAAGAAACCTTCAAGGACCCATATTAGTAGTACTAGTACCAGGAGGACGCACTACAGAGGAGGGACAAGAAAAATTTTGAAAACCCGAATGGTTAAAAAGGGTTGAACAAATAGGAACAACACATGACGACCGAGTAGCTATTTAGATCCAACCGTTGGGAAATCTTGAATCAAGTCTGCCTATTTTTAGAACCTCTCTCAGCAAAGGCTCATCACCACATCAAAATTGCAATATATGCCTTATTTTGTACTTCTTAAAGACTACAACATAGCAATCAAAAGAGTGACAGGCAATGAACCAACTTTTGCAACTCGATTCAAGCCTAAAGATCTTCTTGAGTCTGCAAGGCAAGATAATATATTTCAACCCAATTGGTGCCATGGTTTCAACAAAACCAGAAATGATGCAAACATGTTCCAATGCACCCTTTTATATTAAATATAATCCATGGTATTTCCCTATACAACGTCGAAGACCATGGCTCTAATTCACAGTCAATGTGAACACAACCAAGGCCTGCTCTGATTGGATCAATTATCCTTACTTAGCTCCACCATGAGGACTTCCCATTGTGGCATACATGATCTCAACCATCTGCCACTAGCCCATCTACTTCAAAAATGTGTCTGAAGTTGTGGCCAAAATGTGTATGAAGATTTTTGAGTTGATGGTGGTGGTATGCAAAACCTTTAGGAACGTTAAAGCCACATACATCTCTGCTCCTAGCTTCAATGAAGGTAACTTTGACTTGGTATATGACATGAGAAAAACCCCCTCTATCAACCTTCACTTGGCATTCTCTAATCAAATACTCATTTGCTTGTTATAAGCAAAATTTTGAGGAGATGTTCTCTACAAGGTTCTAGGAATACCACTCAAAGTTATTCATTCCCAGATCCGCACACTTGTTTTAATTATTTGCTCTAGAAGAGGCCCTCCATGCAGAATAGCTACATATTCCACCTTCAAAAATACTAGGTCTAGTCAATTGAGATGCTTTACTAATAGATCTAGCAACAGGCCTTTGACTCCAAGAACACCATTTGGTTGCAGATGTCGTCGAGTACTACATTGCACACCCCACACAAAAAAGGTATGTCATGCATGATAGACATGAGAGAGAGGGGGTGTTGGTAGTAGCCAATGAGGCTTGAGACAGACCACTCAAAGAGAGTCAAGTCAGAGCAAAGGCCAAATAGAAACAAGTAGGTAAGGAAGTCAAAGAAGATCTGATAACTAGGCCTCTTAAATTTCTAAAATCCCTACTTCTTGTAAAACATTGATTTTAGTCACTACACATCATTGTATATTCTATTTTTTTATCATCCCAACTCCATTTTTCTCAATCTAAGGAGTCCTCAACCTTGAGGATACTAGAAGTACCTATGTATCAAATTTCATATTTTTATGAGCTCGTTTGAGCCTCCAAATAGGCATATGAACCTACTTTTTAACTAGCTTGAACATTAGGTCTAGACAGGAACTAGTGAACAACTATAAAAAGAGCTAGAGAGCTCAATTTTGTAGAGCCTTTTTTTTTGGAATTGAAGTGAGAAAAAAAAATTGTAATCATACTTTTGGCTAATCAAACATTCCATTGCTCCATCTCTTTTTCTTGCCGTGTGTGTGCATGTTGGTGTGCTTCTCACAAACACACTTGTACTCTAACTTGCTCATGGCCATTGTACCACCCTCATGTCTTCTTGGTTTGACAATTATGAGGTGGATCTCCTCACATTGATGCTTATCATTACGCTAGAGTGACACAAGTCAATTGTATGTGTGGTAGATCAAGATTTCTTAGCTAGTCAAAAGGGAAAAGGTAAATGGATCTCATCCAATAGTAAGCAAAAATCTGCTAATGTCCACAATGAATGGAGGAAGACAAAGATGTCAAGAAAATATAAATGGAGAAACATTTTTGCAATTACTATAAGGCAAATGATCATATCATAAAGAGTTTCCCTAAGTTGGCTGCAAAGGAGGCAAAGAATAAAGATACTAGAATGGTTGTTGTGAAGGCCTCTACATATAAAATGGAGTTTGTTAATCTTGCTCAAAATGAAGAATGGACATTTACTATTGTTTTCAGTTATGAACCATCTTCTCACGAGCAGTGCATGTTTGTAGTAAACTCATATTTTTGGTACTTTGATGGTGGTGCAACCAAACATAATACCTTGTAGCACAAATTTTTTGCTTTAGTTGGGCCTAGCCCTACAAAGAATATATGTACATGTTCTAACAATGGGATTTAGAAATATCATTGTAACAACTACAAATGGTAGTTCTTTTACATTTAAAGATTCCGTAT
Organism: Ceratopteris richardii; assembly: GCA_020310875.1. Taxonomy (NCBI): domain Eukaryota; kingdom Viridiplantae; phylum Streptophyta; class Polypodiopsida; order Polypodiales; family Pteridaceae; genus Ceratopteris; species Ceratopteris richardii. Next base: position 44,574,460 of record CM035432.1, on the reverse strand, counting down.
ATGTGCTAGGGATCAAGGAAAATGTGTTGTCAATTTTTGTGTTAGCCAAGATTGGCTTGGTTATCAAATTTGTTGATAGCATATGTAAATTTCATGATCTCTCCAGTGGTTATGTTATCATTTCTTGTGGCATTTTATGTTGTGGGTTGTATAAGCTCATAGACTATGTGAAATGTATTAATGATTTGGCATGTGTAGTTCATGATTATTAGGCTATCTCATATGCAAAATTTGGCATTGACTCTTTGGTCATCTAAAATTTTCCAGTTAGATTGGCATATAGAAATCTAGAATGGTATCCTCTCTTCCAAAACTTGAGAGAACCTTCTAAACATGTTTGTGAACGTTGTATTTTGGGAAAAATCCAGGGTTCCTGCTTCCCAAAACATGTTTTAGTTAGAGATGCATATAAGTTGCAACTTGGTCATAGTAATGTATGTGGCCCTATGTAGACACGTTCACTTGGGAATTGCCTATACGTTGTGACTTTCATCGATGAATCTCATAGGCATGCATGGGCATCTCCATTGAAATCAAATTTCAAAATGTTTATGTGCTACAAACAGTTCTAGATTATGGCTAAAAATTTGTCAACGTGTTTAATGGGCACTCTCAGTCTTGATTGAGGGGGGCAAATATTTATCTTTTGAGTTTATTGCATTTTTGGTTGAGCATGGGATAAAAAATCAATGTATACTGCCATATACACCTCAATGAAATGAATTTTTTGAAAGGAAGAACATTTCTCTCATGGAAATGGTGAGGTTTTTTTGTCTCTTTTTACATGTGGACAATCAAGTGCTAATCTAGATAAGGCAATTCCCTTGACTTTTATGTCTGCACCAGCCATTTTGGCATAGTTTTTGCCTGCTCAATATCAGCTCTCTCATCAACAAGTGCATCATGTAAATCTGCATCAGAAATGGAATGACCTGCATCATCATATGAAACCTGCAAAGGCTGAGAAGTTGCCTCATTAGGACCAGCACTAGCCTGTCCACCTGTAAAAAGAGGCATCAAAGTATCATACATGTCTTTGGAGCTAACAGATGTCTCCTTAGTACATGAAAGCAATGGCTGAATAGCATCTTCCACAAAGACAACATCACGGCTAACCAGAATGCGTTTAGTCTGTGGATGATACAGACGATAGCCTTTACTTTCAGAACTATACCCAACAAAAATACATTTTACTGCCTTATCATCCAATTTTCTGCGATGTTGTTCAGGCACTTATGCATATGCCAAACAACCAAAAACACGCAGATGAGCAACAGATGGCTTGGGGTCATGCCAAGCCTCATATGGAGTGATAGACTGCAATGCTTTAGTGGGACACCTGTTCAGTACATATGTTGCACACATGACAGCCTCAAGCCAGAAACTATGTGGTAAAGCCTGACTTTTGACCATGCACCTCGCCATCTCCATGAGTGACCTGTTCTTTCGTTCAGCAACTCCATTCTGTTGAGGTGTATACGGCACTATACAAAGGTGTTTTATCCCACGTTCAGCCAGAAATGCATTAAAATCTGAAGACATATATTCCCCCCCTCGATCAGAATGGAGAGTGCCCATTTTACATGCTGACAGATTTTCAGCCAAAACCAAAAACTGTTTGAAGCACATGAACACTTCGGACTTTGCTTTGAGTGGATATACCCATGCATGCCTGGAAAAATCATCAATGAAAGTCACGAAGTAAAGGTAATTTCCAAAAGAGGGTGTCTGCATAGGACCACAGACATCACTATGTACAAGCTGCAATTTCTGCGTAGCCCAAACTGAACCATCTTTTGGAAAGGAAGAACGCTGCATTTTTCCCAAAATACAGCCTTCACAAACATGTTTTCCAGGTGCCTCAAGTTTGGGCAAAGAGGACACCATTTCAGATTTCTGCAGGCGTAACAAACTAGCAAAATTCAGATGACCAAAGCGTGCATGCCAAAGCTTTGCATCTGACATAGCCTGAGAATCATGAACTGCACATGCCGAATCATTCACAGATCTTTCATAGTCTATGAGCTTATACAGCCCATGACATAAAATGCCAGAAGCAATAATCACATCACCATTTGAGAGATCATGGACTATACACCTGTCATCAACGAATTTCACAACCAAGCCAATCTTGGCTAATGCAGAAACTGATAATAGGTTCTTTTTGATCCCTGGCACAAATAAAGCATCTGACAAAGTGAAAGAACTACCATCAGCAGTAGTCAGAATGATATTACCAACTCCCATAACAGGATAAGAGGAGTTATTGGCGCATGTGACAGTATTCCCTGTAGGGGCAGGCTCGAGTGAAGAGAAGAAACTGCGCTGCAAGGTAATATGTTTGGTCGCCCCACTGCCAAAGTACCAAACATCTGAGTCTACTGCAGTCATGCACTGATCGTGAGAAGATGGGTCAAAACTGCAGACACTAGTAAACGCCCATTCTTCTTCCTGCACAAGATTTGCAGACTCTATTTTTGGTGTAGAGGCCTCTGCAACAACCATTCCAGCCTCTTTCTTCTTTGCCTCTTTAGCAGCCAGTTTTGGATAGTTCTTTATAATATGATCATTTCCTTTACAGTACTTGCAGAACAATTTCTGCTTTTCTGATTTCTTCTCATCTTTATCCTGGTTCTTCAATTGTGCAGCATTTGCAGATTTCTGCTTACTAGTAGAAGAGCTCCATTTTCCTTTGCCCTTCTGACTAGCCAGGAAAGCTTGATCTGCAACACGCATAATGGACCTGTTCTGCCTGGACTCATCTTCCTGCAATAGAACAGAGACTAATTCCTCAAATGACAAGGCATTCGGATTGCCTTTCATCATCAACCGAAGAGTAGAGGCAAAACTCTGATATGAATCAGGAAGACCATTCAGAACGGTCTGCACAAGTGAGCTATTTGGTATAACCTCATCAACAGAAATCAATTGTTCCTTCAGGTCTTTGATCTTTGTAAGAAAACTGTCCATAGAATCACCTTCATTCATGTGCTCACTCTCCAATTGTTTTCGGAGGTAAGCAACACGAGCCTCATTCCTAGCCTGGTACAAAGTGGTAAGTGTATCCCAAGCATCCTTTGCTGTTCTGCAAGAGCGAATGTGAGGAATAATGGCACGTTTGACAGACAAAGCTATCAATGCATGTGCCTGGACATCTCTGCCATCCCAACGAATCTGCTCTACAGTAGGTGCAACAGAAACAGCAGCACGAACAGGAATCTGCGGAATATCATCTTCGACACCATCTTCATCAGCTCCAACACCTGTATTTGCAGTACCTGTCGTTATAGGTGTAACAGGACGTCTTTCAACACCCTGCACAATGTTCCACAATCCTTTTGCAACCAGTACATGTCGCATCATATAAGCCCATAATGGGTAGTTGGTACCATCCAACTTATCCTCAACAGCCAACATACGGAATACATCACTGCTTTCAGCCATGGCCGGTAACTAAAATACCTTGATGCAGAAAATTGATTGTATCTCAAAAAGTTGAACGGAACAACCTAGACAAGTTCTGCTAGACCTGTAGCAGACTTTGAGACGCTTAAACTGGCGAACAGAAACTGGTATATACCTTTGGCACAAAAGGACGAAATAGCCTGCACAAGCGCTACAATAGTGCGTTCGGAGGCCAAAACGAGCTCAGATCGCGATTTCGGCACCACAGAGCCAAGCAATTTTGATCTCGAAAACACCCTAAGTATGCTCACCAAATTTCGTGCGAATCTGAGACTGCAAACGGAGGAGTGTCGACGGCACCCTAGAAGAAGCGATGACCTGCTCTGATACCAATTGTTGGAGATAGACGTCTGCGGAAGCACGCGAACAACACAAGGAAGAAGAAGAAGCTTGGAGCACAAACACACAATACTGAATGTATTACTAGAGAATGTACAAAGATAAGTAGCCCATTAGGGCAATAGGCGTATATACAAGCCGGGGGAAAAAAACCTCCTAAAGAGGGAAAAAAGTGCCCCGGCAGTCCTAGAGTGTTCACACACATCACTACCTAAACATATCAACATGGTATAGATTATGATGAGACCTATAGTCCTGTGGCAAAGATGACAACCATCAGGACACTCATAGCTATTGCTGCATGTAAAGGTTGGAAATTATGTCAATTAGATGTGAAGAATGCTTTTCTAAATGGTTAGATTTCAGATGATGTTTTCATGGAGCAACCACAAGGATTTAGAGATGAAAGGTATCCAGATCATGTATGTAAGCTCAAGAGAGCTTTGTATGGTTTGAAGCAGGCCCCAAGGGCATGGAATTATAGACTTTTAAAGTGCTTAAAGGAACTTGGTTTTCAAGTATCTAAAGCAGATAGTAGCTTGCTTGTCAAAGCAAGTGATGATGGACTCATTTACATGTGCATATATGTTGATGATATAATTCTTACAGGTACAGATGAGAAAGGCATTCAAAGCCTAAAGAAGCAAATGGAGAAAGAGTTCAAGATTAGTGACTTGGGAGACTTGTCATATTTCTTGGGCATGGAGATCTCATACACTCAACATGGAGTGTATGTAACTCAAGAAAGGTATTTGAAAAACTTGTTGGTCAAGTTTAAAATGGATGATTGCAGGGTAGCACCTACTCCAAATGGAGGTGAATCACAAATTGAGTAGATATGGAGGAGAAGAGTTCAAGGACATGAAGCTATATCAAAGTTTGGTTGGTAGTCTGATCTATGCTACATTAACTAGGCCTGATTTGTCATATGCAGTTGGAGTATTGTCTCAATTCATGCATTGTCCTAGGAAAGAACATTGGGTTGCAGGACAAAGAGTGTTGAGGTACATTAAGGGTACACTCAAAGAAGGTTTGTATTATGGTTTTACATCAGATACAAACATCAAGATATATAGTGATACAGATTGGGCAGGTAATCCTGATGATAGGAGATCAACTTATGGATACTTGTGTTATGTGGGAGATAAGTTAATTTCATGGTGTTCAAAGAAGCAACACAGAGTTGCTTTATCATCCACAAAGGCTGAGTACAAAGGTATGGTTGAAGCTGCAAAGGAAGTGATATGGCTTAAGACTCTTATGAAGAGTTTTGACATCATTCAGAGTACACCCACTATTCATGGAGATAACATGAGTTCATTGTATTTAGCTACTAATCCTGTTTTTCATGCTAGGACTAAACACATTGAGATTTAGTATCATTTTCTAAGAGAGAAGGTGATGGATAAAGAGATTCAAGTTATACATACTTCAACAAAAGATCAGATAGCTGATATGCTAACCAAAAGCTTGGATGGACCAAAGCTATAGAGATTCAAAGACATGGCAGGCATAAAGAAGATAGAGAAAGCCTCAATTGATGATTGAGGGGGAGCTATTGGTGCAAGGCAATCAACAATTGAAGTTTTGATGAAGCTTTGAAGTCAAGGATTGAAGAAAAGATCAAGTCATGAAGCATGAAGAAAGCATATGTTCAGAGAATGAGGATATGTATACATATGTACATTAACTTAGAGTTAGCTCACTTATACTTTTGTATATTTATGAGCTTGTACATATTTGCCTATATATACAAGGAAAAATGTCGGGGCAAATATGAGAGAGCATGTGAATAGAGAAATTAGAAGTTTTATGAGCCTTTAAGCACTTTAGAATTAAGTAAGATCTCTCTCATCACTCAGATGTAAAGTTTTCCAGAAATGAAGAAAAATTGCACCCGATATTTCTGAGAGTTCTCCTTCTGTGTTGAGTCTTTTGTGAAATTCTTTTGTACAAGTCTAAGTCTATAGTTGATTGACCTCTGTACAAATTTTCAGCTTCTAATTTTGATCAGGCTGAGAGAATTGAGTGTAGGAACATTTACATGTGTAAATGTAAAGAAGAGAAGTTGCAAGAGGTGCAAAATTTGATGCTAATGTTTTGGTCATTTCTCCTTCCACAGTGTAAAGTTTTGAGCAAGCAAGCACTCATTCTTTAAGTTGGAAGGCAAGCTACCTATGGCTAAAAGCATTTGATTGAACGGGTTCTAATTTGGGAGAAGCAAGCTTTAGAAGTTGTAGGTGTCAAAGTCGACTGTAAAGAACTATAGTTTTAGACATAGGTGACTTTTTAAGATCTTTTCTCAAGATCTACTGAGTCTTTTGGAATGATTTAACTTGGAGGAGGTGTGAAAACTATAGGCGACAACTTGTGCAAAGTTTTATCAAAATCTTTACACATTTGATAAGTCAATGAGTTAGTTATGTGCAGCAGACTTTCTGTGTAGTCACCTTCTTCACAGTTTATTCAAGAATTTGGGAATTGAGTTTTGATCCTCCAAATTGGTGAAGGTTTTAAGTCATTCTTGATATAGAGGTGATCTAACTTCAAGGATAACTTGTTCTTTTGGAGATTAACACTCTCCATCAACTTGTTCATGAGAGAATGACATGGAAGAGGCTAAAACTTCCCAAAATGGTCGGGGGAGACTTTGAGAGATAGCAAATTAGATGCAGTTCTATCATATCGTACATGGTGAGGCTCTCATAGTGATTCTTTTGCATCAAATTTCTACGCAATGGCCGCCTCTAGTGTTTTTTATGAGAATTGGCTTCTTTCTTTTAATGAAGCACAAAATTTTGAAAATTGGATGTTTGCTATGCAATCAGACTATGATGTTATTATGAAGAATGGTACCTAGCCTTTATATGATTTTCCTCCAGGCAAAAAGACCATTGGCACTAAATGGGTATACAAACTGAAATGTAAGTCTGATGGAACAGTTGACAACTATAAGGCTAGGCCTATTGCAAAATTTTGGATACCAAGCTTTCACTATGCTTGAGATGAATTTTTTCTCACTTTAACGATCATATGGATGGTGATATACATGTACTTTGGGAGTAGCACTTTATGTGCACAATTTTCTTTGCATTTATTGTATGATCACTTATTATCATTTATTTTGTGAGGTTCAAGGTACTTAGCTTTACAAAAGAGAAAAGTAAAAGGTATAAACTTCACAAGTTTGAAAGTATTTGAGACTGATTCTCAATCAATAAACCAAAAAGTTGATATAACTTCAACTTCCACTTTTCCTATAATGTAGGAAGAGATTCCAATAATCTTCAACAAACAATCCCCCGAGGATTTGAATTCAAAACCATGAGTTATGAGTCGTGGAAAACCACCAAAAGTTCTATATAAGATAACACATTCTTTGTGCATTATTAGAGTGGTGATTTGATGTAATAAAAATACACTTTTGGTCATTGCTTGGTGCCACATCAATTCTCTGATCCTTCCTTAGACTCAATCATTTTATAGAGCTTGCTTCTCTCCCTACAGAGCAACAAATCAAGTTATTGAGTACTCACTAGAAAGGTATTACTTTCCAAATTATGTAAAAGGTCAAGGAGTTTGTTATAAAGGTCAAGGAGTTTGCAAATCAATTGGCATCCATTGAGATATGATTGAAGAAGAAGTCATAATGAGGCAATTTTTAATGGGATTAGAGGTGACAAGCAATGGCAATCTTTCACCATAGCCTATGACCTCATCATGGATGTACAAACTCCAAACTTCAACATCTTTCTTGGCCAAATCTTCAATAAAGAGGCCAACAATAACATAAAGGAAGGTAACTCCTATCAGGGTAATTCAACTAAGGCAAGAAGAAGGAAAAGGATGAAGAAGAGACTTCCAATGCCAACTTTGCAAGCAAGAGCATTTGGAAAGGGAAGAAGAAATGAACAAATCATGACAAAATCAAAACTCAAATTGTTCAACCATATGCCATCTATGATAAAAAAAGCCATACCACTCAAAACTATTGCTTCAATTGAAAGACCCAAAAAGGAAGTGGAAGAGGTGGATATGGCAACAATAGAGGAAGAGGTGGACAGAACTTCAACAATAACAATAAAGGCCATAAAAAAAGGGACTACAACAACTATTCTGAAGATAAAAAACACAAAGACTCATTGCTTTTTATGAATCTAAGCCACAATTAAGTTCAAGAAGATGATCATTTATTCTACATAGATTCATGATGTTAAATCATGTTGTAGGCAACATGGATATCTTATCTAATTTGGAAGATCCAAAGCATACACATGAAGAACAAACAAGGGATGACACAAAGCATAATGTGGAAAGTATTGGTAATGTCAAAGCTTCCAATGACATGACAAACATTCAGAGTAAGGTACCCTATGTTCCCACTATTACAAAAAATCTAATAAGTGTAGGCCAAATAGCTGAGAAAGGCTTGCAAGTTATATTCACCCAACATTGAGATTTTGTAGAAGACCCACCTCAAGACTTCAAGAAGATAGCCAAAGGTGATAAGCATGGTAGGCCCTTTATTTTTGAAGTAGGAGAAACCAAGAACATAGCTCTATTTTGGGTATCAAACTCTAACTGAGCTTGAAGTGTGGCATAAGAGGATATCACATGTGAATGGAAGACCCTTGAAGGATATATGCAACGATCAAAGTGTTCTAGGACTACCAAACATATCAAAGCAACACATGATCAACATATGTGATGCATGTCAGATTGGGAAGTCAGAAAGGAAATCATTCAACCACAAAGGCTACATCCACAACAACTTATTGGACTTAGTACATATAGATGTATGGGGGCCAAGCCAAGAACCTTCTTTGGCAGGATCACAATATTATGTATCATTTATTGATTACCATAGTATATGGACTATTTTATATTTTATCAAGAGTAAGAATGAAGTGTTTGATTACTTCAAAAAGTATCTAGCACATGTGGAGAACCACTCAAGAAACTCAGATTTGATGGAGGGAGAGAATATTTCTCCAAGTAATTTGATGAGTTCTTGCAGGATAAAGGTATTAAGAGTGAAGTGACTACCAGGCACTCTCCTCAATTAAATGGACTTGCAGAGAGAAGGAACAAGCATTGGTTGGATCAGTTGGAACAATGCTTGAAGAGAAGAAGTTGCCACATTATTTATGGGTTGTTGATATATTTAGGCAGTGATGTGTTTGAACACATTAGGACTTTGGGGCACATTTTTCCCTCTTTAGGAGGTGTTTTTCCCTCTGTTCTATATATGCCTATAACCCTAATGGGTCACTAATCTTTTTTTTTTTCAAAAGGAAAGTTCAGCCTTGGCCTACTCTCTCGGACTTTAATTTTTTTTTAAAAGGGACAAGTTACAAGTGAATGGGACTAGTGCCCTTGGGACCCCCTAAATTAATGGGTCACTAATCTTTGTACATTCTCTTGGTAATACATTCAATATTGTGTGTTGTGCTCCAAGCTTCTTATTCTTCTTTCGTGTGTGCTATTTGCAGTTATGACCCATCTTCCCATGAACAGTGTATGTCTACAATAGACTCAGATGTTTGATACTATGATAGTGGGCCAACCAAACATATTACCTCATAGTGTAGTTTCTTCACTTCACTTAAGCTTACCCCTACAGGGAATATTTTCACATGTGCCAACAACTCCTCTTATCCTATCATGGAAGTTGGTAACATCATTCTGACTACTACTGTTAGCTCAAAAAATGGTTGGTTTTGGTGCACTAACATGCTTCCATTTTGCAGATTATATGTTGATTGCAGGTATCTGGCAAGGAAAGATGTTGGTCGATAACAATAAATTCTGATTAAATGTGGTAACATCAAGGCTGAATAAAAGGGGTCCAGAAATACACATATACAATATTCAGCGTGGGTTGTTGGAGTAAGAATTCTTCCTTGGCAGTGTCTTAGGTGATATGCATAGAAAGTGTGGGATGCTTGTTGAAGCACAACTATCTTTATAATTGCTCGAAGGGAGATTTTACTCAAAAGTGGAGTTTCATTCAATGAGATGATTGGTAATGTCTTGTTGGGGGTTTTTTTCGTGGATGTGGAGGAGATGGACCGAAGGCAGCTCGGAGTCAGCTATCTTCAAGCTCGTCATATCAGTTATGGTGCTTTATCGAGATATAGAGTACCTTGCTCTCGTGTTGGCCATTCATACTATGGGCAGGGGAGGCTTTGGGGCTATGTACTATGGGACTCTTCCAAACTGTACAAGAGTTGCAGTGAAGAGATTGGAAGGTTTGAGACAAGGAGAGAAAGAATTTAGGTCTGAATTGAGAATTATGGGTGGGGCAAATCATCACAATTTGCTCCAACTAATTGGATTTTGTGTTGAGGAAGAGAAGCGATTGCTTATATACAAGCTCATGGAAAATGGTTCATTGGATCAATGGATTTTTCAAAGTAGTGCTTCCTTGGCCGATAGAGGGAATACGGAAAAATTTGGAGGATGTAGAGCTGTGAAAAAGTTGAGTTGGGAAATAAGGTACAATATAGCAGTTGGGGTGGTTAAGGGACTCGCATATCTACATGAAGGGTGCCGAAAGCATATTCTGCACTTGGATATTAAACCACAGAACATTTTATTGGATGAAAATTTCGTGCCAGGAAAGAAATGAGTCTAATGTGATGACTACTGTTAGAGGAACTCCAGGATATCTAGCACCTGAATTGCTTAAAGAGGGGGCCTTATCCATACATGGGATCACATTGACATATACAACTCTCTCTCTCTCTCCGTTGGGGGGAGGATCATTTTTTGTTTTTTTCCTTTTGTTGTGGTTGTGTGCAGGTGCGCACATGCAGTAGCAAGAAGAAGGTGGGGAGTGGACTCTATCGAGGTGAGCAGACAAGAGTTTCGCCGTTATTGTTTTTTTTGCAAGTGTCGACGGGGTCAGAAGGGAAAGAGGATAGGTGCGAGCACGAGATGAGGGGCTTATGTTGTTATGCAGAAAAAGGAAAACAGTTCGGAAGGAGGTTTTCTGCTCTTTTTGGAAGAAAGTGGGAAAATATATAATCGGGTAGTATCAACATGTTGAGGAAAACCCTTTCGACTTGCTTCTACAAGCGCTTGAGGACAGTGCTGGTACAAAAGATATGGAAGATGGACTGCTACAGAACGTGGGCTAGTGTAGATCATCGAAGTTATGCCTGTTGCAGTCATCGGAACCAAGAAGATTAAAGCCAGAAAATGGATTCCAAAAGAGCTAGTGAATCTTTTTGATGATTTCAAATTGTGATTATTTGAGAGATAAGCAATCGCATGGGTCGACACTTCGGAAAGGGGATCTTATCTGCCTTGCTTCATGGAGATAAGTGACAGTGTTATAGTTAATGAGATTTGTGTATTGATAATGATTGCTATCGTCTCTGTGAAAAATGGTTTTCTGTGACTTATTTAATTTAATGTTTTCTGGTCCTTTGCAAAGATTAGATGTGCGCTGACGAGCTGCTCATGAACGTGCATCTCAATAAACTAAACAAAAATGGAATAGTGTAATGTTTTTTATAAGTGATGCTGACTCGGGTCGTGTGGCAAGTACTCAAACTAATAGCATTGTGACAGAGTTTTGCATGTTATCTAATTTTCTATGGAAAGGAGATTAGAGGCTGATAATAGTGAGAAAACCATATTGCTAACTAGGAAAAGTTGTGTGTTCAGAACTGATTGCTAAAAGAGATATGCACGGAGAGGTTTGCATGTCCAGTGAACTGAAGGAATGTCCGTAAGAGTTTTGCAAACTGAAGATCTGATGACCATAATCTAAAGTGTGCGAATGAGGATGAGGTGTGACAGATTCAAATGGGTTGACTTGAAGTGATCTGAGTGAGAAATGGAAGGGAAACAAGATCACAACAACACAAACATAACAAGCTTTTGTTTTGGATTACAGAGTCACATCGAACGAGTTTCTTCTACATTTGTTTTTTCTTTCTTTCGGCTGATAGTAAGCAGAAGAATTGCCGGCCATATCACAAATATGATCAAGTGTACATCTTCTTAGTTGAGAATGACAGTCCAACGTCATTTGTATGCTATTGGATAGCAACGCATATGCTGTGAACTGAATTGTTCGTGTTAAATTGGGTGTGACTGAATAGGTGATCTTGAGTACAAAATCCATTATGTAGTTTTCTATCATGTTGTATTAGGAAAATACATACCAATGCAGAAAAAAAAAGAAGGTCATATAGCTGATGTTTTGCTGTTGCATACGTTCATGTGTAAGATTGGGATCAGATTAAAACTTAATTTCTCTTCTGCGCATCATTAATTGTTTTTTTCTTCCCTTTTTCTATTATTGTGCTTACATGGGCAATCTCCATAGTTTTTCTGGGTTGAGTGTAGATTTTTTGTTGCAGGGGAATGTAGAATTTAATCATACAACATAATTTACCAAAAAAAAAAAAGTAATGGCTTGCATTTGTCGCGATGAATTACGCATGGATAGCTGAAGTGTTTTTGAGTGGAAGCGTTTAAAGCTTAATACATGGAAGAAAAGTAGGAAGCAAGTGTAAAAGCAGAGAGAAAAAGAGAAAGCTAGATAAAAGGGAAAGATCGACGGATCAAGAAAGGGGAAGGAGTGTATTAGTTTTTGAGGGTCAATGAGTGTGAATGTATGAGAGTAGGGTACATGGGTGAAAGCGTGAAGTTTCCAATTTGAGGAACAAACTGGTCTCCAAGCAATGTGGGGTGATAAATTCCAAGGAAATTGAGCAAAATATAAGTGTGGAGGGCAACTTTCCTCTTGGCTCAGGAGCTAATCATTTTGGTGCGTTTGTCGGGAAGCATATGAACTAGTACATATACAAAAGAAGTGGCAATCGAGAGCATTTTGGACTCCAAGCAATCCCAGTGGACCGATTGCGAGGGGTTTGAGCAAAATAAAGGCTTTCACAATCATCTTTTCCTTGGGTTTAGAAGTTAATCATTTTGGTGCGTCTGCCGAGAATTGCTTGGTACGTCTCTATAAGAGAGTACCATAGGTTCGCCTAGCGCCACATGTTGGTCGAGCTTGCGGACCCCAGATCTAATACATGAGCGAGGGGAGCTCATCCTCAGGAGCAACACAGACTCAAAGAGAGGAACGCGCTCAGAGAAGAGCCCTTGAAAGAGAAAGGAGAAGGTGGGAACCGCCAGGTGAGTGGACCTCGATTGGCTCGAAGAAGTCAGCCAAAAACGTGTACTCCCGTAGGAGAGTCGCGAATCAAGTGCGGAAGTTTGAAGGAGGGATCTTGAGGCCACGTGCATTAAATTTCTGGGATCGAAGTGATATCGACATCACACCTCTGTTCGAAATGGCTCAGCGGATTTCGGTTCACTTGGGGGACTTCACCAAGTTTTCAGGTACTTGGGACGAAGATCCGGATAGTTTTATCCAGCTGTTTGAGGTTGCCTGTGAGGCCAATGATGTAGTTGACCAGGATCAAAGGTTGAGAATTTTTCCAGCTATTCTCCGTGATGAGGCAGCCAATTGGTATGGGAATCTGACACCACAAGAGCGTGGAACTTATCAAATGCTCAAGGAAGCCTTCTTGGCAAAGTTTCGACGACAAGGCTTCCAAGATAGATTGGCCCAACAAATGGATTACTTGCGACAGGGAGTCAATGAGAGCATCGATAACTACATTCAGAGAATGTAAACGTTGGTAAGAAAGATGGGCGCAAATGCCCCGAACGATGAGACATTGAAACGAAGATTCATTTCGGGATTGAGAGATCCTACGGCACAGCAGCATATCAGCCTGACAAGACCGGGGACTTTAATGGATGCTAAGGAACAAGCAAGGCTTTGGGAGGAAGTCCAATTATGCCAACAAAGGAAGATGGAACTCTTATACGAGCCAATGGGAGGCCTAGGGAGCATACCGATGAAAGATCCTGGCCAAGGAAGTCCCGCATTGACGACCCCAGCTTTTGTAGCTGCCACTAGTATGCCAGGCGAGGTAAAGCCTGTGCTAACTGAAGAACGAATATTGGAATTGGTCATGCAAGCTATAAAAGCTGCCACAATGACCCAGGAAACATACACAATAAAACCAGAGGTGACTACAAACCCCAATCAAGTGTTTCGATCAAATACATGGTGTGGAAAGTGCCATGGTTACGGTCATTTAGCTTCAGAATGCCCTACCGTCTCAAGAGTATTTATAGATAGTTCGCCACCTAGAATGCGTTGCACTTTTTGTGGAAGAACAAATCACACGGAGGACTGATGTTATAACAAGAGAGCCTATGAAGAGAGGACCATGAAATCGGGAGACACAAGAGAAAGACCCTACACGGGATTGCCTGCTCAAAGTGTTCCACCCACATCTCGTTGGGAAAACAGACCGACTTATGGATATGGTGCTCAGGGTCAAGGAGGAGACTATCCAAGAGGAGTCGCACGTGATCAAAGGAGAGATGGTCCAATCCAGTGCTGGAGATGCCATGGCTTTGGCCATACTCAATCTAGATGTCCAAACGAAAAGAAACCAATTGATTATACTCCACTATGTAGGTACTGTAGTGGAGAGGGCCATTTTGATGAAGATTGTCCAAAACGAAGAGCTGCCGCTGGCAAGGAAAAAGGACCAGTAGGGTCCTCGAATTATGTTGATACTCAGATGCATTCCACATCGAGAGCTCAAGAGCACGTTCCTACAATCGGAGTAGTGTTCAAAACACCGAACCCTCAAGAAGGCTCTAGCTCGTCAATGCACTTTGTGGATGCTTACGAGGCCAAGAACCCGCATAAAGATCCAACTGTGGCAGTAGTCACAAGGACTCAAGAGTATTCGAAGACGAACCAAGGAGGCAAAGGTGAAGAAGGGAGTTAAGAGAAGATCATTGAGCGTGAAGAGGTAGAAAACCAAGTTGGAGGATTCGCTGAGCAGCAAGAGCTTGAGGATGGGGAAGAGATTGAGATTCTTCCACCAGTGACCAGGGAGTTTGTGCCGGGCATAGCACCATTCCCTGAAAGATTAAGGGCTCCGAAGTGTAGGAAGGAAAAACAGAGTTTGGAGGAAGTGGACATTGTAAAGTTGCTCGCTGACACGGAAGTCACGCTAGACATTGGTACATTGCTGAAATGTTCACCTGCTTATAGGAAACAATTCTACAATGAATATATTAAGAAGCCGAGGAAAGCTCGAGATAAAAAGAGACAAGATAAAGATGTCCAAGGGATCATTCAAAGCATTACGACGCAAATTGATTCGAACGCTCCAGCTGTGACAGTCGAGATTAAAGGGTATGCAGTCCCTGGTGCTCAGTTAGATAGTGGAGCCGCAGTCAACTTAATGATCGAGTTCATGATGAAAGCTTTGGGCCTCAACCACATGGAAGAGATGCCGATGTCTTTGAGAATGGCGGATCAAACACAAGTAAAGCCTGCGGGCCTTTTGAAGAATGTAAGCACAGTTGTGGGCGGTCTAGAGTTTAAAGTTGATTATCTGATAGTAAGACCAAGGACCTTAGAGGCGACCTTCTCGATCCTACTTGGACGGCCATGGCTGGTGCAAGCCGAATGTGTGCATGACTGGCGCACAGGTTTTATTTCAATAGGGCCAAAGTCTGATCGGGTTCAATTACAAGTATCCCCACCCTCGAGCAACAAGAAGAAGACAATAATAGTCGATGAGATGGAAAAGAAAGAAAAGGAGAAAGCAAGGCAAGAGATTGCACGAGCTAGGTTTTCTTTGAACACGGACACCTACAAGAATCTGCTTCAAGACGGGTTCAACTTACAGCTCTTTAAGAATCAAAACACGAAAATGGGAGAATATCAAAATCCATTGCTCTATAACGACGATTCCGATTAGGAGTTGTTAGGATGGTTGACACATACAAGTGACTTTGAGTGCTACATGTTGAGTATAGACGCAAGTAAAAACAAAGCTACTCAATCCCTGGAGAAGGGAACTTCAAAAGAAGAGTTGAAACTGGAGTTAGCTCCAACAATGGAAGTACAACAGTTGAGAGAAAGGGTCAGAATGCTAGAAGAAGAGCTTCTAAGGAGAAGTCGACAATCAGACAGAGAAGCGGAAAGTAAGACTAAAGTGTCGGAAGCCATTGCGAAAGCTGAACTAAAGAAATTGGGTACGGTTGAAAAAGGACAAAACAATGATTTATTGGCCAACCATGCACGCGTGATTGGAGAGCACGTTCCAATCACAGTGTCATCAAGGAATAAAGAATATTCGCGAGAAGCTCAGGTGGAAAAATGGGAAGTTTTTCCAGAAAAGTTCTTGAGTGTGGGGTCAGAGCTACCAGATGAAGTACGAGATTGTATTAAGTTGACACTCAAAAATTTCGGCAAGGCCTTTGCATGGTCATACAGTGATTTGAGAGGAATTGATCCCCGAATCTGCCAACATTATATAGACTTGGAAGAAGGCATACGACCAATATGTCAACGACTTAGGCGGACAAATCCAGTCTACTCGGAATTGATCAAGTTGGAATTGACTAAATTATTGGAAGCAGGATTCATATATCCCATCGCATCCAGTGAATGGGTATCACCAATTGTAGTTGTTCCGAAGAAAAATAAGAAAATCTGTATTTGCATAGATTATCGAAAGCTGAACGAGCGCACGAAGAAGGATCATTTCCCTTTGCCCTTTACTGATCAAATCTTGGACAGAGTAGCTGGCCATAAATTGTACTCATTTTTGGATGGTTTCAGTGGGTACAACCAGATCCAAATCCATGAAGAGGATCAATCAAAAACTACTTTCACCACGGAATGGGGCACATACGCATATCGTGTGATGCCATTTGGATTATGCAATGCGCCGGCCACATTCTAGAGGGCAATGATAGCTGCATATCAAGACTATTTGCAGGATTGGATGGAGATATTCCTCGATGATTTTGCAATCAGAGGCAATGATGGAAACATGATGGAGAGAATCGAAGCTATTTTACGAAGAAGCATCGAAAAAGGCAACGCATTAAATCCTGAAAAGTGTACATTTGGAGTACGAAGAGGATTGCTTTTGGGACATGTTATTTCCGAAAAAGGGATTGCGGTTGACGAGGATAAAGTGGAAAAGATCGGACAACTTCCACCTCCTCAAAACTTGCGGCAACTCAGAGGATTCTTGGGCCATGCAAATTATTATCGACGTTTTATATTAAATTTTGCATCAATAGCGGCACCACTGACGAATCTTTTGAGGAAAGACCAACAATACCAATGGACTGAAGAGTGTCAAGTTGCATTCGACTCGATCAAGGAGAGATTGATAAATGCACCAATCTTGGTAGCACCCGATTGGACGAGAGAATTCCATGTGCATACCGACGCTTCTCATACTGCGGTTGGAGCAGTACTATGCCAAGCCGATGAAAAGAAGTTGGACCACCCTATTTATTACGCAAGTCGCAACTTGAATAGCACTGAGAGGAACTACACGACTACAAAGAAGGAATGCCTCTCGATGATCTTTGCAGTGAACAAGTATCGGCATTACTTGATGGGAAAGCATTTCACGTTTTATGTGGATCATGAAGCCCTTAAGTATATCATTAATAAACCCGAGCTATCAGGGCGATTGATGAGGTGGATGCTACTCCTCCAAGAATTTCAGTTCACAGTAGTAACCAGACCAGGCAAAGCGCATATATTGGCTGACCATTTATCTCTAATTGTTAATGAGGAGCCAATCTCTGGTGTGCCCGATGATGCTCCTGATGGGCATCTATTCCAGGTTGATGCTAAAGTACCTTGGTATGCCGACTTGGTGAATTTCTTATGCACCACTAATTATCCACCAGGAGCAAGCAAGAGAGAGAAGCAAAAACTGTTAGCATTGGCAAAGCACCATAGCATCATTGGTGGGCAGCTCTATCGATATTTTGTTCATGAGAGCATTTATCGGAGATGTCTTGAGGAAGAAGAAGCAGCCCTAGTGTTGAGAGCATTACATGATGAACCTTGCAGTGGGCATTTTGCTGGTGAATTGACGGCAAGAAAGATTTTATTGGCCGGATATTGGTGGCCAATGCTGTTCAAGGACTCTCATACATACTGTAAGAAATGCGACAAATGCCAACGAATGGGCAAACCCACATTAGCACATGCTGCTCCTCTCACACCGGTGCTTGCTCTTAAGCCCTTTGAGAAATGGGGAATTGATTTCGTGGGGCCTATTGATCCTCCCTCAAGACGTCGGTCTAATAGGTATATTTTGGTCTGCACAGACTATGCTACCAAGTGGGTAGAAGCCAAAGCTCTGAAGACTGCCCGAGCTATTGATGTAGCTAAATTTTTATACGAACAAATTATCACTCGATTCGGATGCCCGTTGGAGATAGTGAGTGATAGAGGAACCCATTTTGTCAACGAACTGATCGAAGAATTAATGGAATTATATAAGATCAAACATAGAAAAAGCACTCCATATTACCCGAGGGCAAATGGACAAGTGGAGGTCACCAACAAGGTCCTTGAACAGATTCTGACAAAGATAGTAGCTGTGCATAGGCGAGACTGGGATGAGAGGCTTTTTGAAGCCTTGTGGGCCTATCGAACATCCTATCGAGTGACGACTAAGAGCACTCCGTTCTCTCTAGTATATGGCGAGGAAGCCATCTTTCCCATCGAAAAAGAAGTGCCAACATTAAGAGTGGCCATCGAGGCTAGGCTGGGAGAGGAAGAGTCATTAAAAGAGAGGTACATACAATTGGTCAAGCTAGAAGAAAAGACGCTTATTGCACAGCAAAGTCTGGAAGCCATTCAGAAGAGACGTAAAGAGAGGCATGATAAGAATCTCAAGACCTATGTGATTCAAGAAGGGGATTTGGTGCTAGTCTATGATAGTAAATATTATAAATTCCTGGGGAAGTTACATACAAGATGGGCAGGACCGTTTAAGGTGGTGGAACTCAATTCCAATGGTTCCATGCAAATTCAAGATTTAGGAGAAGAATGTGCTCCCGTGAAGGTTAACGCGCTTCGAGTTAAACCATATTTCAAGTGATATTAAGACGGGAGAAGCCAGACGAGATCCAAACGGAGGGACGTAGTAGACTCCTTGTACATAGACGTATAGTTATAGATAGATATATATATGCACATAGGTTAGTTATGATTTTTGTTGTTATAAATATTATCCTGTGCTAGCTCAAGAATTTTGGACTTCTAATATTTTTTGTGTTATGCAGAGACTGTTAGGAGCTAAGTAACAAAATGGCAGACCAAATAACGCAACTCTACTTGTACGAGCTAAGGATATATTTCTCGGACCAAACATTCACCCGCATGGACATAGATGTCGACGACTTTGAGACGGAATATGATGTTGAGGAAGCGCATTGGCTGGTATGCTTTATAAACCAGGGTTTGGGTGTTGCATTTTACATTGAGTGTTTTGAGGAATACCTGACTCGACATGTAGGATGGGCGGGAGATCGATATTACTATTTTGATCCTTCTAGGGAAATGCCTAATGAGGAAAACGATATCACTTGGGCTTGGGCAGATGTGTTAACGATAGGAAGTGATGACGAAGCTCCCGAAGTTGAGCCTGATTCGCCCTAGGGAAGTTGTCGGGATGCGAGTACGATGTGAGACTATATGAGACATTCTGGAGACTCACATTCTAGGACACCTAAGGAGAGGTATACGAGGGACTAAGGCATAGCCGGCTGTAGTTACCAAGTGAAAAGTCAAATCGATGAATACATATGTAGTGTCTGTAATTGAGAGAATGGAGTGAAGAGGTGGTTGATCTGTCAAAGGCTAGAGTGTATATGTTTGCATGTATGTGTGGGAACAGTGGGAAAAATCCCTTTCTTCCTCTCCCTAATTCTCAGGACTTGGGTGAACTAATTAACTATAAAAAAAAGAAGAAAAAAAAAAAAAAAAAAATTTGAGTTGATTGTGATCGTACCAATGCGCTATGGTGAGCTAGTAGGTGGGTGGATCTATCTTAGCCGGGTGGTTAGGACCACGAGCCGCAGCTAGTTTCGCCATAGGCTTGGGAGGTATATGTTTGTGTCCTAGCTACACGCCATAACGGGTTGGTAGGTAGGTGGAGCCATCGTGGCTGGGTAGTCACGACCACGAGCCGTATCCAGCTTCGTTATGGGCTAGCTGATATATGTTATGTGTTATCATTGTGTGTTTGTGTGTTGTGCGCTGCATTGCATTGGTAGATGGGTGGAATCAACCTGATCGGGTGGTCAGGTCCACGAATCGCATCCAGTGACAACGTAGGCCAACGTGTGAATATAAATAAAATCTACCTATGAAGTGATTCCCACTCCTGAGGGGGAGAGAGGAGAGGGCGATGATCGCCTGGAAGGGAACGTTATTTGCTTGTGTAATTGGTATGTGTTGTGCTCACTTTGAATCAACATTCTTGAAGGCACGGATATTCTCTATGTACTTATGGATGAGGCTTTAGTGAGGTACTGCAACGGTCTTGCTTTATAACTCGTGTGCTCTATCCGAGGGTTTTCTAGTGTTTGTGACACTCTAGGGTTCTGATGTATGTCTTCACTTGCACTCGAGTTTCAATGACTTTTGTAGGACGACGATGGGGATTCTTAGGGAGTGTCTAGTCATGTAATAATTGTACATAGCGGATAGTAGGTCAATAAAAGGGGTATGCATTTTGGGTATGTTGCATCTCCTGTTGGATTCATTTCCGTTGTTGTTGTTTATTTCGGTATTTCCATTTCTGTTTTTTCCACGATGACTGTTGCATGTGTAAAACATGGAAAGGTATGCATGCATTATTTTGGTTGAGACTATGTTCATAATGGTATGCATGAGCAATTTGATGTATGTTGGAATGGGAGTTGCATATATGTGCATGTTCTTGGAGCATTTGGAAGTGGCTGATTTGTATGTATTCATGAGTGATTTTTTGAGCACTAATAGCTTCAATGAGTGCAGGTCCACTTGGAATGATGGCTCGATGAAAAGTTATGTGAACCAATTGTAAATTGACATGTTCATGGTTGTTTGGATTTTATTGCAGCAAGAATGGCTCGTCGAGGACGACTTTGCAAATAAGAAGAGGGGAGTATGTTAGCTCAGAAAATGGTTGGTTTTGGTGCACTAACATGCTTCCATTTTGCATATTATATGTTGATTGCAGGTATCTGGCAAGGAAAGATGTTGGTCGATAACAATAAATTCTGATTAAATGTGGTAACATCAAGGCTAAATAAAAGGGGTCCAAAAATACACATATACAATATTCAGCGTGGGTTGTTGGAGTAAGAATTCTTCCTTGGCAGTGTCTTAGGTGATATGCATAGAAAGTGTGGGATGCTTGTTGAAGCACAACTATCTTTATAATTGCTCGAAGGGAGATTTTGCTCAAAAGTGGAGTTTCATTCAATGAGATGATTGGTAATGTCTTGTTGGGGGTTTTTTTCGTGGATGTGGAGGAGATGGACCGAAGGCAGCTCGGAGTCAGCTATCTTCAAGCTCGTCATATCAGTTATGGTGCTTTATCGAGATATAGAGTACCTTGCTCTCGTGTTGGCCGTTCATACTATGGGCAGGGGAGGCTTTGGGGCTATGTACTATGGGACTCTTCCAAACCGTACAAGAGTTGCAGTGAAGAGATTGGAAGGTTTGAGACAAGGAGAGAAAGAATTTAGGTCTGAATTGAGAATTATGGGTGGGGCAAATCATCACAATTTGCTCCAACTAATTGGATTTTGTGTTGAGGAAGAGAAGCGATTGCTTATATACAAGCTCATGGAAAATGGTTCATTGGATCAATGGATTTTTCAAAGTAGTGCTTCCTTGGCCGATAGAGGGAATACGGAAAAATTTGGAGGATGTAGAGCTGTGAAAAAGTTGAGTTGGGAAATAAGGTACAATATAGCAGTTGGGGTTGTTAAGGGACTCGCATATCTACATGAAGGATGCCGAAAGCATATTCTGCACTTGGATATTAAACCACAGAACATTTTATTGGATGAAAATTTCGTGCCAGGAAAGAAATGAGTCTAATGTGATGACTACTGTTAGAGGAACTCCAGGATATCTAGCACCTGAATGGCTTAAAGAGGGGGCCTTATCCATACATGGGATCACATTGACATATACAACTCTCTCTCTCTCTCTCCGTTGGGGGGAGGATCATTTTTTGTTTTTTTCCTTTTGTTGTGGTTGTGTGCAGGTGCGCACATGCAGTAGCAAGAAGAAGGTGGGGAGTGGACTCTATCGAGGTGAGCAGACAAGAGTTTCGCCGTTGTTGCTTTTTTTGCAAGTGTCGACGGGGTCAGAAGGGAAAGAGGATAGGTGCGAGCACGAGATGAGGGGCTTATGCTGTTATGCAGAAAAAGGAAAACAGTTCGGAAGGAGGTTTTCTGCTCTTTTTGGAAGAAAGTGGGAAAATATATAATCGGGTAGTATCAACATGTTGAGGAAAACCCTTTCGACTTGCTTCTGCAAGCGCTTGAGGACAGTGCTGGTACAAAAGATATGGAAGATGGACTGCTACAGAACGTGGGCTAGTGTAGATCATCGAAGTTATGCCTGTTGCAGTCATCGGAACCAAGAAGATTAAAGCCAGAAAATGGATTCCAAAAGAGCTAGTGAATCTTTTTGATGATTTCAAATTGTGATTATTTGAGAGATAAGCGATCGCATGGGTCGACACTTCGGAAAGGGGATCTTATTTGCCTTGCTTCATGGAGATAAGTGACAGTGTTATAGTTAATGAGATTTGTGTATTGATAATGATTGCTACCGTCTCTGTGAAAAATGGTTTTCTGTGACTTGTTTAATTTAATGTTTTCTGGTCCTTTGCAAAGATTAGATGTGCGCTGACGAGCTGCTCATGAACGTGCATCTCAATAAACTAAACAAAAATGGAATAGTGTAATGTTTTTTATAAGTGATGTTGACTCGGGTCGTGTGGCAAGTACTCAAACTAATAGCACTGTGACAGAGTTTTGCATGTTATCTAATTTTCTATGGAAAGGAGATTAGAGGCTGATAATAGTGAGAAAACCATATTGCTAACTAGGAAAAGTTGTGTGTTCCGAATTGATTGCTAAAAGAGATATGCACGGAGAGGTTTGCATGTCCAGTGAACTGAAGGAATGTCCGTAAGAGTTTTGCAAACTGAAGATCTGATGACCATAATCTAAAGTGTGCGAATGAGGATGAGGTGTGACAGATTCAAATGGGTTGACTTGAAGTGATCTGAGTGAGAAATGGAAGGGAAACAAGATCACAACAACACAAACATAACAAGCTTTTGTTTTGGATTACAGAGTCACATCGAACGAGTTTCTTCTGCATTTGTTTTTTCTTTCTTTCGGCTGACAGTAAGCAGAAGAATTGCCGGCCATATCACAAATATGATCAAGTGTACATCTTCTTAGTTGAGAATGACAGTCCAACGTCATTTGTATGCTATTGGATAGCAACGCATATGCTGTGAACTGAATTGTTCGTGTTAAATTGGGTGTAACTGAACAGGTGATCTTGAGTACAAAATCCATTATGTAGTTTTCTATCATGTTGTATTAGGAAAATACATACCAATGCAGAAAAAAAAAGAAGGTCATATAGCTGATGTTTTGCTATTGCATACGTTCATGTGTAAGATTGGGATCAGATTAAAACTTAATTTCTCTTCTGCGCATCATTAATTGTTTTTTTCTTCCCTTTTTCTATTATTGTGCTTACATGGGCAATCTCCATAGTTTTTCTGGGTTGAGTGTAGAGTTTTTGTTGCAGGGGAATGTAGAATTTAATCATACAACATAATTTACCAAAAAAAAAAAAGTAATGGCTTGCATTTGTCGCGATGAATTACGCATGGATAGCTGAAGTGTTTTTGAGTGGAAGCGTTTAAAGCTTAATACATGGAAGAAAAGTAGGAAGCAAGTGTAAAAGCAGAGAGAAAAAGAGAAAGCTAGATAAAAGGGAAAGATCGACGGATCAAGAAAGGGGAAGGAGTGTATTAGTTTTTGAGGGTCAATGAGTGTGAATGTATGAGAGTAGGGTACATGGGTGAAAGCATGAAGTTTCCAATTTGAGGAACAAACTGGTCTCCAAGCAATGCGGGGTGATAAATTCCAAGGAAATTGAGCAAAATATAAGTGTGGAGGGCAACTTTCCTCTTGGCTCAGGAGCTAATCATTTTGGTGCGTTTGCCGGGAAGCATATGAACTAGTACATATACAAAAGAAGTGGCAATCGAGAGCATTTTGGACTCCAAGCAATCCCAGTGGACCGATTCGAGGGGTTTGAGCAAAATAAAGGCTTTCACAATCATCTTTTCCTTGGGTTTAGAAGTTAATCAACTACTCATGGTAATTCTTTCGCATTGTTGGATGCTTTATTTGTGCCAAGGATCAAGAAAAATCTGTTATCAGTTTCGGCATTAGCCAAGATCGACTTGGTTCTGAGATTTGTTGATGACACATGTATAGCTCATGATCTATCAAATGGAAATTTCATTTTTGCTTCTTGGATTTTATATTGTGGGTTGTATAAGCTCATAGATTTTGCAAAATTTGTGAATGATTCAACATGTGTAGTTCAAGATTCTCAGGCTATATCAGATGCAAAGTTTTTCCATGCACACTTTGTTCATTTGAATTTCTCTACTTCGATATGCCTACAGAAATCTCAAATGGTGTCCTCTTTGCCCAAACTTGAGGCACCTGGTAAACATGTATGTGAAAACTGTATTTTGGGCAAAATGCAGCACTCCTCCTTCCCAAAAGATGTTCAATTCAAGCTACTCAAAAATTTTAGCTTGTTCATAGTGATGTATGTGGTCCTATGCAAACACCTGCTTTTGGGGACTATCTTACTTCGTGACTTTCATTGATAATTTTTCCAGGCATGCATGGGTATATCCATTGAAAGCAAATTCCAAAGTACTTATGTGCTTCAAACAATTTCTGGTTTTGGCTGAAAATCTGTCATCATGTAAACTGGGCACCCTCCATTCTGATCGAGAGGGGGAATATATGTCTTCTGACTTTAATGCAATTTTGGTTGAATGTGGTATAAAACATTAGTGTACAGTGCCATATACACCTTAATAGAATGGATTTGTTGAAAAGAAGAATAGATCACTCATGGAGATGGTTAGGTGTATGGTCAAGAGTCAAGCTTTACCACAAAGTCTTTGGCTTGCGGTTGTTTTGTGTGCAGCATATGTACTTAACAGGTGTCCCACCAAAGCATTGAATTCTACCACTCCATATGAGGCTTGGCATGGTCACAAGCCATCTCTTGCTCACCTACGTGTCTTTGGTTGTCTGACATATGCATTAGTGTCTGAACAACAATGCACAAAATTGGATGATAAAGTAGTGAAATGTATTTTTGTTGGGTAGAGTTCTGAAAGCAAAGGCTATCATTTGTATCATCCACATACTAAACACATTTTGGTTAGCCATGATGTTTTTTTGTGGAAGATGTTATTCAACCATTACTTTCATGTACTAAGGAGACATCAGTTAGCTCCAAAGATGTATATGACACCTTTCTACCTCTTTTACATGCGAAAAATCTAGAGCTAGTCCAAATGAGGCAACTTTTCAACCTTTATAGGTTCCACATGTAGATCATTCCATTTTTTATACAGATTTACATGATGCACTTATTGATGAGAGAACTAATATAGAGGAGGAAAAAACTATGCCTAAATGACTAGTGTAGTCTTTGTGAGATAATAAATTAGATGCATCTCTATCATATCATACTTGTTGAGGCTTTCGTAGTGCTGCTTTTACATCAGATTGCTATGCTATGATCGCATGAAAAATGGTACCTAGTCTTTATGTGACTTGCCTCTTGGAAAGAAGGTCATTGGCAGTAACTGGGTATACAAGCTGAAGCATAGGCCTGATGGAATAGTTGACAAGTATAAGTTTAGGCTTGTTGCAAAGGGTTATCCTCAAGAAAGAGGCATTTATTTTGATGAGACCTTTGCTTCCACATGCCAAATGACTACTATTCATAGCATCTATGCACTTGCAGCTCATCGTGGTTGGAACATACATCAGTTGGACATTAAAATTGCATTTTTGAATGGTGACTTGCATGAAGGCATGTATGTTTTTCAGCCCCATGCTTTTCTGTATAAAGGGCATGAAAACAAAGTGTATAGGTTGAAAAAGGAGTAGGTTTCTTCTTACTCAACCAAGATATGCATGAGTCTCCAAGGAAAAAGCAATTACCACTAGTGGACACGTGAGTATCATAACAACGAGCCCAATCAGTATCTATAAAAGCATGCAAGCATGGCTAAATATCTCTTCCATAAAAGAGACCTAAGCTCAAAGTGCCTCTAAGATATCTAAACACATGTTTCACTACTTCCCAATGCTTAGTGTCAGGGTTATGCATGAATCGACTCAACTGGGAAACTGCATATTGTATATCCCGCCTTGTGTTGCATGCATATATAAGACATCCCACAGCTTGATGATAAAGAGAAGTGTCAAATGCATCACTAGAATCCTCAACTGAGAATCTAAATCCTGTCTCAAGTAGTGTGGAAATTGGCTTGCAATCCTCAAAGTCAAAACTCTGAAGTAGTTTTTCAACATACTTTTCTTGATGCATAACAATCCCCCCCTCAACAGATGCAAACTGGATGCCAAGATAGAAGCTCAAAAGACCAAGATAAGTGACATCAAAAGTATGCTGCAAATTAGCCACAAGAATGTCAAGTTTTGCATCACATGACTAGTCAAAAATATGTCATCGACATAAAGAACAAGCACTATAAGATCAGCCCCATTTTTGCGTACATAGAATGTGCTTTCAATTGGACTACATGTGAAGCCAAGAGCAATCAAGTGCTTATGGATTTTGTCATACCATGCACGTGGAGCTTGCTTCAGACCATACAAGGCTTTATGCAAGCGACAAACCATATGCTCTTTCCCTTTCATAGCAAATCCAGGAGGTTGCTTCACATAGACCTCTTCTTGCAAATCACCATTCAAAAAAGCTATTTTTATGTCCAATTGATGCACTTTCCAAACTCGATGGGCAGCCAATGCAAACATGGTATGAATGCTAGTTATGTGTGAAGTAGGTGCAAAAGTTTCCTCATAGTCAATGCCATATCGTTGTGTGTTGGTAGCAGCCAGAGGCATAGAAGACGCGGAAGCATGTAAAGACAGAGCAGGGAGCCAGTCAAATCAATTTTTCAAAGATTTATGTTTTATAAATATTCTTCAAAACCTCCAACAGTGATTTTCATCACTATTACAACATATGTAACATAGAAAAAACCCTTTTTGTAATGCATAGCTCCATTTTGTGCAAGCCGAGGAGTCCTCGAGCTTGAGGAGCTTAGGTAGAATGAGCGTACCAATTTTGGTTATTTTTAGACATCGTTTACCCTCTCAAATAGCGCATAGGACCTATTTTTTAACTATGTCGGTCACTAGATGTGAAACCGGTCAAAACTAGTCTAGAATCTATAAAAAGAGCTAGAGAGCTCATTTTTGAGGTTGGTTAGTGTGAGCTTAGAGCTATTTTGAGCTTGTAATTGAGATCTTGAGCAATAGAGTTGATTTCTCACCTTCCATTGTGTCTTGCTTGTCTCTTCGTAGTGTGTATGTGTGTGTGCATCTCTATGCTTCTCACCTTCACTCTCACTTCATCTCACATTCACAATCTTCATATCACTCCTATCTCTTCCGCGGATTGACATTAAGGAGGTGGAGCTTCTTAACGTGGTTCTCACCATTGTGCTAGAGCAACACCAAATTTGGCGCCGTTGCCAGGCATCGAGTCTAGGACGAATGTGTGATGGTAAGAGTATAGCAAGAAGTGGCGTTGGAAGGTAAAAAATTTCAGTTTTTTTTGTTGTTTTTACTTAGTTTTTAGTGTTTTTCACCTCCCCCACACTCCATCTTCATCACCGCATCATCATCTTCATCTCCAAAAAAATCAGAAAATTCACCATATCCACCCATTCTCCTCATTTCCCCTCATTTGTGCATGTGCGAGAGAGAGAGAGAGAGCTTTTGTGCTTGTGTGTACTTGTGTGTTTTTTAGTTTTCTTGTAGGTACAGAGCTCCAGTGCATCAGGAAGGCTACAAAAAGGTAAGAAATGTACTCTCTGTCAGAAATTGCCGACTGTGTCAGACCATCACGATGGTCTGCAAAGTTTGGAATTTGAGGTAGGTGACCACACCAGCGTGTAGGCGACCCTTGCGCATCTAGGAATCCATTGTTGCATTTGCAAAATTCATACTTTGGTGGACCATCGCGATTGGCTCAGACCATTGCGATTGGCTCAGACCATCGCGATTGTGTCACACCATCGCAATTGGCTCACGCCATCGCGACGGCTCGGCCGGACCATCGCGACAGTCTCGCACCATCACGATGGTTCACTTGAACCATCGCGACGGTCCTTGACCATCACGATGTTTCCGTCGACCCCACGCCATCGCGATTGGCTCATGCCATCGCGCCGACGCTGCCACGTGGTAAGCTAGACCATCGCGACAGTTCGCTCCCTTGGACCATCGCGACAGTTCGCTCCCTCGAACCATCCCGACAATACCCTCAGACCATTGTGACGCCTCGACATTTGAACCATCGCGATTGGCTCACTCCATCGTGCTTTGTGACCATCGCGACGGGCTCACGCCATCGTGATTGCCCCGTTGACCGTTGACCTACACCATCGCGATTGCTCACTTCTATGCCATCGCGACTGTTCATCTCTGACCATCGCGACAGTTCGCTTCATCAGACCATCGCGATTGTGCCACACCATTGCAACGGTTCACCTGGACCATCACGACGGTCCCAGACCATCGCGATTATCTCAGACCATCGCGATTGCTCACCCCAAATGCCAATTTTAGGGTTTGATTTTTTGACCAAATTTGGGGCTATTTTTTGAACATTTTTGGGTGGTTAGACTCATAAGAGACCCCTTAGCTCATATTTGGAGAAAAACCTGTTTGTCAATCTTTACCCCCCAGGGCATGAACGGTCATATCTTTTTCATCCGAAGTCCGTTTTTCGAGTTTTATAGCTCATTAGGAAGCTCTTTACGAGTACTACGTGACCTCGACTGTTTTTTTCATAAAGAATACATTGATTTTTAGATAAGCTAATTTGAGGTTGACATAGTTGGGACTAGAAAGCCAGGGGGCAGGATAAAAATTTTGGGCAAAAGGGAAAGGAAATTAAAAGGTGTATATATTCAGGTGCTTGATCATCCATTGTGAATTGGTCTAAACATTGAATTTTGGCAGGTCTAGCAAGGTCAAACAAGGGCAATCAAGGCAAGGCAGTGAAGAACGCAGGGCTTGGGAAGCGCGGCTTCTTGGGCAATCAGAGCAACCAACAAAGCGGACTCAAGGTTGGAAGATTACTCAACCCCCTCAGTCAATTATTAGCTTAGGCTAAACGGTAGCTTTGTGGATTAATGACGATAGGAACACATCAAGTATAAGAGACTTAAATTTATCAAGTCTAAGACTAAAGATAAAGGTGTGTGATACGAAAACTTAAAGGAAAGAACATAAGTCAGACGGAACGAGAACTCAAAGTACCACAGAAAGTTGAATTCATGACGCATACATCTAGACAAGAATCTAAAGGGGTTTAAAAAGAATCGAGAAAGTAAGAACAAAGAATCATTGACGATATGAGCGTGTACTGAGTGTGCAAGGAAGTAAATTCATGAACCTTAGATCGGGCAAACATATAGGTAAGTCAGATCGACAAAGCCTTAGATCATCAAAAGCAAGTGTAGGAACTACTGCACGATCGTGGGCTCAACAATTGAATAGTAATTACCCCTATGAGAGCTGAGACACGAGTGAATCAAAAATGGCATTTAGCACAGAAAGACTAGAAGGAGGGTCAAATGTAGCATATTTAGAAAGACCTGAAGGACCCTATAGAACTCAGTTAGAATTTGTCTGAACCAACTGATCAGGTGCTCGCATCTATGAGGATGGTTTGAGAAGACAAGTGGTGCAAATGCACAACCCGGACCAACCCATTGGATTGGAACGTCCAGTGGTGAAATTCGAGAGAGACGCTTACATAGACAAGGAAGGAACGATGTACATCATAACTACGCAGCCAAACAATACGAATGAGTTTGGCGTAATTCAGTTGGAGTCAGAAGCTAAATCCCAAGGAAAAGAACCAGTAGGAGAAGAACCTAGGACACCTAGAGGGAAATCTGTACTGACACGAGTACTAGTTCCAGATTGGATCCCTCAGGACAATAGAAGCATGGAGTTGTTTGTAAATAAAGAAACTGACGAAGCATTTTGGAGGTACAGAACGGAACAACCTAGTGAGGTAGGCTCCATCATAATCTACGAGTTCAAGGACCCGGATACACCTGGAAAGGTTGTATACCTAGATGAGACTTCAGAAAGAGTATTTGTGGTGCCAGACCACGCTAGAAACACATACACATGGAAAGGCGAGTTGGTATTCCCTCCATCATGAGCAAACGTAAACGCGAGCCAACAAGGGGCAGGGACATCCTCAGCCCATGGCATGCAAAGAGAAAAGAACAAAGAAAGACCGGAAGTAAGCTTCAATCATCCCATAGGGAGGGATAGAACCCCCAGAGACACGGACAGAGTGGAAAGACAAAGAATGCCAGGTGATAGAGATGATTTTCCTCTACCTAGGCCACGTGAACACGCAAGAATACTAAGACCCACTCAGTTAATAAAGTCCATGAAAAATTATTTTGATGGGACAGGAGATCCCTACGACCATGTTGCAGAATTCAAGCAAGTACTGAGAGCAGAGCAAGTCGAAGACCTGTTCACGCAATATAATGCTTTTGGACTAACGTTAAAGAATACAGCTTTAACTTGGTTCCAACCTTTGCAACAGAGGCAATTTAGAGACATCCATCACTTTTTAGAGTCATTCATCACTGAATTCTCTAAAAGCGGGATCAGACATGACACGTCTTCGTTGATTCATAGCTTCAAACAGACCCCTCGAGAAACAGTAAGACTGGCGAGACGTAGATTTAGACAATATGTTGAAAGATGTCCAGTACAAGAGTTACCTTCACAGGCCAAGCAAGTGTCATTATTTTTAGATGGTCAGTTGAGCTCTAAACTACGCTCCTATGTATACTTGAAAGAACCCAGAACGCTAGAGCAGTGTGTAAGAATTTGCATAGACATTGAGGACAACTTAGGAGATGAGTTGGAACTCTCAAAGGTCTATAAAGACTCAGATTGTTCATCTCTAGCATCCACAAAATTGTCAAGTTCGATAGAAGACCTAGCAGAAAAAGTGGCCCAGAAACTAGGAGTTTCTAGTAGACAAATGCCTAGGGTAACAACAAACAAGCGTTGTTACACTTTTGGTGGTGACCATTTAGCAAATGTGTGTCCCAATGCAACACAAACACAAGCCAACCCTAGTGACCAATATTGCACTATTGAGAGAAGATACACAAATCACACGGCTCAAGACTGCCCATACAACAAACAGGCAGTGAGACAGAACTACCCGCAAGCATACCCGTAGCCAGGTAGGTATCAAGGCCAATACAATACTCAGCCTCATTACTATAGGCCTCCTCAAAATTATCCGTATCAGGCTCAACAAAGACCTCAACTTGTCTTAGCTCAGCAGCCACCCCCATCATCTAATGTCATCTCAGTGAAATACGCTACTGCAGAAGAGAACCTCAATAGAGCTTTAGTTCCCGTTTCACCCCTAATTACTGACAGTGATCCGAACTCTAACAGTTTTGACTCTACTCATGTAGATAGTCCACCCGCATACTACACAGAGTCGCCAGAACACGTAGAGACATATCATTACGATAGTCCACCATTGGAACCTAATTGGGAGCCCGACTATGCTAATGTGATGTACACAAACCTCAATCCGTGGCCCCAATTGAGACAGCAAAGACCACAGGGCCCTAGAGGACCATGCTTTAGGTGCCAAGGAGATCACTTCATAAAGGATTGTCCACATCCTCCAGTAGCAGGACAGTCACAGTACTATAACATACAAGGCTTTTGTGCCGACTGTGGTAAAGAACATATAATCAAAGATTGTCCTAAGAACCCTGCTAATGTGTCAAATGTGACACCGATCAACGTGATAGGTATTGTGCACAACGCGGACGGATCCAACCCTACATATGTGCCTATCCAAGCTATAACAAGAGCCCAGGTGCTCTTACAAAGCCAACAGCTTAATCAAGAGAAAATAGCCAAAACTAGTGAAGTTGGAGAATCTAGCAATAAAAAGACAAAATCCTGGAAAGATTCCAGAGAAAGAATCAAGAGAAAATGGAGCAAAAGGATAACTGAGTTGGAAGGAAGTCTCAAGGAATCTAGAGCCAAAATCCTAGAGTTGACTTCAATGGAATTGAATCAAGAGAACCCAGCTCAGAAATCAGGATCAGTTTTAGCAGAACCCATACCAGAAAATCTAGACATGATGTTTCGTGCGTATCAAGCTAGAATAAAGGAAGGACCTCAAGTAGCTGAAATGAGTAAGAACTACCCACGAGCAGATCTAGAAATTGAGAGGACTAAACTTTTTATGAAGATGGTAGAATTAGCACAAGCAATGTTTGAAGCCTCTAGATATCTTAATTGGAATAACATGGCAAAACCTAAATTACACTTTCAAGGATTAATGGAGAGGCTAGAATACTTGATAGAAAGCAAAGAGAAAAAGGATCAGCATAGGATCCCTATCCCAAAGACATCGGAAAGGAATGCACCAACCTTGCCTCAAGTACCCGATACTGAAAGTGAAGACAACCTGTCTTCCATACATAGGTACTCACATGAATTTCTGAGAGAGATCCAAGAAGAGAAGTGGAGAAAAGAACAAGGAACCCATCCTCCTATTCAAGAAATAGACGACTTACAGGAACAATTTCCCCAAGACATCCCCTCTATTTACGATGATGTAGAGGAAGAACAACTGAGTGAACACACAGGTTTTGAATCCAATTCTTTGCAAGAATTACCTCAGTTCACAGGAGCTTGGGAAGCTAAGTCTATTAGTATGAGAGCACCCACGATAATAGTGAGCAATGAAGAATCAATGATCCCAAGAAACACGGAAGTGATCAAGAATACCAAAGTACAATGTAATCTCACCCTAGAAGAGTTGTTAAAGGTTAAACCAGAATTGTGGAAGCATGTAGCAAATCAATTCCCCGAGCTTACTACTACACCCTCAAAGATAGGAACACACCAGAAGGTACCAGAGGTACCTGTAGAAAAGATCGGAGATGTAAGTGAAGGAGAGGAAGGTAACACTTATCTTCCAATAACCAATCAGGGCTACACCACGAAAGCCATCTTAGATTCAGGAGCCGGAGTAGCCATTGCTACCACTGCTTTATGGAAACGTTGGGGTAAGCCAGCATTAAGACCTACCAGGATGAAGCTACAAATGGCTGACGGACACATAGAAAAACCATTAGGCTTACTAGAAGGCATATCTCTCACCACTTGTGGTGTGGAGTTTGAGCATACCTTTGCCATTTGTGATTTTAGTAAGAATCATGCTTACGAGATGATATTGGGACGACCATTCATGCGTCAGTTGCAAATTGTACAAGATTGGGGAACTAATTCTTTGTACTTGCAACATTTAGGAGTGACTACTAAAGTCAATCTTAAAGACTATTCACATCGAGATGTACCCCCAATACAATGGAATACCATCCATAAGACAAAGGTAGAAACAGAATATGTACACTCATTAGAGTCATACCCCTCATGGTTACACGAGGACACTCATTTATGGATGTGTAAAGTGGCAAAACAAGAGGAAGAACGGTTAGAAGCTAGGACCTTAGGTGCAGAACAACATCCATGAACCCTTCAAGACCCAGCTTATGCACCAGTAGTATTTCCAGATGAAGAATTTGAACCCCATGGTTGGGCAGAAATCCTAGCAACCATGGACGTAGCCATCAATGAAGAACAATGGACACCCCACTGTGACAAGGATGGCTATGACATTTCAGTTTTCACGATAGAGCCAATCATGTGTGATTCAATTTTGGAAGAATGTGAACCTAGCACTGATGCATTTGAGGATGCAAGTGATTTCAATTTAGAATCAATTATTATGGACCCACCCTTTGCATCAGAAGAAGAATATTTCTACGAAGTAGAAACTCACCTGCAGAGACACGAAGAAATTATGAATGAGGTGAGGTTAGCCACTCAAGTGACCACTAAGAGTGAAGGAAATAAAAGAAAGAAGAAAGAAATCATGTCAGAAGAGGAAGAATCTTTGTTTGAGGTTCCAGAGAACTTCAAAAAGTATGAAATAGAAGATAGAAGAATAATGGTATGAATGCCTAACAGAAAAGCTGACATTGGAGAAGTATATGATAATCGAGAGAAAACCAAGAAAATAATAGTTGTCATAGAAGGAGAAGAAGAAAAATGTACATACATAGGGCATGATTTGATGACGGAAGAAGAAGAAGAATTAGTTGCCCTATTGCGCGAATATAGAGATGTGTTCGCTTGGAGTTACAAAGATTTCAAAGGAGTAGACCCGGATATATGTTCTCATAAAATCCCTATGACTCCAGATGCTACGAAACAAAAACCATATACTTACAATGATAACTACGCTGCGAAGATTAAAGAGGAGATAGATCGCTTGATAGAAGCAGGATTCATTTACGAAATTGAGCATACCGAATGGGTATCCCCCATTGTGGTTCTGCCCAAGAAGAATGAAAAATTGCATGTGTGTATTAACCTTAAAAAAGTTAATGCCGCCACAATTAGAGACAGTTATCCTCTTCCTATCACAAAACATTTATTGGAAAGAGTTGCGGGCAAGGAAGTTTATAGCTTCCTTGATGGTTTCTCAGGCTATAATCAAGTAGCCATTGCTCCAGAAGATCAACACAAGACGGCTTTTGCCACTGAATGGGGCATATTTGCATTTCGAGTGATGCCATTTGGCTTAACAAATGCACCCGCTACTTTCCAGCGACTCATGTGTCATGTTTTCAAGGAATTCTTACGCAAGAATTTGGAAGTTTATGTCGATGACTTATGTGCACATTCAAATATAAGACAGACACATATCCCAGAGTTAAGACAAGTGTTTGACAAATGTCAAGAATATCAGGTTTGTTTGAACCAAGAAAAATGCATTTTCATGGTCAGACAAGGCAAAATTCTAGGACACATTGTGTCAAAGAATGGAATCTCTACGGATGAAGAAAAAGTGAAAGTAATTGCCGATCTACCTAGACCAACTAATGTAAAGGAAGTACAGGCATTTATGGGACATTGTGGTTATTATAGACGATTCATACACATGTATGCAATCATAGCCAAGCCTCTGTACTCTCTTTTGACCAATTTTGAATGGACAGACGAATGCGAGAATTCATTCAATGAACTCAAACGACGTTTGTGCTCAGCACCTATATTGGCAACCCCGGATTGGAGTAAGCCATTCCATGTACATGTGGATGCATCTAATTATGCCATAGGATGTGTGTTAGCACAACCCACGAGTGAAGGAAATATAGATCTCCCCATAGCCTATGCGAGTAGACAGTTGAACGCAGCAGAAAGAAATTACACCACTACGGAACGAGAAGGATTAGGGATTATCTACGCAGTAAAGAAATTCAGGCATTATTTGTTGGCAAACAAGTTCAAATTCTTTACAGATCAAGCACTATTGTACTTAGTCAACAAGCCATGTAACACAGGACGATTAATACGTTGGTTTCTATTACTCATGGAGTATGATTTTGAAGTGGTAGTCAGGAAAGGAAAGACACATCTCAGAGCTGACCACCTCTCGAGATTAACCATAGGAGAAGCTCCTCAAGGGATAGCGGATGAATTACCAGATGCATATTTGTTTAACCTTGAGGTAGCACCAGAATGGGCTAAGCCTATAGTCCCTATTCTTACATATGGACCCAAGAATCCTAAGATAAGGATCAAGAAAGGAGAGATTACAAAGTCTCAAAGATATAAAATCATAGCAGGTTGCATATATAAACAGGATAATCAAAAGATTCTTGCTTGTTGCATAGATGAATCAGAACATGCGAATTGGTTGCAATTAGCACACATAGGTGCATTAAAGCAACATCACTCGAAACATCGTACTTTGCAGACTCTGCATAGACTAGGAGTATATTGGCCTTCAATGGAAGAAGATGTCTACAAGTTATGTAAAGAATGACATGTTTGTTATGAAAGACCACCTGTAGAACATGCTACGTTATATCACGTGTCTCTCACACCAGACTGGAGTGAACCGTTAGTGACGTACTTGAGGACAAAAACATTCCCTCAAGGAATGACTTTAGCACGACAATGAAGTCTCAAGCAGGAAGCTCAAGACTATTCACTTATTGGTGATAATCTATATAAACGAGGAAGAGACGGATACTTAAGACAGTGTGTTCATGAAAGCGATTACTTGAGCGTACTAGAGACTGCACACCAAGGTGTTGCAGGAGGTCATTTTGGACCTGATCGGATAATCAAAGCCATCCTCTTTGCAGGATTATGGTGGCCCACTCTTCACATGGATGCACATACCTATGTAAAGAGATGTGATGTGTGCCTAAGAACTCAGTTTCCTACTCGTAGAGATGAAATGCCATTGAAACCCATGATGGGAGGACGTGCATTTTCTAAGTGGGGCATAGATTTTGTAGGACCCATTAACCCCCCTGCAAAAGGTACTCATGCTGAATACATTATTGTTGCCACAGATTATCTTACCAAATGGGTAGAGGCAAAAGCCACAAAAAAGAATGATGCACAAACGACTGCAAAATTCTTATTTGAAAATGTCTTTACAAGATATGGATTGCTTATAGAGTTAGTGAGCGATCGAGGAACTCACTTTCTAAACCAAGTCATTGAATGTTTGTTACAGGATTTTATGGTGATTCACAAGAAATCTGCACCATATCATCCTCAGGCCAATGGTCAGGCTGAAAGCACTAACAAGATCCTTTGTAATGTACTGATGAAACTCGTGAACAACAAACGTTCATATTGGGACAAACAGTTACACCACGCTGTTTGGGCATATCGAGTGGCCTACAAGACCGTACTCAATGCAACTCCCTTTCAAATGGTTTTTGGTCAGAATGCTGTGCTTCCTTTGGACTTCCTGATACCGACCCTTAAGGTTGCACAAGAACATCAGTGGACCGGCCATGAATTATCAGCAAGAATAATGGACTTGGAACGATTAGGAGAAACCAGGCTGAAAGCAGCAGCAAGAATATACGTGGCAAAGAAGCGATAGAAAGCATATTTTGATGCACATGTGAAAGATAAAAGCTTGAAAGAAGGAGATTTAGTTCTAGTATATACGCTGAAACAACACGCACGGAAGTTAGAAAATCAAGGTTATGGACCTATGATCATTAACAGACTCTCAACAAATGGAGCAGTACAATTAGCCACCTTAGAAGGAGACATAATGTCTAATTACATTAGTGGTTGTAGAGTCAAGTTATATCAGGAACCTCTTACTGAGGATATGCTTAGACAACTCACGTTGGCAAAGAAGCGTAATGAGGAAGAAAATAGAATACGAGTTGAAGCTGAGGCAGAAGCTATAGAACGCATTAAGCGCATGAAGTTAAGAAGACAAGGACTAGGGAGAGAACATTATAACCATCTAGAAACATCACCCAGATACCGCATGGCCATGTGTCAAGTAAAGTCAACCACTCATCCTAGCATAGTGGACAAGAGACCATTCATCACAGTCAGGCTAGAGCACGGCAACCCTTGCCAAGAGCTCAGGGCTTTAATTGATTCAGGTGCTGCGACTAGTGCGATTAGATGGTTCCACTATAAGGACTCAGGAATAGAAATGCGGCCAATTGAGGCATACCTCATAGGGCTAGGAGGCATGGAAACCCCTTGCATGGGCGAGGTGGATCTTCCTATCCTCATAAACGAAGTGACCTTGACAGTGAAACTACTAGTGTGCCATGACGACGACCTGATAGAACCCCTAATCCTTGGCCAAGATTGGCTATACGATCACTGAGTGGACCTAAATCTTAGACAAGGCTCCTTACAAATTGGAACCTTAGATCAGAAGCGAGTGATACCGCTTGACTTCCCTAATGGCATTCCGACTGAGGTTTGTAACCCTAGACCCTATGAAAGGCATGCGACGAAAGATCGGAAGATCTTTGGTCAGATCAGTCACGTTACGTCTACACCAACCCACGCGGGCTTGGCGATGGACAATTGTCAATCTAAAGGACGTCAAGAGATTTTCCCTTGGGCTTCCTGCAAATTAGAAGGGTCAACCACCCCACCACTTGGTCAAATGGACACCAGCGGTCAGGAGGGTTACATCAGCGGACAAATGGGGACGATTGCAGGTCAGGTGGACTTCATCAACGTCCACATGGGCAAACCACCCTACAGTGCCCATCCTTCCACACTTACTGCGAACTGGCCTAGATTAAAAGTACAAAATGGAGCACTTCCTAATGGGCAGGTTTCGTAAGTGTTGGACCTCCCTTCTTTTCCAAAGCAGAGTGTCCATCCGACCTCTCAACCTCAACCACAAAGGAGTCAACCACGACAAAGGAACCCAGGCCGACGACAATATCAGACGACACAAAGAAAGCAGCAGTATCAGTATCACAAAGCAAGCGGCACAAGACAGATATGGGTGCCAAAAGGACAGAAAACACCGACAAGTTTCAACAATGTAGACAATGACAAGAAGAAGTTTCAGCAAAAGCAGAGATAGTATCCAAAGTCTTCTGAATATTCTTCTACGAATACAAACATTCGACAAATTTGGATCGCCAAGAAGTACCTTACAAACCGACCCACACCCACGCAGATTTGGGTACCCAAACAGTGTATAATAGCTCAACCCTCAAGCCATGTAATATATAACCCTCAGAAATCTCTTCACCCTTTAACCCCACCACATCCGATCTCAACTTCTGTCCCTCAAAAGAAACATTCCACCCGCTCAGAAACTCTTAGGAAATGGATACCGAAACATATCCAGACACCTTCTATGACTCCCTTATCTAACATAACTCCCACCCCGATTAATCTACAACCTTGTAATAACTCATTCATGACTGAACCTTGTACAAATCCACACACTATAACCCAACATCACCTGTAATAACATCTCATCAAAGCATTGCATGCAATATCTGAAAACATATAGGTGTCTAGAGACCTGCACTAGTTCTGCAAGAAGCATTGCATCAATCACATCACAACACTTGGCTGCACGGGTTACACATCGGCTATGGAAAGGGATTACGGTCTCACTTTCATGGGATCATGATTAATTTCCATACTAATGTGTTAATCCTATGTAGCAGATCTTCTACGCACTCGCATCATACATCATGCAGGCAGAAGGGCCATCAGAAGCTGGGCCCAATGCACCAATGGCCAATATTGGAGAACTACTAGCGGAGCCCCATCCTACGGCTCAACCACCTGAATTTCAAGGTTTCCCAGGGCCCATGCCAATTGACGATCCCCCAGGGGTTATACTGAGAAGATTCATCACAATTCTCACTAGTTTCAAGGGCTTACAGGACCATTAGCGGATGCTGATTTTATATTTGAGGCCAATTTGACCTTTGATGACCGTACCTGGGGCAAATATCAGTTTTTCTCACGAGATTTCGAAGGATTATAGAACACGGAAGATCTAACGCATGTTTGGGCAAGAGCAAGGTTTACAGAGTATTTCAGTGACCCTTTGCCTAAACCCGACTTCTACAGATGCTATTACTTAATCACCACTTTGATAGCTTCGGAGAACAAGGATCTGCCCGGCACTTTTATTTTGCCATCCTTAGTGAATGATCCACCATATAAGCGGTTTTATCTTTCTTAAGATTTGATTCGAGCTGCCATCAAGATTCATGGAACCCACACTCCGACGGAACGAGAACGGCTGGTTCCAGAGCCAATGAAACGTGGAGACGTTACTAAGTGGGAAGAGATTTCGGCGATCACACCTGAGCTTTCAAAACCACTGCGGATATGTATGCAGTATTTTGCATTTCCAGCTCAGGATAGATTCACAATGCCTCACAAACGCATATGGTTAGGTTTGTATTTAGCATGTACAGGACCACAGACAGTTGATCTCGCAAGCTGGATCATTGATCAACTCTACTTAGCACAACATAGATGGGAAAGAAAGAAGGTCATCAATGGATGTTGCGCTCTCACGCACATCGTATACATGTGTCTGGCCTACGATTTACCTATCAAGCGAGCAATTACAAGTGAGGAGCTGAAAGCCTTCAAGGGAACAACAAAGAAAGCTAAAAAGCCTAGCAAAGGACGAGCAGGAAAGCGAATGAGAGGAACTATCCCCTGTCTTCAGGTGCCAGCATCACCCTCACCACAACCCTCTCCAGAGCAGTCCCCGACAGAAGCCACTCCATCTGTACAACCTATTCGGATACGGTTATCAAGATCGATTGTAACGGAAGGCACTACCAGCGTAGTTACCTTACAACCAACATCAGTTCAGGAACCGACCACCATTGCAGCAGAAGTTCCCACCACTATTGGTGCGGAAGCTTTCTCTTTTCCGATACCAAACATGGAAGCAGAGCCACTGGATACAACCTTTGATTTTGAAATGCAGGATGCTTTCTCGAATGAATTTCAGTTTTCAGAAGGTCAGATCTTTTCTCAAGAATATGAGAGGCCAAGTTACCCGACCACGCCCCGAGACCAACCACAAGGACAAATAGTGTCTAGTTCTGAGGAAGAAAGAACGGAAACCAACGAAGATGAAGGCGATAACGAAGCCAGCCAGGGCACTCGCAAATCCCAAGAGCATGGACAGACAGATGAACAAGGACAGCACACCGACACCCAAGGTGACATGAGCACACACGAAGACGAAACATTCGAAGCAGAAGCTTATATGCTAGCCATCAAAAAATTGTATCGAACCATGGAAAAAGTTTGGGCACGCAAGAAATTGACTGAGGAAGAGAGTCAGGCACTTATAGAACAGGAACTTGTCTCAGGTGGATTCAAAGAAGTATATATCAGAGGCTTCCGAGAACTTGTCAAATCAGTGGGATCCACAGAAGCCTTACGATATTTGCAAAGGAAACCGTTACCGCAGTATGACCCTCGTAGAATCCGTCTACTAACCAAACCTGGTGAATATATTCGGGTACCCACCGGCGGACAATCTTCAGAACAGGCCAGGGAAGCACGTCTCATCCCTGAAGGCTCATTGGCAGAGGACACCATTATCGTCGACTCCCCACCCCGTACTACTGATGTACATACCACCACAGTTGTTGAAGTACCTACCACCCCAACCGCTCCTCCTTCACCTCCCATCCATCCAGTCTCCCCCATACACCCTCCTTCCCCCAGAACAACATCCTCCTTCTCCGGCGGAGTAGCAGAAGTCGTCCTTACTCCCAGTCATCCCACAATTCCTGCACCCACTCAACCTAGTCTACCCCCTAGCACACCCACCTTTCTATCAAATCCAATCTTCCCACCATCCTTTCCGTCCTTCCCCACACCTCCAAGACCCCTTTTCCATTCCCACCTCCATTAACCTTCTCCCCTGTCTCACCTCCCCGACCCACCATAACTCCTCTTTCCCCTTTCCACCAAGCCGTCCAAGACAACCCCTCTGTAAATTACTCGTCAACCTTTGTAAATCCCGTATTTACACCTACACATTTACCCATGATCATACCACTATTCACAGTCACCGCACTCGACACCACATCCAGCGATATGGATATATCACCACCCACTGCACCTCCCCTCACTTCATTTGTGGCACCACAATATTTAAGCACATCACAATTTTCCACAATCACCACAGCATCCACTTTCCCACCCCCATTCCCCATTCCCTTTGCATCTACACCTACTACATCTTCGCTTAGCACATCGTTAATATTATCACCCACTGTAGATACTGCATTTCGACAAATGTTCACGTGTATGACTCAAGTAAGAGATGAGTTCACATCTCTGGGAAATAATTATCAGCAGTTGCAGAGGACAACCAATGATTTACAGTCGCAGCTAAATTCACTGACCATCGAGAATGCCTCCCTAAACACCAGATACCAAGAACTCTGAGAGGCATACCACAAACTAGAACTAGAAAGTGAAGAGAAAACCAAAGAGGCCACTGCTGATCTTGATAGTTTGTTACGGGCACAGACCATTCGCAACGCAACGTTAACACGAAATATGGGATTACTTAGACGACACTTGGCAGCCACGAAAGAAGAAAACCAGCGCTTACAAGAGCAAAATAGAGAGAATCTAGAAGCTGCCTTAGATCAGCCAGACCAACTACTAAGCCCCAGTCGCTTTAAGGCCGTGCCCTCAGAATCAATGAAAATGTTGTTAGATGATCATATCAGATTGTTAGATGAGTACGACATCATGAACGAGGAGTTTCAGAAACTCAAAGATGAAAACAAGATTTTGCAGTTAAGAGCACCAATACCACAAGGCCTACCAGCTCCTGTGGATCCATCTCTTGACATCCTAGAGGAACTCAACGCATTACGGGCCCAGGTATCCACTCTTCAATCACGGATAGAAGTATATGTAGCACCACCCAGACCAGACTCCCCACCGGACCTACCAACCGAGGAAGAAACAGTCACTATTCCGGTGGAGGAAACTTTTGAAGAAGCCTATGAGTCCCAACCCATCCCAGGCGGACGCGTCACGGCTGAAGGCCAGACGACTTTTGAACTTCCAACTCCCGCATGGATGAAGACAATTGAAGAGCTTGGAACAACCCACTCATCACGTGTAGAGGCACAATTGCACCCAATGGCAATGATTGAGGAAAGAATTTTACAGTCTCCCTACTTTGCTCATTTGGCCCCGCGCAGATACATATCAGGGCATGAGCTACATTATAATCCTTA
The DNA here is from genome assembly GCA_020310875.1 of Ceratopteris richardii. Classification (NCBI taxonomy): domain Eukaryota; kingdom Viridiplantae; phylum Streptophyta; class Polypodiopsida; order Polypodiales; family Pteridaceae; genus Ceratopteris; species Ceratopteris richardii. The sequence goes on along the minus strand of CM035432.1, from coordinate 44,531,723 downwards.
TTTCATGTTAATGGCAGAATATCAGTTAGCCATAGAGAAAGAAACAGGCAAAAAGCCCTCCCACGCAACTCAATTTGAGCCGGAAGATTTGCCATTAGATGCGCAGCAAGGCGAGATCTATCAACCAAAATGGTGCAAGGATCTCTTACAGAAATATTCTGAAATGATGAGTACTTGGGTTAAGGCACCTTTACACTTAAAGTATAACCCATGTTGGGGACCAGTGCCACATCGCCGCTCCTGGAAGGCATTCGCTATTAAAATACAAAACAACAAACAATGCCAGGACTGGTTAAACTACCCATACTTCAGGCCACCTAGAGGACCACCTACAATCGGATACATGATGGCCACAATTCGTCACTGGCTCCCACGCTTAAAACATATGGATGATATAACAGTGCACATGACTGTCAAGATATTTGACACGATGCAGATGGTTTTTAAAGTCTTCAGACGCGTCAAGGCACCACATGTAAACACCCCGAGATTCGAGCATGGCAATCTAGATCTTGCATATGACATGAGTACAACGCCATCGCTTCAGGTGTGTTACGCCTGGCATTGCAGAATCAAATACTTACTGGCGTGCTACAAGCAGACCTTCGAAGAAATGTTCACAATCGGTTTCTAGGAATACCATTCAGAAGTGTTCATCAGCAGGCCCACCCACTTGCTTCAATTATTTGCCTGTGAACAGATGGTTTATTCCACACATTATCGACTCCCACCACCCGATGAACTGCAACCAATTGATTGGGAGAAACTCGAGGCAGATCTGGCCCAAGGTATTCGAATATCAGAGCACACCCTCACTCAAGACCTCCTACAGAACTACACCCAACAGACCGCACAAGAAGGTTCTGTCGAGGACGACAGAAGCGAGAGGGAGGGGGGTGTTGGCAGCAGCCAGAGGCATAGAAGACACGGAAGCATGTAAAGACAGATCAGGGAGCCAGTCGAATCAATTTTTCAAAGATTTATGTTTTATAAATATTCTTCAAAACCTCCAACAGTGATTTTCATCACTATTGCAACATATGTAACATAGAAAAAACCCTTTTTGTAATGCATAACTCCATTTTGTGCAAGCCGAGGAGTCCTCGAGCTTGAGGAGCTTAGGTAGAATGAGCATACCAATTTCGGTTATTTTTAGACACCGTTTACCCTTTCAAATAGCGCATAGGACCTATTTTTTAACTATGTCGATCACTAGATGTGAAACCGGTCAAAACTAGTCTAGAATCTATAAAAAGAGCTAGAGAGCTCATTTTTGAGGTTGGTTAGTGTGAGCTTAGAGCAATTTTGAGCTTGTAATTGAGATCTTGAGCAATAGAGTTGATTTCTCACCTTCCATTGTGTCTTGCTTGTCTCTTTGTAGTGTGTGTGTATGTGTGTGTGCATCTCTATGCTTCTCACCTTCACTCTCACTTCATCTCACATTCACGATCTTCATATCACTCCTATCTCTTCCGCGGATTGACATTAAGGAGGTGGAGCTTCTTAACGTGGTTCTCACCATTGTGCTAGAGCAACATTGTGCATATCCTTTGGCAACCAATCTAGCTTTGTAACGATCAATGCTAGCATTAGACTTTCTCTTAATCTTGTAAACCCACTTTGTACCAATGGCATTCTTTCCTTTTGGCAATTCACATAACTCCCAAGTACCATTCCTATGTATGGAATCCATTTCTGATTGCATAGCACTCATCCTTTGTGGATAGTCTCATGCATCTTCAAAAGAAAGTGGCTCTTCATTACATGTTGTTGCAATAAGAGAATAATCCATAAAATTACTTGATGCATGGTGAGAGCTTGATCTTGTTGTACCAAGTAAAGGTGCACACAATTTGTTGTCCTACAAAGTTTGTTTCAGCCACTTTGGCATAGTTTGTGCACACTTGATAGGCATGCCTTCATTATGCAATACATCATCAATATGTACATTATGTGTGGGCTGAATTACATGCTCATTTTCAGCCATATTTTGATGCAAATGTCCAGCCATATGTGGCTAGAAATTTCCAACAGTTTCGACATTTTTTGGTTGAAAAATTTTAGCCATGTTTAGGTGGAAATTCTCTGCATTTTTAGCTCTATTTTGCTGGAATTTTTCAGCCCTTTGAGCCTCACTTGGCTGCTCTACATGGCCATAATCAAACGCACCATTTTGGAACAAAGGCATGAGTGTATCGAACACATCTTGTGAGCTAACTATTGGCTATTTTTTGCATTCAAGTAGAGGGAAAACTGAATTTTCAGAAAATACCACATCTCGACACACAATAATTGTGTTTTTCAATGGATGATACAAATGATATCCCTTACTTTCAGCACTATAACCAACAAATATACATTTCTTTGCCTTGTCATCAATTTTGTGATGTTGTTATGATGGCACAAAATCATATTCCAAACAAGCAAACATGCACATATGACTAACCATGGGCTTATCTCCATTCCAAGCCTCATAAGGAGTGATGACTCTCAATGATTTTGTAGGGTAGCGATTCAACACATAATTTGCACTGCCGTTTCAAGTAGAGTTCTATTTTTATGCTCGACAACACCATTTTGTTGGGGTGTATATGGCACCGTACATTGATGTGAAATACCTATTTCATGAAGAAAAGCATTAAACTCATGTGACATGTATTCACCACCATGATCCGTGAGTAGATTTAAAAGCTTTTGTGAAGAAAAATTTTCAGCCATAGCTAAAAATGTGTTGAATCAAGAAAATACCTCATTCTTTGCTTTCATAGGATACACCCATATATGGTGTGTAGCATCATCAATGAAGGTAATGAAATATACATGCTTCCCAAAAGATGGAGTCTTGACCAGACCACATACATCACTATGAACAAACTGTAATTTTCTTGTAGTGTGCGTATGACTATCTTTTGGAAAAGAAGCACGATGGATTTTTCCAAGAATGCAACCTTCACATGCATGCTTTTCAATGGACTCAAGTGTTGGCAAACCAATAATCATGTTCTTCTTTTGCAAGTAAAGCAAACTAGTGAAGTTTAAGTGACCAAAATGAGCATGCCAAAGCTCCATTTCAGCCATGGAAGAAGTATGAGCAACCAAGGCATTCAAGCCAGCCCTCTTGTATGTATCCATGCGATACAAACCATTACATAATGTACCGGACATCATGATAACATCAACATTGCTGAAATCATGAACCATACACTTATCATCAACAAAGTGTACATGAAGTCCAGCTTTGGCAATCAACGGAACTGAAATTAAGTTCTTCTTGATACCAGGCACATACAATTCATTTTTCAAGAGAATCACACCTTCATTTCTAGCCGTAAGCTCAATTTCTCCTATTCCAATGATAGGATAAGAGGCATTGTTTGCACCCACCACATGTCCTCCTTTGGGTGCATCTTTCAAAGAGGCAAAAAATCTTTTGCATGATGTTATGTGCTTTGAAGCACCACTATCAAAGAATCAATTTGAATCAGCCTCACTCACAACCATACATTTAGAATGCAAATATGCATCATAATGACATGTAACAACACATGCCCAAAAATCTTGAGCCATGTTAGCTTCATCATTATTTGCATTTTTTGAATTTTCAACAATAGACATGCGGATTCCTTCTTCTTTTCATTGCATTTAGCAAGCTTTCTACAATCATCAATAGTATGACCAGCCTTTTGGCAATATTTGCATCTCTTCTTCTTTTGCAAATCAACATCATTAGAGGAATGAGTGGAAGAGGAAGGTTGAGGATTTGGTTTTGATGAACCCAAAGCCTAACCATACTTGCTTTTCCCCTTTTGTGAGATAGCAAGTGCTTGCATTCCCTCAATCAAACCACTTCTATTCACTCTAGATTGCTCTTCTTGCAAAAGAAGAGACACACCTCGTCAAATACATACATATTAGGATTTCCTTTCGCAACCAAACGGAGTGTAGTATCAAAGCTTTGAAAAGATGGTAATCCTTTCAACAATGTAGAAATAAGTGATGCATCCGGAATAATCTCATCTATGTTTGCCACTTGCTCTTTCAAGTTCTTGATGCGTGTCACATACATATCCACTAACTCATTTTCAGCCATACATACATCCTCAAGTTTCTTCCTCAAGTATGCAACACGTGCTTCATTACGCACGGCATACAAAGAAGCAAGAGTTTCCCATGCCTATCTTGATGTAGAACATGACCAAATGTGTGGAACTATTTGATGCTTCACAGAAATCGCAATCAATGCATGATCTTGAGCATCTTTTCCATCCTATCTAAGTTGCTCCTGTGTAAGTGGAGAAGGAGAAACCATTGTACTTGAAGAAGAAGCTCCATCTATGACAGTAGACTATGAAGTAGAAGAACTTGTGGGTCTTCAATCTACATCTGCCACTATGTTCCAAAGTTGTTTTGCAACAAGAACATGCTTCATCATGTAAGACCACATTGGATAGTTGGTCCCATCAAGCTTATCTTCACCTTAAAGCATGCCAAACAAGTCATTGTTGCTCGCCATTTCACTAAGGAACAAGAATGTGATAAAATCTTGACTTTGACGAAAGCTGAAATGAATGTTGAAATTTCAACTCACAAACCGTCACTCTAATGGTGATTATGACTGCATGAATGGCTTTGAAATGGAGGTAAAATGCTAGTGCAACTGGTGAAAATGTTTCTTGGCTACTAAAATTCACTATTCTATGCTCCGAAGTTGATTTGCATTGTTAAAAGTGTGCGCGTGTTGCGATGCAAAAAACCAAAACTTGAGAAGGAGCTGAACCTATGTGTAAAAGTGCAAGAGACACACGAGAAACACACACAAGGAGCACAAATGTAGCAAGGCACATGGAGAAGACGGATGGCTAGAATAGCTCTCTCTATTGATGATGAACTGAACTAAAGTGAGAGATGAATAATATCCCTAAGTACAAAGTCCCACCACATATGAGTGAATCATGTATGTGGTAACATGGGGAAAAAACCTCTAGCCAGCACTAGAGTAAAAAGTGTCCATGTATAGGGAAAATGTTCACATCAAAGCTACTCGAGGAACACATAAGTGTAACAATTACTTGGGTTCCATACGTAGCTCATAAACTAAATCTATTATTGAAAGATATAAGTAGATTATCTTTCATTAAACAAAGTTCATTAGATGCAAATCATGTGGTCAAATTTATCAGACAACATCAATTTTCATATTTGCTCTCTTGTTCAAAATCTCCTAATAAAGCACTTCATATCTTTTGTGCTATACGATTTGCAATTGCCTATATTGTGCTCAATGGATTATGAATTAAATTTTGAAAGTGTATAAAAAGCTCCATTTTTTTGGACCATTCTTCCTTTCCAAATTGATTCATGTGAATGGTTTTCTTTTGTCCTCATCATTTATGTTCATGTGTTTGTCTTGCATTCATATGTTCCCCTTTCCATAATCAAATCATGACATCTCTCCTCCCTATACCCAACTTCATCTTCACCTTCACATTTTTTATCACATAAACCTTCCAACACTCACTAACTTCATACACTACGCGTGCCGCGATCGGAACCAATATATCCGCATCTTGAGCTAACTTTGGGAACTTTTACAAGTCCATTGAGAAAATCGAAGGGCATTCTAAGCCAGAGTAAGAGCAAGCTTTTTGCGATCACCTCTACATTTGAACCCAATGTGAAATGCCTTGTGACATTTGCTTTTGATCTTGTTGGGAGGTTGTGATCCATATCCTTTGTTGCATATTTTTCATCCTCATCGTATCATCATCCTCATTCGTGAGTGTTGCGCTAGATTTCTCACAATATCATCCACATTGTCATCATGAAGTAAACACATTTGTGAGAGATCTAGAGCATCATGCATCACTTGCACATTCACATAAGATGGAGGAAGGATTCAAATCCCTTATTGTTGAGAAACAAGGCCAAAGAATAGTCTCTTCTATGTTGAGAGAGAAGGGAAAATTCAATGGCATCAACACTACAAGCTACTTAGAATTTTTTGAAGAGTAAGCTATGATTTTTGGTCTTCTCGAAGATCTTTTGATAACATTCTTTGAAAGAATTGTTGATAGCTCTATGATAAACCGTGTCACTCAATACGATAGTCTTCCTTGGAGTGATTTTAGAAAAGAGATGCTCAAAGAGTTCTATCTTGAGGATTATAGCCAACATAATCGGGATGGATTCTTACGATGGGTCAATTCCCCAAAGCCTAGTAGCTCTATTACTCACTTACAAAATGAGTATATTAGACGCTATGAACAACTTCCTGGTGAGGATAAGATAACTTTGGAACCTGATCTTCTGATCAATTTTCTTAAGCTTCTTCATCCTAAAACTTGTAGGGATGTTGAACAGTGATTAGAAGAGATGAATAAGCGCTATGGTCTTATTGACAATCGGCAAAAAGTGCATAAAGTAGTAGAGGTTGTAGCCCATAGACATCAAAGATAATCCATGCTTTATGAGAAAACTAGTCTTCCTCAAGATAGCCTTCCACAAGCTAAGGAGCAAGTTAGAGAACAATCCCATGCTATGCTTTTTGACTCTACTCCTATTCCTCAAATGATGGAGCCTAGTCAAGGTTTTAAAGTAGAGCCAAATAAAAGTGTAGTTGAACAATCTCAAGTGGAAATTCTCACTAAGCAAACGAAAAGTCTTATTACTACACAATCCAATTTAGCCAAGACTATAGATGCTTTACAATCAAATTACATCAAAATTTTCCAAAATCAAATGAGCCAAATGTCTTTTCAAGAGCTTAATCAACATGTTATAGCTCCCAATCAAAATCCACAAGTAGCTCCTACTCAAGCATATCAGGTTCCTCGAATGCATAATCCATCAATGCAAAATCCTCATCCTCATGTGCAAATCCTCAAATGTATCAAAACATGTATCCTCAAGCTTCTCAAATAGCTTTTCAAAATCCTCAAAATCAAAATTTTCAAAATCACCAATTGTATACTATGGAAGATCCTCTTGCACCTCAAGTACCACATGTTGCTCCCCAAGTTCCTCAAATACATCAATTGCTTTATCAAAATCCTAATTATCCTCTTCAAGCAATACCTTATCAACAAAATCCTCAATTTTAAAATTTCCCACCACAAGTTAATCAAAATCTTCAAAATCAAAATCTTCAAAATCAAAATGGTTTTGTACGTGACCCTCGTAGGTATCCTTGGAGTGATTCGTTAGAGCACTTTTTTAGACATTGTGAACTATTGAAGGCTGCTAAGAAGCAACAACTAGTAATAGACATAGACAAGAAAATATGTGACTATCCATCGAGGCTACCTTTGCAAGGAAATTATGGTAAGGGAGGAATGAAAAACACTATGAAAATATAACCATAACAGATGCAGGAACTAGAGGGGTGAAACTAGAAGCTCTTGATGAACAAGAAGTAGAATCAAGTAAACCCACAAAGGAAGTTGACTTTTCCATAGAGGCTTTAGTAAGAGCACTAGATGAGATTAGGAGAATAACATCTTGGGAGTCACCAATAGAAGATCAATCTCTTATTTCTCACATATCCAATGTAGAAGAAAAACAAAAAAGAGATGAAACTGAGCCCAGTGAAAGAAGAGTGACTCGAAAACAAACGTTAGAGGGAATAGAAAACATCATAAAGCAAGGGGAAACATCACAACCAAAGGATAAAAAACAAGAATCACAACCCAATGAACAAAAACAAGAGGAGAAACAAAAAGGTAAGAAGACAAAGCAAAAAAAACAAAACCAAAGCCTTTAGAGAAACAAGAACAATCAAAACAAACTCGAGACCAAACACAAGAACATGAACAAAAACAAGATCCTGAACATAAACAAAAGAAACCAAAGAGAAAATCTAAATCCATCTTGATTTCAAAAATTGAGAGAAAAATAGATCCTGTGGAGATTTTAGATGACATTTTGCTTAAAAGTGACTATGTCTTTGGAACAAGTTTTCTCTATTGAGAAGTTTGTTTTTAAAGATAACTTTATCGGCCTAATTAGAAGGAAGAGGTTTTCCCTTAATCTAGATATTGAGATGCAAGATTCTCTAGATCAAGATCAAACTATGAATGAAGCCTTAAACTTTGATGAATCTGATGAAGGGGACCTTGATGATGATGAAGTAAATGTTGATAAAAATTTCTTAGGACCTATTCAACCTAACCATGAAAATCATGAAAACAATCCTGAAAGTCACTTTAAAAGAAAATTTTGGTCTAGAGGTACATCCGAGATGCATGTTAAAATAGGAAATAATAAGAACACTATCATTGTAAATGCATTAGTAAGTTCTCGCTCTGAAATCAATGTGATTTCAAGAGAAGTCTATGATAAATTTTGATGGCCCATAGATAAAGATTATGGATGGTGGATAAGAACTACAGATAATGGTGTAGGTACCTTGTATGGATCTTGTGCTAGTGTGCCCATGTCCATAGGAGGAATCATAGAAGAATTTCACCTTTTTATTCAAGATAATTGCTCCTATGAAGTTCTCTTAGGTCAGCCCTTTATTTGTGAGAGTCATATGGAAACTAAAGCCATGGATGATGGGTATACCTATGCTAGAGTTAAGTCTAAGGATGGAATGCAATCACTTCAAGTCATGATGGTAGGAGTGAATCATCCTAGGAATCGATTGTCCATTAGAAAGAAACCTATTGTTACTCAGGGTCATGAGCATGCTTGTAGTGATTGTGCACCTCAATTCATGTTTGGAGCTACATACGATCAAAATTTTAGATAAAATCCATTGTTGAGTGGGATAACAATGGACATTGATTTGACATCTCGCAACCAACCAACCTGTACAATAGTTTGTCACTTTGTTTTCCACATTCTAGATTAGATTTTCTTCATAAGAGTCAATTGTCTAAGTCTTTTATCCAAAAAAAGTATAAAACCAACAAAATCATGGAACATGATGAGAACATTGAGCACGTGATTGAGACATCTCATTGTTTCTCTACTCTCGAGGAGTTAGAGTTATGTCTTCTGCAAAATTCTAATTCCATATTATTCTTCTTTCTTCCCTTGATGAGTATGCTCTAATCCAAGAGTATGCTCTCAAAGTTGACAAGTGCTCAAAATTTAACCAAACATATGATGCCTTAGTTGAAACAAAGTACAAAACTGTAGACAAAAAAATCAAACCCATAGCTCAACCATTACCCCAAGGAAGTAATGAAAAAATTATTGATGTGAAAAATGATCAAATTTTTCAGGATAAGGAAAACATTGGACATACATTCACGGATGAGACAATCAAACAGGTGAAAATTGGTAGAGATGATTACTTTTTTTTGCCAGCAGAGAGAGATAAATTTGAGAGAGTCATACGTAGCCATGGAAAAGCCTTTACTATGTGTCCTCATGAGATTGGTTGTGCAGATCCTAAGCTAGATGCACCCATGATAATCTTTACTATTCCACATATTCCATGGAATCTTCACCCTATACCAGTTCCAAAGGCTCACTTACTTGAGCTAATGAAACTACTTAAGGAGAAGATAAACATGAGAATTTTAGAGCCATCTTTCGCACCTTACTCAAATAGATGGTTCATTGTGGCTAAAAAGAGTGGGAAACTATGTTTTATTCAAGATCTCCAACCCGTCAATAAAGTCACCATAAGGAATGTAGGAACAGGACCCATTGTAGATGAGTTTGTTGAATCATTTTCAAGACATTCTATCTATCCAATGGGTGACTTATATTCTGTATATGACCAATTCCAATTAGCAATGGATAGTCGTGACATAACCACAATGAAAACTTCTTTAGGCTTAGTGCGAATGTGTACTTTACCTCAAGGAGCGACTAATTTTGTGGCTCATATGATGAGTGCTATCAATATGGTCTTGCGTGATTTTATCCCTCATATAACCATGCCATTCATTGATGATATTCCAATTAAAGGGAGTGAGGAATGTGTAAAGGACATTACTTTAGATTCATCTGGATGTTGTAAATTTGTTCTTGATCATATCTCTGATTGTGAACGGATATTTCAATTATTTGAAGAGGTATGTCTCACATTTTCCATAGAAAATTCTATTTTTGGTGTCAATGAGGTTCTTATTGTTGGACATTTATATGCTCATTATGGTCAAAAGCCATACCCACAAAAAGTTGATGCCGTTAGCAAGATTTTTGAAGCATGTAACAACGTAAGTGAGGTACGTAGATTTCTTGGTGCTTGCATCTTTTATGTTATTTGCTCATGTTGCTATTGCCTCTATGAATTGTTGAGGAAGAAATGAAACTGACAAACGCACACAAGCTATGCATAAATTAAAGAAATTATTGCTTGAAGCTCCCATCCTTAAGCCTATAGATTATTCTATTAACAAACCTATTATATTGACTTTTGATACTAGTCCTATTGGTATAGATTGAGTCATAAGTCAAGATGATAGTGAAGGGAATAGATATGCCATTAGGTTTGGGGCTAAAATTTTACATGAAACACAACAAAAGTATCCACAGATCAAACGAGAACCATAGGGTATGGTAACATCTTTGAAAACAGACAAAGAATCTTTCATTGATGCAAATGTCAAAGTCGAGACTGATTGTTTGCCTCTCATTGGAATGATAGCCCATTGTTCATATCCTGATATAGCCATGCTTAGATGGATCTCATATACTAAGTTCATAAATCCTGAGTTAGTTCCTATTTCAGGTAAGTCAAATTCAATTGTTGATATGTTATTGAGAGCTAGATTTGATGATGATCTTGAAAGTGATCTAATAAAGAATATGAACTTAGTTGACTATGTTCCACATATATACGAGTATGAGCAATTTCATGAGTTTGAGCATGACGATGAATGGAGAGACATAGGAAAGTACCTAAGTACATTGCAACCATTACCTAATTGGGCTATGAATAGATTCCATAACATTAGAAAATGAGCTTACAATTTTTTCCTACGTAATGGTTATCTTTGTAGACATGCTAAGGGTAAGGTTAAGAATCCACAAGGAGTCCTAGGAAAATAAGGTCTTCAATTGCAAGTAATGAAGGAAATGCATGAGACATTATGGGCAGGTCATAAAGGATTTTTTGGAACATATGAAAAAATTAGAAGTACCTATTATTGGCTTAAGATGTATGTTGACATTAGTAACTATGTTTCTACATGTTCTACTTGTCACTTTCATTCGTCAGTCAAACATAGAGATCCTTTGCATCCTACTTATCCACCTTGTATTCACTACAAGTGGGTAGTAGATATTGTAACTATGCCTAAAGGTATTGACAAAATGTGTTACATTGTACTTGCAAGAGAGGACTTAACTAATCATGTAGAGGGACGTGCACTATGATCTAAGACCGCATCCAATGTTTGCAAATTCTTGCTTGAAGATGTCATAAGTCGCTTTGGGTACATAGAGAAAGTAGTTCTCGATCGTGGAGAGTTAAATGCAAGAGAAGCTAAAGATTTCTTTGAATATCACGGTATTTGTTTGTCTCTCACTATTGCATATAATCCAAAGGCCAATGGTAAAATAGAGAAAGGGCATACACCTATTGTGAAAGCCATATCTAAAGCATGTAACAGTGACATTAAACAATGGCCTAGATTCTTACCTTTTGTACTTTGGGCAGATAGAATGACGTGCACATGTACTACTAGGTATATGCCTGTTGAACTCATGTACTGTCAAAAACCGTTGTTTCCAATTTAGTCTCATATTTTTGAATGGTCAAATTTGCCTTAGTCTGAAAACATGTCTACTGATGATTTTTTTATTTTGTGCATTAAACAATTAGAACAAGACAAATTAAGACTTGATGATGTCATTCAAAAATTAAGAGGATCTAGAATGAAGAACAAGCATTATTTTGATAAAACTCATCGATTGCATCCTAAGCTGATTGAAGTAGGAGATTGGGTGCTCATTTATGATAGAACATTTGACTCTCAATATGATGCACACAAAAAGCTCACTCAACGGTGGTTTGATTCATACATTGTATCAAAAGTCAACAACAATGGTATATATGCTCTTGAATTAAATGGTGTTGCATTAAAAACTTTGATTGCAGGTAAAAGGATAAAGCTACTCAAGCAACGTGATAATGACGAGTACATTTTAGATGAGGACATTGAAGAAGATGAAAACAATGAGGCCGATTCATAAACATGAGTATCCATTTTTAAAAAGAGAGAGAGAGAGAGAGAGCAAGCCAAAGGAAGCTAAGGAGGCATAACATAATAAATCACGGGCTATATAGGTAGATTTATGCATTAGTGGAGTTTAGTTAGATTTCCTTGCATGTTATTTGAGAAAGAGCATATTCATATTTATGTAGGAAAGAATTTGATGTAAAATAAGCTAAAGATGAAAGATGTCTCTTGAAAATCCTAAATCTTTGTTCATAATCGTATTTAAGGTAGATTGCATTATGAAAAAGATAGAAATTTTTCTTCAAGATGAGAACTATGCCTAAAACGACTCAATATGTCCACTTCCACTTCATATTGATGCTTGTTTGTTTTCTTTCTTGTTGTCCATGTTGCTTGTTCATTTGCATATATGTTTCCTATTTGTTCATGCATATTCATGTTGCCTGCTTCAATTCTTTCTTTCATGCAAATTTTGCTTCATGTCATAGTGTCTACTCATTTATGCATATGATCAATTTTTTCTCCCATGTTTCTTATGTTGCCTATAAAAGAATTTGATGCCTGGAACTTTTTGTTTTTTAGAAAGGCTAGAGTGGCACTTCCGGAGGAATCGCTGATTTAGTGGGGGCGAATGTCATCGAGACTTTCTCTCCTCTCTCATTCATGAAGGCCTACATGAAACAGATTCGGTGAAGGTAGCCAGAATTCCCTGAGAAGTCCAAGATGCATCAAGGATGTCAAAGGGAGTTCACATGCAAACTTTGGAAGAAATGAAGCAAATCTAGGGTAACGATCAAAGCTCGTCAAATTTTGGAAATTAGGGCAAAAATTTCAATGTCTCCAAATCACATGAAAATTCATATACTTGTAAAGCCTATCAGAAGTAATCTATAGCCTGAATTTCACTTGTAAATGGATTTTCTAGCACATTGATATGTCATGTGCATTTTATAAAAAATGTAATTTTTCCACTTAGACCCTACAAAATCTTGTGTAGGAATCTTTGTTAGCCATATGGTTTGGCATATGTAAAGATCATATGTGGCTACATATTTGTACAAATGTTCAAGGCTATCAAAGTGTAGTTGCTGCAAGAAATTGGAGACTCCTCCAACTTGAGGTGCATTATCATTATGTTAGGGAGAGGTTCTCTACTGGAGATACTACAAGGAATACGGGCGCATAGTGACGGTTAAGGCGACACAATTTCATCGCTATAAAATTGCAAAATGTTTTGCAATGAGCGTCACGTGTGAACCCTCGATTAAACGACGAACAAAACGATACTTTTTTGACGTACGGTGCAACGGGGTGTGCGATGCTCGCATAGAGCATCGCTAAGGCGACGGTTTTAAAAAGTGTCGCATAAGCGACACTTTTGCATCGCATAAGCGACGCTAAAACATGTCGCTTATGCGATGCCAATTCCAATGGTTTTTACGATGCGTTACCATCGCTTACACGACGGTCTGTTGAAGAAAAAAAATAAAACGTTGGAGGCTCTTCGATCGGCATTTTCACACATCTGATCGAGAGCTCTCCAACGTTCGCAATTGCATTGCGCTTACGAGCTGAAACAAGTATATGCAGAATTGTTGTTTTGCCTAAGCTCTATCTTATTGTCTCTCTCTATCTCTGTTTCTCTCTTTCTACATCTTTCTCTCTTTGAATTCTCTCTCTCTCTCTCTCTCTCTCTCTCTCTCTCTCTCTCTTCTCTCTCTCTTTATTGCAGGTTATTCAAGAAGCTAACCAAACAAAAGGTATGGCTAACAATTGTAAGTACAATTTCTATTCTGTGTATATCATTTGAATTGTGTTATTTTCATTGGATAGCATACTCACACTTATTGATATGCACATATACACTTATACATGATGAAGATGTACATTCACACATATACACATGCACATACACACACAAATACATGTGCACATACACTTAGACATACACACACATACACATGCATATGCATAAACATTTCTACAACGACATAAAAAGACTTACATGCATGAATTATTGCATATATATATATATATATACACATACACACATTAACATATACGTAAATACATGTATATGCACATCCGCATGCCTGCACATTCACATGCATGCACATGGATGCAAATGGAAATGCATCCACATACACATGAATGTTTCATACATATACACATGCATATACATACATTATACACATATATACACATATATATGCACATACGTACACACACATATACACATGCACACACACATGCACATACATACATATACACATATACATGCACATGCACACATATACCCATAGAGTTACACATATACATGCACATACATCTACACACACATACACATGCACATGCACATACTCATACACACATATACACTTACACATGCACATGCACATACATACATATACACACACATACACATACACTTACGTACACACATATGAATGAATTATATAATTAAAGTATTAAAACACATGCTTAATATAAACAATAATAACAATCAATAGAAAAAAACTCTTCATTACTTAATACCATACACACAATTCAAAACATAACTGAAATGAAAAATATATAGATAATATATATATATATATATATATATATATATATATATATATATATATATATATATATATATATATATATATCAATGTAAATACATATAATCCAATTTCATAATCAACTAGAATCCTAATCATCATCATCATGATCATCATCATCATCATCATCATCGACAGCATCATGATCATCATCATGATCACCCTGTGAAGATCGAGATTGTCCCTCTTGTGTCTGTCTCTCCACCTCATCCATATCTGCCTCTCCATACTACTCCTGTATTACGTATAACAAACATAAATAAGTAAAACAATTAAACCATTCATAAAAATAAAATAATTATATGAAATTTAATAATACTCATAAAGGCATTGGGATGATCTCGCATATACTCGCTCAAATGCCGATATCCAAAATGTGTAGCATACTCGATCTCATGTTTCGTAGGATATCGGCCATAATCCTTTCGCTACATTGAAACAAATAAAAAAGATTAGTTGCTTGCATTTTAATTAAAATAAAAAATATACTCACAATAACACATATACTTACAAATGTAGCTACAAAACCATTATGGCCCATTTGGCGTAGGTGCGATGTGTGGCCCGACTCCACTCTCTTCTTTGCAGCAGCCTGTTTATTTAAGAAAAAAGAAATACATAAATCAAATGTAAAAAATTAAAATATATGAAAATTATAAATATAAACTATTAATTTGTGTACCTTCTGGTGAGGAAATGACTCCTAAAGATGTAGCTATCTATGAAAAAACTGCCACATCTCAGGTGGTATGTTAGGTCGCCTCTTATTTTTTTCCACCATACAATATCTCCTGTTAATTTAATCTCAAACAGAAAAAAAAATCAAAATACATACACATATACATATACATGCAAACATATACGCATACATATATGTATACATATACACATATACATACATATAACATAAACACACATATACATATCCACATATATACATACACACACATGCATGCATATACACTCATTCATACAAAATACATGCATTTATCCCACAATAATGTGTATTTGTGTATATGTGAATATGTGTGTATGTGTAAATGTGTATATGCAAATATGTGTGTATGTGTAAATATGTATATGTGAATTTTTTGTGTATGTAAATAATCAGATTATTAATATCAAATACCATTATTTGTAGATTCTGATCAATCAGATGGAACTCCACCACCGTCTCCTCATCGTGCAACGACTATATACTGTAAGTATATCAAACATTTAATTTTAAATATATTTGATGAATACATAACTTATATATTTTTTTGTTTCTTTCTATAATCAGATTTTGATCAATCAGAGGGTACTCCACCACCTCCTACCCATGCAATGACTTCACATGTGTCCTTCGATAGGAATTATGATGAATTTTACTATCAAGAGCATATTATATGTTGGTGTAACTCTTGTTATGGCACGTATCAAAGACCACGATTGGAATGTATTGAACATGAGGCAGAGTATGGTACTTTTGAGCATGCACCATCACTTGGTCAACATGATAATGCTTGCATTTTTATTTTTTATATAAATTAATGTCATTATTTTATTTAAAAACCATATACAAAATCAAATTACTGTTGATATACAGGAATACTTGCTCGATGATGATGATGATAATATTTTTTCTCATAATGTTAATATACCTCGTACACGTCATGCACTTGTTGTTCATCAATTATAAGCAGAGGTTTCTAGAAATCCTCTACCTCCTAGTTTAGAGACTGAAACAGCTGGAGATTATCCATTGCCAGCTCGTGATCATTCTTTAGTACAAACATATGATAGAAGAAGATATGGAGGATGGAATAGAGGACCACTTCCTTTAGATGGAGAGGTTTTCAACTTTTGGGGTAATCGCTATATGATTGCTCCATCCACTATTACTAATGTTGGTCATGGTCTCTTTATTGTAGAGGATTTGTATGTGCCTCCGAACTCTGAAGTCACTCTTATGTCATTTTATGGTTCTATATATGGATGGGGAGATCGGCATCGACTTTCACGTTATGTTCAAAGCATGAGTACTTATGGAATATGCTTGAACGCAGCATCCCTTACTAGTAGAAGGATTTTACATGTAGAAAATGAAATATTATATATTGATGGAAGACCTTACACACATAGAAATATAGCAGGTTTAATAAATACTAGTGGAGGGTTACATAATAGTTCAAGGACTAATTGCACATTTGAGGAGCGTGAAAATAGTCATGAATCACCATACATGAGTAGAGATGTATCAAGATACATAGTTGTCAATGTTATTACTACATTACATGCAGGTGATGAACTATTAGTGAATTATGGATGGCATAGACCTCCAAGAGCACCTTTTAGCTAGAGAGAATAAAAATTTTCTATCCATATTTAATAACTTATATACTTAATTTTATATTTAAAGTTTACTTTATATTCATTTATGGAATACTAATGAATTTTATTTATATGTGTAGATTCCAACATATGATGTTGATGATATTCCTCCAGACCATTCACAATTGCTAGTAAGACCTCGTTTATCAGAAGCTTCTATGAGGAGGCTACACAAAAGTAATCCTGTGGAATGTGCAAGGTTGAAAGATCTATATTCAAAACATGATAAAGTACAAGATTTGTGTGACAATGATGAAGATGACGGCATGGTAGATTTTATTGAGGATTGGTATCAAAATGAAAGTGAGAGCATTGATATTTCTAAAAATGAGAAATATCTTCGAGAGGAATGTCTAAAGCATGTATATGAAGGAAGTTGTTTGACATGACTAAGTGCGAGCTTACTTATTCTCAATCTTCAAAATCATTTTGGATGGAGTAATGTATCTGTTTCGACACTATTAAGGTATAATTTTCAATTTTCAATTTATTTATATATATATGCATAAATAAATAAATATATATATATATATATATATATATATATATATATATATATATATATAAATACATGCATATATAAACATACACATAATATACATGAATGCATACACACATATAAACATACACACACATATAAATATACACACACATATAAACATACACACACATATACACACATACACACGTTATGAGAGTAAGGTCAAATTATACATACCTGTATCGAATGAAGATATTTTGTCCATCTAGCCTTTAGAATTGTCCACCCAACCTTTAGAATCTTCCTGACATGTCCCAAATGTCAATCTCCTCGATATAAGGGCGAAGAAGGTAAAATCCCAAAAAAGGTATTGAAACATTTTCCATTGGCTCCACGAATTAGACATATGTTTCAAAGCCCCGAATTATCAAAGCTTTTGACTTGGGGAAATGATCATAAAAGTACTGATGGAATAATCAGAATTCCTCATGATAGTGTTGGTTTTCAGCATATTGATTCTACATGGCTTGAATTTGCACAAAATCCACAGAATCTAAAGTTAGGAGTTGCATTAGATGGGGTTAATCCATTCTCCATGAAATCCAGTAAATGGTCAACATGGCCAGTGGTAGTCATAAACTACAATCTTCCGCCATATCTTAGCATTAAAAAGGAACATTTAATGCTTTTAGTTTTAATCCCAGGCAAAACACAAGTTAAAGATATGAATATATATCTTGCTTCTCTCATTGACGATCTCCAAGAGTTATGGAGAGGTATTAATGTCATTGATGTATCGAAAAGCATCAATGAAAGACATATTATGGTTCGTGGTATTGTGGATTGGACTATTCACAATTTTCTAGGATATGGTGTTTGTTCAGGTATTGATGTAATTTTTTTATTCAATATGCATGTAAATAAATATGATTTAATCTAATTATATTTTTATCATTTTCATGATGCAGGAATATCCACTAAGGGTTATAAAGCTTGTCCATATTGTGGTGATTGGTTGAGATCAATCTATAGTAAGAATCTCAACAAAAATATTTGTCTTTGACATCGATGATTCTTTCCTGATGATCATCCATTAAGATCTGAAAGAGAAGTGATACATTTTAATGGAAAGCTTGAAACAGATCAGTGTCCAAAACTTATGAGGTCTATGGATTGGTATAAAAAATGGACAGATGGACCTCTGATAGATCTAGAATCAGAAATCTTCAGTGATGATGAAGATAATGATTATGTGAAGAGAGGTAAAGGAAAATTGGCACTCGCAAAGAACATATCAATATGGTATTCTTTGGAGTATTGGAAAGAGTTAAAAGCATGTCATCTTCTTGATCCTATGCATATATTCAAAAATATTGGTTATTCATTATGGAAGCATCTTCTTGGACTAAAAGATACCATAGCATCAAGGAATGATTTGAAAGATGAAAAATCAAAACCAAAGTTATGGCCAATTTTTGATAGACATCAACAAGAAACGACTTATGCACCTGCTCCTTGGGTACTTACAACAAAAGAGATATAGAATATCAACAATAGAATTCAATTGATTAAGACTCCTACATGATATGGAGCATCTTTTGAAAACATGTTTACTATGGATGATAAGAGCTTATTTGGGTTAAAGACCCATGACTAGCATAACTTTTTGAAACATATTTTACCTTTGGTTAGTGATGGATGTACAACGAAAGGAGTACGAGATGTGATCTATCGTCTTGGATCACTTATAAGGTAATTATGATACTTTTATATTTAATATGTATGAATATTGGATATCTTTTATTTTTTAATTAACTTCTTTATAATTGTTTTTATGATATGTATAGGTGGATTACATCCAAAGAGATTGACAAAAACTTGATCCCACAAAAAAAACATGAATGCAAAGAGCTACTATGTTTGATGGAGAAAGAACTTCCTACTTCATTTTTTGATATTCAGGTTCATTTATTAGTCCATCTTGTAGATGAAATAGAGATTGCAGGTGTTGTCAACACTCGATGGATGTTTTGGGTTGAGCGATTTATGGGAATATTAAAAGGTTACGTGCGATAAAGAGCGAAACCAGAAGGATCCATGGCAAAGGCTTGGATGCTTGAAGAGTGCATGTATTACATTAGTGAGTACCTTGAAAGAGTTCATGAAGAAACTCCATGTGCATGGACCAACGAGTCTTCTTCAAAAATAATAGATGAGGTATTATCAGGTAAGGGAGTTCCATTCTTATTTACATTTCAAGAAAAAAATGATGTTTCTACTTTTGTAGCATATAATAGCAAATGCATGCAAGCATTCCTTAGCGAGTACAAACAAGAACTTCAAAATCTCTGAAGTAAAAGGCGAAAAAACAAAAGATATAGATGTAATCTCAATAATAATGAGATTACAGATATATCTTCTTTCACAGATTGGCTATATAGTTGTTTGCAACACGCCAACGTAAATAATGAAGAAATCTCAGATAAGCAGAGAGAATTAATGATAGGTTGTGAACGAAAGGTAATTTTATTTTAATAATATTTTATTTTTTTCATATATGTATATTAGTTTCTATTTACTAATTGAATTTTTTTTGCAGGCTCGAATGTTCACTAATATGTGGGCTTTTGGATAGCATATTAGAATCAAAGCCATTGATTCTTTACATAAAACAGAGGATTCTAGTATTGTTGCTTCTTTCAAGCAACTATCACATTCTAGCTTAAAAGACACGAACCTTATAGATGGCAAACTTGGTTACGTAGGAACTATTGTTGGTATCTACGAAATTTCATTTCGTACATTCAAACAAGTAGAAAAAAGTTTATATTTTTTATGATAGAGTTAGTTATTTTTTTAAGCACTTAATAATGGGTTTTTGGTTTTATATATTTTGATAGGTCATTTTGAAGGTTGACTGGTTTCGAGCAGAGTATAAAGGTAGTAATTCCACATTAAGAAAGGAATTATCTGGGTTTTGGGCAATTGATTCTTCCAAGGTAATGCAATCTACTAAAGAACCATATATTCTTCCTAGGCATATTGAACAAGCATTTTTTTATAAAAACCCAGATGCTCACCCTTTGTGGCAAGTCATTCATGTGCAACCTAGAGGTAGGTCATTGTTTGAACAGTTTATTGTTAGAGAGATCGAAGAAAGTCCTCGTGATGATTCAGCATCAGATACTGATACATCAACATTTGAAAGAGAAATTAGAATCATTATACGTGATAATGATACTAATCATTATACTAATCCATCAATAGATGATGTGACTCATGAGAACACAGATTTAAAAATAGAAGAAATAAATGAAATCAATAAGGATAATGAAGATGAGACTATATTGATGTCTTACCAAAATGATGGCAATAATGAAAACATATGAGCAGATTAGATAGTAAATTCTACTATAGTTATCAATCAATAACTTGAAGCTTCTGAATGGATATCAGATAATATATTTTTTATTAACTTGAATAACGATGAATCCTACTAGAGAGATGAAATCATGTTCTTTTAAGTTAGAACATGAAGCTCGGGGGTATGCCTAATTATTTTATATATAGCTTTATCTTCGAGGAGCAAATTTTATCATGTATGTAGGCATATGTGTGTGTATTCATGTGTATTATATGTATACATATGCTACTATGCATATATATGTATTTCATGTATATGTATGTGTGTGCATGTGTGTGATATATGTATACATGTGTAGTATGCATATGTGTATATATGCATATGCATTTATGTAAAATATTCATGTATTCATGTAATATATGCAAGTGTTTATAATTGTGTACATGTATATATGTATATGTGTCTATGTGTAAATGTGTACATGTAAATATGTATGCATGTATATATATATCTATTTATGTGTGCATTTAGGCATGTATGTGTGATGCATAATATATCTACTCCATTTTATATTTATGTATGTGTATCTACATGATGTGTATATATCTTTATATATATTATGATACTCGTTGATTCGAGTAGCTATATATAGAGGCATAAGGTTGGGAGGAGATTCATCTCTCTAGGAGGACGTCGGAGGAATAGATGCAATGTGTACATATACTTCAATCATATGGCTAAAAGGTTGAATTAGAGTTTCTAAATTAGGGGTTTTAAAACCCTAATATCAAAATTAGTGTTTTCAAATTAGGATTTTTGAAATAGGATTTATTTATTTATTTATTTATTTATGTGTATGCATGTGTTGTGTATGTATGTGTATCTATATGTGCATATGCATGTGTTGTGTGTGTGTATATATGCATGTGTATATGTATATATGCATGTAAATATGATTATATGAGTCTATGTGTGTGTACATATGATTATGCATGTGTATGTGTATGTGAGTATGTGTATGTGTCTATGTGTATTCATTATATGTGTGTAACTGCATGCATGTGTATGTGTGTGTAAAAATATGCATGTATGTGTGTGTATGTATAAATGTGCATGTATGTGTATATGTGTGTAAATGTGCATGTATGATGTATATGTGTGTATGCGTGTATTTGTACCTCTAGTCTCACTCCTTTCTCTCTCTCTCTCTCATATACATACATACATACATAAACACACATACTCATATCCACATATATATACATAAAAGCAGTGTTTACCGTGCATTATCACGACGATGGGCCATAAGTGTCTGCATCTCTTTTAGACACCACTTATGCGACCATCCTGTCCCAAACTCTGTCTCAAGTGAACTAAGTACGTATTTTTTATCCCTCTCATCATGCTCACTACAAAAATAAAAAAAAATCATGTAAATAAAACATAAGATATTTATTTCAATTTATATGTAATTATACTTACTTCCACGGTAAGTGGACAAGGCACAGGTAAGAGTCGCATAATTCCGCATTCTTATCTTGAACTCCAATCCACTCCCTATGTACACAATGTTCCCCTCTGGCTCTATATCGCACTCTAGTCCTAAGGTGCCTATGCATGTCCTCATAGGCAACTCTGCTCTGCTATCATGATCTGGAGGTGATATAGGTGTCCTGAAAATAGATAAATAAAAATATGTGTTATAATATCATTAAAAAAGTTTATGAAAAAAAAATACCTATGAGCAGATAGTTTTCTTCCTGCATGTGGAACCGCAGAAGAGCCCTCCTCTGATCGTTGGGTAAGAATGTGGATCATATAATCCAGCTCATCATCAGACATCTCTGAGTAATCATGCATGATGGCCCCTAGAGTATCAGACGAAACTCTTGCTCTCATAAGACTTTTTATGAGAGTGAGTTTCGCCTTTCTCTCTCTGCTAGGATCCATAATACCTAACATATAAAACAAAATGGGTTAGAAATCAATATATATACGTGTACATGTGTATGTGTGTATGTGTGTATATGTGTATGGTGTATATGTGAGTGTATGGATCTCTGTGTATGTGTGTATGCATGTAAGCATGTATGTATGCATATGCATGTGTACGTGTGTGTGTGTGTCTATGTGTGTATGTGTGTGTATGCATGTGTATGTGTGTGTAAATATGTGTGTATATGTGTGTGTATGTGTCTATGTGTATGTATGTGTCTATGTGTGTGTATGTGTATGCATGTGCATTATGTATGCATATGTGTGTGTATGTGTGTGTATGTGTTTATGTGTGTGTATGTGTATTCGTGTATCTATGCATATGCATGTGCATTATGTATGCATATGTGTGTGTATGCATGTAAGTATGTATGTATGCATATGTATATGCATTATGTATGCATATGTATATGCATTATGTATGCATATGTATATGAATTATGTATGCATATGTATATGCATTATATATGCATTATGTATGCATATGTATGCATGTATGTGTGTGTATGTCTCTCTATATGTGTGTATGCATATTTGTGTGTGTATGTGTGTATGTGTGTGTGTATGTGTGTGTGTATGTGTATGTGTATGTGTATGTGTGTATGCATGTGTATGTGTGTGTATGTATGTAAGCATGTATGTATGCATATGCATGTGCATTATGTATGCATATGCATGTATGTGTGTATGTGAGTATGTGTGTGTATCTATATATATGTGTCTATATGCATGTGTATGTGTGTGCAAATGTGTGTGGATGTGTGCGTGTAAGTGTGTGTGTCTATGTTTGTGTGTATATTTGTGTGTATGTGTATGTGTGTGTGTGTGTGTGTCTATGTGTGTATGTGTGTGTGTCTATGTGTGTATGTGTGTGTTTCTATGTGTGTATATACATTTGTATCTATATATATGTGTCGGTGTGCATGTGTATGTGTGTGTGTAAATGTGTATGGATGTGTGTGTGTAAGTGTATATGTGTCTATGAGTGTGTATGTGTTTATGTGTGTGTATGTGTCTATGTGTGTGTATGTGTCTATGTGTGTATGTGTATGCATGTATGTATGCATATGCATGTGCATTATGTATGCATATGTGTGTGTATGCATTAAGTATGTGTATGTATGCATATGTGTGTATGCATGTAAGTATGTATGTATGCATATGCATATGCATTATGTATGCATATGCATATGCATTATGTATGCATATGTATGCATGTATGTGTATGTGTGTATGTCTCTCTATGTGTGTGTATGCATATATGTGTGTGTATGTGTGTGTATGTGTGTGTATGTGTGTGCATGTATGTGTGTGTGTATGTATGCATGTGTATGTGTGTGTGTATGTATGCATGTGTATGTGTGTGTATGCATCATTATGTGTGTATGTGTCTATGTGTGTGTATATATGTGTGTGTGTATGTGTGTGTGTCTATGTGTATGTGTGTGCGTCTATGAGTGTGTATGTGTTTATGCGTGTGTATGTGTCTATGTGTGTGCATGTGTCTATGTGTATGCATGTATGTATGCATATGCATGTGCATTATGTATGCATATGTGTGTATGTGTGTGTATGTTATCTATGCATATGTGTGTATGCATTAAGTATGCGTATGTATGCATGTGCATTATGTATGCATATGTGTGTGTATGCATGTAAGTATGTATGTATGCATATGCATATGCATTATGTATGCATATGTATGCATGTATGTGTATGTGTGTGTATGTCTCTCTATGTGTGTGTATGCATATATGTGTGTGTGTATGTATGTGTGTGTGTATGTGTGTGCGTGTATGTGTGTGTATGTGTGTATGCATGTGTATGTGTGTATATGCATCATTATGTGTCTATGTGTCTATGTGTCTATGTGTCTATGTGTCTATGTGTGTGTGTATATGTGTGTGTATGTGTGTGTCTATGTGTATGTGTGTGCGTCTATGAGTGTGTATGTCTTTATGCGTGTGTATGTGTGTATGTGTCTATGTGTATGCATGTATGTATGCATATGCATGTGCATTATGTATGCATATGTGTGTGTATGTGTGTGTATGCATTATGTATGCATTATGTATGCATTATGTATGCATTATGTATGCATTATGTATGCATTATGTATGCTTATGTGTGTGTATGCATTAAGTATGTGTATGTATGCATGAGCATTATGTATGCATATGTGTGTGTATGCATGTAAGTATGTATGTATGCATATGCATATGCATTATGTATGCATATGTATGCATGTATGTGTGTGTGTGTATGTCTCTCTATGTGTGTGTATGCATATATGTGTGTGTATGTGTGTATGTGTGTATGTGTGTGTGTATGTGTGTGTGTATGTGTGTGTGGGTGTATGTGTGTATGCATGTGTATGTGTGTATATGCATCATTATGTGTGTGTATGTGTGTGTGTGTCTATGTGTATGTGTGTGTGTCTATGAGTGTGTATGTGTTTATATGTGTGTGTATGTGTCTATGTGTGTGTATGTGTCTATGTGTGTATGTGTATGCATGTATGTATGCATATGTGTGTGTATGCATTATGTATGCATATGTGTGTGTATGCATTATGTATGCATATGTGTGTGTATGCATTATGTATGTGTATGTATGCATGTGCATTATGTATGCATGTAAGTATGTATGTATGCATATGCATATGCATTATGTATGCATATGTATGCATGTATGTGTATGTGTGTGTATGTCTCTCTATGTGTGTGTATACATATATGTGTGTGTATGTCTCTCTATGTGTGTGTATACATATATGTGTGTGTATGTGTGTGTATGTGTGTATGCATGTGTATGTGTGTGTATGCATCGTTATGTGTGTATGTGTGTATGTGTGTATGCATGTGTATGTGTGTGTATGCATCGTTATGTGTGTATGTGTCTATGTGTGTATGTGTGTGTATATGTGTGTGTATGTGTGTGTGTGTCTATGTGTATGTGTGTGTGTCTATGTGTGTATGTGTTTATGTGTGTGTATGTGTCTATGTGTGTGTATGTGTCTATGTGTGTATGTGTATGCATGTATGTATGCATATGTGTGTGTGTGCATTATGTATGCATTATGTATGCATATGTGTGTGTATGCATTATGTATGTGTATGTATGCATGTGCATTATGTATGCTGATGTGTGTGTATGCATGTAAGTATGTATGTATGCATATGCATATGCATTATGTATGCATATGTATGCATGTATGTGTATGTGTGTGCATGTCTCTCTATGTGTGTGTGTATGCATATATGTGTGTGTGTATGTGTGTGTGTATGTGTGTGTGTGTGTACGTGTATGTGTGTGTATGCATCATTATGTGTGTATGTGAGTGTGTGTATATGTGTGTGTATGTGTGTGTGTGTCTATGAGTGTGTATGTGTTTATGTGTGTGTATGTGTCTGTGTGTGTGTGTATGTGTCTATGTCTGTATGTGTATGCATGTATATATGCATATGTGTGTGTATGTGTGTGTATGCATTATGTATGCATATGTGTCTGTATGCATTATGTATGTGTATGTATGCATGTGCATTATGTATGCATATGTGTGTGTATGCATATATGTGTGTGCATGTATATGTGTGTGTGTATGCATGTATATGTGTGTATATGTGTGTGTACATGTGTGTGTGTCTATGTGTATGTGTGTGTTTGTGTCTATGTGTATGTGTGTGTGTCTATGTGTGTATATGTGTGTGTATGCATATGTATGTGTGTGTAAGTGTGTGTGTGTGTGTGCGTGCATACTTGGCTTCAACGATGATACCTTGCTCTCTCTCTCTCTCTCTCTCTCTCTCTCTCTCTCTCTCTCTCGTGCTCTCTCTCTCTCTCTCTCTCTCTCTCTCTCTCTCTCTCTCTCTCTCTCGTTCTCTTGCTCTCTCGCATCCAAATCCCGACACAAATGTGTCGAGAGAAATTGAAAAATTTTTTTAACATCCCAGAGCATCGCTTATGCCACGCTCTGGAACACAGGATGTCGCTTATGGGACACATAAACATCGCAGTCAGTTTGCCAACGTTGCTAGTTAGCGACGCTATTTGCGATGCACACTTTTAGCATCGCATAAGTGATGCTACCATTGCTTATGTGATGAAGGCTCGTAAAGAAAAAAAATCCAAAACCAAGACTGTCGCTTATACGACGCTAGTGTCACATAAGCGACGATTCTCGTTTTTTTCAAATTCGGGGGCGTCGCTATGCCCCCCTATTTCTTGTAGTGAGAGATAAGTTTGGAATATGTGCCCACACAAGAGAACATTGCAAACTTTTCAAAAAGGCTTTGCCTAGGGAGAAGTTTAAAGCTTTTTGCAAAGCTTTGGGCTTACTTCCTTTTTTGGATTGATTCCACATAGCTTGGCACTTATACATGAGTGCTAGCTCCTTATTCACCGCATCACTCCCAGGGGGGATTTGTTGATATATTTTGATAGTGATGTATGTAAACACACTAGGATCTCCAAGGCACTTTTTTCCCTTTTTATGAAGGTTTTTTCCCCTGGCTATATATATGCTAACCCTAACGAGTTACTTATCTTTGTACATTCTCTTGGTAATTGTGTGTTGTGCTCCAAGCTTCTTCTTCCTTGTATTGTTTGTGTGCTTTTGTAGACCTCAAACTCCAACACTCTCGACATGAAAGATCATGGTTACTATACATATTCCTCTTAATATCCAGCATGCAAACATTTCCTTTCCATTTATCTATTCTAATTTCTAATAATTAATTGGAATATGAACTTGATTTGATTGCATTAGTAAATAGAGAGAGATATAATTATTTCACCTCGTTCAATAGATTCATCAATTGATGGACCCTAACTATGAATCTACCATAAATGCTTACAGACTTTATGTTTATACTCTTTCTATTTGAACTCTCAATATACTTGGCATTCTCACCCTTTGTGATATGACTAAGTATATAACTTTGCACCACTTGACTACTAATTACTTTTCATCTATCTGGTCACTTTATAAAGAGGGCTTATAAGTAGGAACATCAAATTGAATTTTCTTTTCTACATTCCATGTTCTTTTGCAAATAACTAACTAAGAAAACTTGATTTTCTTTATTTGAGAACTTGGCTAACCTATTATCCATTTTCCAAACCTTGCATTTTTGTTTGCCTTAATCATCGACTTCTTGATAAATCGACCTATGAACTTGCCTTGTTTTCCCTTTGCAAACCTTGTCTTTTTATATATCTTGTGCATCCTCTTTGTGTATGAGGCCAAGAAACTTTTCTTGTTTGCTTAACGAAGAAGATGCTGATATATTTAGGTAGTGATGTGTGTGAACACTCTAGGATCGTCGGGGCACTTTTTTCCCTCTTTAGGAGGTTTTTTTCCCCCGACTTCTGTATATGCCTATTGCCCTAACGGGCTACTTATCTTTGTACATTCTAGTCGTAATACATTCAGTATTGTGTGTTGTGCTCCAATCTTCTTCTTCTTCCTTGTGTTGTTCACATGCTTTCACAGATGTCGAACTCCAACAATTGGTATCACAGCAGGTTGTCGCTTCATCTAGGCCTTGTCGACACCTCTCTGATTGCAGTCTCAAAATCACACAAATTTTGGTGAGCATATTCAGGGTGTTTCAAGATCAAAACTACTTTGTTTTGTGGTGCCGAAATTGCGATCTGAGCTCGGTTCGGCCTCTAAACGCACTATCGTAGACTTTTGCAGGCTATTTTGTCTTTCTGTGCCAAAGGTATATACCAGTTTCGGTTCACTAGTATAAGCGTTTTAAAGTCTGCTACAGGTTCAACAAAATTCGTTTGGGCAGTTATGTTCGACTTTTTGAGATATAATCAATTTTTTGCATCAAGGTATTTTAATCACCGGCCATGGATGAAACTAGTGATGTATTTTGTATGTTGGCTATTGAGGATAAGTTGGATGGTACCAACTACCCGTTATGGGCTTATATGATGCGACACGTATTGTTTGCAAAAGAAATGTGGAACATTGTGCAGGATGTTGAAAAACATCCTATCACACATGTAACTGTTACAACTACAAGTACTGAGGTTGATGTAGAAGGTGTCGAAGATGGTGATATTCTGCAGATTCCTGTTCATGCTACGGTTTCTGCTACACCCATCGCAAAGCAAATTCATTGGGATGGCAGAGATGTTGAGGCACATGCATTGATAGCTTTGTCTATCAAAGATGCCATTATTCCTCACATTCGCTCTTGTAGAACAGCTAAGGATGCTTGGGATATACTTACCACATTGTACCAGGCTAGGAATGAGGCTTGTGTTGCTTACCTCCAAAAACAGTTGGAGAGTGAGCACATGAATGAAGATGATTCTATGGATAGTTTTTTGACAAAGATCAAGGATTTGAAGGAACAATTGATTTTTACTGATGAAGTCCTTCATGATAGTTCACTTGTACAAAGTGTTTTGAATGGTCTTCCTGACTCATATCATAGTTTTGCTTCTACTCTTCGGTTGGTGATGAAAGGCAATCCAAATGCCTTAACATTTGAAGAGTTAAGATCAGTCTAGGCAGAACATGTCTTTTATGTGTGTTGCAGATCAAGCTTTCTTGGCTAGTCAGAAGGTCAAAGGAAAATGGAGCTCTTCAACTAGTAAGCAAAAATGTGCTAACTTTGTACCATCGAAGAAGGAAGACAAAGATGAGAAGAAATTAGAAAAGCAAAAATTGTTTTGCAAATATTGTAAAGCAAATGATCATGTCATTAAAAACTCTCCAAATTTGGCTGCTAAAGAGGCAAAGAAGAAAGAGGTTGGAATGGTTGTTGCAAAGGGCTCTACACTGAAAACAGAGTCTACTAATCTTGTGCAAGATGAAGAATGGGCGTTTACTACTGTTTGCAGTTTTGACCCATCTTCTCATGAGCAGTGCATGTCTGTAGTAGACTCAGATGTTTGGTACTTTGATAGTGGGGTGACCAAACACATTACCTCGCAGCACAGTTTCTTCTCGTCATTGGAGCCTACCCCTATAGGGAATACTGTCACATGCACCAACAACTCCTCTTATCCTATCATGGGAGTTGGTAAGATCGTTTTGACTACTACTGATGGTAGTTCTTTCACTTTGTTAGATGCTTTATATTGTGACAAGGATCAAGAAGAATCTATTATCAGTTTCACCTTTAGCCAAGATTGGATTGGTTGTTAAATTTGTTGATGACAGATGTATAGTTCATGATCTGTCAAATGGCGATGTGATTATTGCTTTTGGCATTTTATCTCGTGGGTTGTATAAGCTCATAGATTATGAAAAATCTGTGAATGATTTAGCATGTGTAGTACATGATTCTCAGGCTATGTCAGATGCAAAGCTTTGGCATGCACACTTTGGTCATCTGAATTTTACTAGTTTGCTACACCTTTCCAAAATATGGTTCAGTTCAAGCTACGCAAAAATTACAGCTTGTTCACAGTGATGTTTGTGGTCCTATGCAGACTGCCTCTTTTGGAAATTATCTTTACTTTGTGACTTTCATTGATGATTTTTTTAGGCATGCATGGGTATATCCATTGAAAGCAAAGTCTGAAGTGTTTATGTGCTTCAAACAGTTTCTGCTTTTGCTGAAAATCTGTCAGCATGTAAAATGGGCAACCTGCGTTCTGATCGAGGGGGGGAATATATGTCCTCTAACTTTAATGCATTTTTGATTGAACGTGGGATAAAACATCAGTGTATAGTGTCGTATACACCTCAATAGAATGGAGTTGCTGAACGGAAGAATAGCCCACTCATGGAGATGGCGAGGTGTATGGTCAAGAGTCAGGCTTTTCATACTCTCCTTCATTCATGTTCTTACTCTCCAACTGTTTTCATAGTTAAGCAACACGAGCCTCATTCCTTGCTTGGGATAAAGTGGTAAGAGTATCCCAAGAATCCTTTGCTATTTTGCAAGAGTAAATGTGAGGAATAATGGCATGTTTGACAAACAAGACTATCAATGCATGTGCTTGAGCATCTCTGCCATCCCAACAAAGTTTCTCTAGAGAAGGTGCAAGAGGAACTAGAGCACAAACACGAACCTGAAGAATATCACCATCTTGAAGGCCATCTGCATGAGCTTCAGTAATTGTATTTGCAGGTGTGACAAGACATTTTCAACACCTTGCACAATATTCTATAGTCCTTTTGCAACCAATACATGACACATCATATAAGCCCATAATGGGTAATTGGTACCATCCAATTTATCCTCAAAAACCAACATACGAAATACGTTAGTGCTTTCAGCCATGGCCACTGATTAAAATACCTTGATGCAAAAAAATTATTGTATCTCCAAAAGTTGAACAGAACTACCATGTCAAGTTCTACTAAACTTGTAGCAAACTTGAAGAAGCTTATACTGGTGAACCAAAACCTGTATATATCTTTGGCACAAAAAGATGAAATTGCCTATACAACCATTCCGATAGTGCGTTCGGAGGCTGAAACAAGCTCAAATTACGATTTCAACACCACACAATGAAACTATTTTTAACTCCTAATCGCCTTCAGTATGCTCACCAATTTTCATGCGATTTTGAGACTGTTGGGGGATTCTTAGACAAGAAGGAGTTTGAGGGTTTGTAGGAGAAAATGAAAGGACCAGAAGAGGAAATACACCTTGGAAGCTTCTGTCCATTGATTACAGTAAGACAATTACAATGTTTGAAGCAAAACACAAGCCAATACTTCTGTGCACAATCACACAGAGTGCTCAATTACAAAATACCCAATATCCCAAAGTCTTCTTGCCACCGGCCTCCTCTGCATCAGACCTCCACCTGCTTCAAGCTTATCCTTGTGCACACCTTGCACCAAGCTTCCACAAAGGGAGGAGGAGTGAATACCTTCTGTCGGCACGCGCACACTGCAATGAGACCTTGAGATCCTTGGGAAGTATAGCTTAGCACTCTCTGCACAAATCCTTGGTCACTCTCCATGCACCTTGCACTTCCACTTCTCTGCGTCGCACTCTGGTGACTCTTGCACTTCTCTCTCTTGCTTCACTTAGACTATGCTTCTCTTGCTTACTCTAAGATTGGTCCAAGAATAGACCTTGCCTTGATTTGAGTGTGTCGATCACGTACGCTCCTAACTGCAATGGTATCTTGGTGCTCACTTTGATGTCCCAAGATTGTCTTCCCAAGTGGCAGCCAACGACTCACTGTTTCGTCATGTAGTGACTTTAGACTAAAACCCAAAATTTTAATGGGGGGGCCATACTTTCACCTGTGCATACGTTGCCGCTTCACATACCTTCACATTTCCTTTTAAGTCTTCACTTTTGCACCTAAGGGGGGGTTCACCTGAACCTTCCAGAACACTTTAAAACACACTTTGAACCTTAGGGAAATTGGAGAAAATACCTCTGCAACCTGCAACTCACTTTCTCCAATTTACCCTTTGTGGACAATTAATTGTGCACTACCTGTGCACTTTGACACCTGCATTTTAGCACTTTGACTTTGCACCTGTTGACTTTGACCTTGATCTTGTTGACTTTGACCATTTGACTTTGACCAATTGACTTTTGATCTTTTGACTTTGACTATAGTTGACTTTGACCAACATGACTTTTATGGGCTCAACAGTTGCCCACCACCTAATGTGCTCTCCGTCCCGGAGAGCTATAGCCAAAATGCTGAGCATATAAGACACCATGATAATGGAGCTGCAAAAACTGGAAGAGGACATCTGAGCAGCAACCAATTCCACCAGAACAAGCACCAGAAAAGAACCAGAATGGGATGTTTTTATGGAAAAGCAAAAAGGATGGCAATGGGAGGGTAGAAAGGAATGGGAAGGGAGGGCTGAGGGTGCGGAGATGGATGGGGCAGGGAGGGGTGATGATGTGGGTGGGCAAATTGTATAAAGGGAGGGATTGGGAATACGAATCAGGGGTCTGGAGGGGGTTAAAATGATGAAACTGGAGGGCCACAGAGGGTACATATGGGAAATAGAAAAACCAAATGTAAGATGAGGTGAGAATATACCATGTGGAAAATGTAGAGAAATAAAAACATGTGATAAATGTGCTCAAAACTTGAGGGTTTGACCAAAACTCATAGAAAATGTGTTAATCTAGAAAAATAAAGTCAAAAACTGAGTCCAGAGGTGCCAAAAAACATGAAAATGACTCCATTTTTGTAAAAAACGGCCAACCGAGGCACAATCCAGAGCCAAAGGCTTTGAGCCATAAAAAGTAAAAAAAAAAGGTAATAATAATAATAGATAGATAAATAGATAGATAGACAGATAAATAGATGCCCAAATAGTGATGCAAATGCCCCAAATCAGACATCTCAAATGAGGCATGCAAATCAGCCTTGAAATAAGCAATATGTGTGTCGTGAGGACTAGTGAGCAGGATGTCATCAACATACACCACAATTATCAGAAGCACATCATTAGCACACTTAATATATAAGGTGCTTTCAGTTGGATTGTTCTCAAATCCATGTGCAATGAGATAGGCATGTATCTTTTCATACCAAGCACATCATGCTTGCTTTAAAACATATAATGCCTTCTTTAACCTGCACACTTGGTTTTCATGCCGTTTCTGCATAAAACCATGGGGCTGAAAAGCATACACTTCTTCATGTAAGTCACCATTCAAAAATGCTATTTTAATGTCCAACTGATGTACATTCCAACCATGATGAGCTGCAAGTGCACAGATCTACGAACAGTAGTCATTTGGAAAGTAGGAGCAAAAGTTTCATCAAAATCAATGCCTCTTTCCTGAGCATAAACCTTTGCAACAAGCCTGGCCTTATACCTATCAAGTGTTCCATTAGGTTTATGCTTCAGCTTGTATACCCACTTAGTGCCAATGGCCTTCTTGCCAAGAGGCAAGTCACATAAAGACAAGGTACCATTTTTCATGATAGCATCATATTCAAATTGCATCGTAGCCATCCAATGTTCAAAATTTTGTGCTTCATCAAACAAAACAAGTTCAGTCTCATCACAGAGACTAGAGGCAGCCGTAGCATAGCAATATGATGTAAAAAGAGGCACTATAAGAGCCTCATTGAGTACGATATGATAGAGGTGTATCTAATTTGTTATCACGCAAAGTCTGCACCAGCCATTTTGGCATAGCTTTTGCCTGCTCAATATCAGCTCTCTCATCAACAAGTGCATCATGTAAATCTGCATAAAAAATGGAATGATCTGCATCATCACATGAAACTTGCAAAGGCTAAGAAGTTGCCTCATTAGGACCAGCACTAGACTGTCCACCTGTAAAAAGAGGAAGCAAAGTATCATACATGTATTTGGAGCTAACAGATGTCTCCTTAGTACATGAAAGCAATGGTTGAATAGCATCTTCACAAAAACAACATCACGGCTAACCAGAATGCATTTAGTCCATGGATGATATAGACGATAGCCTTTACTTTCAGAACTATACCCAACAAATACATTTTACTGCTTTATCATCCAATTTTCTGTATATTGCTGGTTTGTTATGGTTGCAGAAATTTGAAATGGTGTTCTCTATGCCCAAAGTTGAGGCACGTGGTAAACATGTCTGTGAAAGTTGTATCTTGGAAAAAATGCAGCATTCCTCCTTCCCAAAAGATGGTTCAAAATGAGCTACTAAAAAATTACAGCTTGTTCACAGTGATGTTTGTGGTCCTATGCAAACACCTTCTTTTGGGAACTATCTTTACGTCTTGACTTTCATTGATGACTTTTCTAGGCATGGATGTGTATATCCATTGAAAGCAAAGTCCCAAGTGTTTATGTGCTTCAAATAGTTTTTGGTTTTGGTTGAAAATATGTCAAATGTAAAATGGGCATCCTCCATTCTAATTGAGAGGGGGAATATATGTCTTCTGATTTTAGTGCATTTCTAGTTGAACGTTGGATAAACATCAGTGTATAGTGCCATATACACCTCAACAGAATGGAGTTGCTGAAAGGAAGAACATGTCACTCATGATACTTTGCTGCCTCTTTTTATAGGTAGATAGTCTACATTTGGTCCAAATGAGGCAATTTCTCAGCCTTTATAGGTTTCACATGATGATGTAGATCATTCCATTTTTTATGGAGATTTACATGATGCACTTATTGATGAGAGAACTAATGTAGAGGAGGCAAAAACTATGGCTAAATGGTTGGTGCAAACTGTTGTCAGGATCTTGCTCACGCTCAAACAGAGGTTACGAACGCAGAAAAACACACCCAAGAATAAACGCAACAAGAGACGAGAAAGTGTGCAGATTGGGTGCAATCTCCCCCCATGCACTCTGTTTCGACAGTCCACAGAGTGCATGTATTTATAGGACTTTTGATTACGTCGAAAATAGTGGTTACATGAGGGCGGCTTCGAAAAGTAGGCGTGAAACTAAAAGTTGGTAACTTTTACAGAAAGTCATTGCTTTTAATAACAGAAACTGTGGTCTACAACGACCATTATTCTAACCATTACTTTTCTAACAATAGAACCTTCTACACAGGTTTATTTACAAGCTAAATAATAATTATTTGGATTATTGATGTCCGCCCTTTCACGCCTTGCACGCTCCTCACGAAACTTCAGCTGCTATATCAAAAACATCAAAAACATATTAATACATTAATAATTTAACATTTTAACAATGCCTTGTTCAATAATATACAACATGCCTCTCAGTTGACAAGCAATTGACCTCAGTTGATAAAATAATTCAACACTAACAATTATAATGCAGTGTTCAACATATTCCATATTACTGTTACAATCCAACAATGCATTGGCCAACATATTTCATGTTACAATCCAACAATGCATTGGCTATTCGATATTTCAATCCAACAATGCATTGGCTAACATATTCCATGTTTCAATCCAACAATGCATTGTTCAACATTTTCCATAAGGTATAACATGCCCCTCAGTTGAACAAGCAACTGACCTCAGGTGATAAAAGAATAAACATGGATGGCCAGTCACATGTTTCATCACTGAATAATAAAAAAAAAATAGGCATGTGCCATGTAAAAGTACATGCATGGAAATGTTCATGGAGCTGTTACATTAATGTGTTTGTGTATGATATGCAGAAATTAAGTGGTCATAATGAGGTGTTAATTGTGTTTTATGTATCCATTGACATTCTTCAATAGAATGATTTTTGTACTTAACCAAATATCGATGATATTGAGTACCTGTGTGTGTAGTAGTGACATCATGATCAATGATTTTCTCAGGAACTAAGATTTCAGATTGGTCTTCAATTAAAGGAGGATCATCAAGAAGTGGAGCAAGTGATAAAGTTCCTTTAAAGGGTTTAAGTAAGCTAATATGAAAAGAATTATGTATAGTCCAATGGGATGGAATATCTTATCGAAATGAATTATCATTAATTTTTTCTATAATGCGAAACGGTCCATAATAGCGTGGTGCAAGTTTAATTTTAGGATGCTGCAAAATATTTTTGAGACGTCTTTTAATTATTCGCAACCATACAAAATCATGTTCCTTGAATTCTTTGGCTAATCGTTTAGTATTGATAATACGTGTATATCGCTCTTGACTTTTCCTAATGTGCTCGTGAACATCATGAAGTATAGAAACGTGATCTTGAGCAATAGAATCAGCCATCGGAATGTCAGTTTGGGTGAGGGGCATGGGAGTGGGAAGCTTTTTACCAAAAACTATTTCAAAAGGTGCACGAACAGTAGTGGTATGTGAAGTGTTATTGTAAGCAAATTGAAGCAATGGCAACTTTTCATCCCAGTTATTAGGATTATCTAATGAATAACAACGCAATAAATCAAGAATAGTACTATTTGTAGCCTCACTCTGACCATTACTTTCAAGATGAAATGTAGAGCTAAAATCTATTTTAGAACCAAAATGTTGAAATAAGGCAACCCAAAAATGATTACAAAACCTAACATCACGATCAGATAAAATTACTTTAGGAAATCCATGATGTGGAAAAATGCATTTAATGAATAATTTTGCAGCTTGAGGTGCAGTCAAAGTTTTTCTACATGGAATGAAATATGCATATTTACTAAACCTATCAACTATTGTCCAAATCATATCATTATGTGATGAAGTGATAGGAAGACCTGTGATAAAATCCATAGAGATTTGTTCCCATGGTTCATTTGGAATAGGAAGGGGCATTAATAATCCAAATCGTTTACCATGATGACGTTTGACACGCTGACATACAATGCATTGAGAAACATAATGTGCAATGTCTTTTTCCATATGTGGCCAAAAGAAGAAATCTTTGCAAGCAAAAATAGTGCTCTGTATGCCTCTATGACCCATGTAAGATGGTTCATGCATTTCTTTAATGACAAAATCTTTAAAAGCTTGGGTTATGCACAATCTATGTTGAAAATAGAGAAAACCATTATGAAATGTATAATGTTCATCAGATAAAGATGCAGCATTATTGAAGTCATGCCATGCACGTGAAAAATACAAATCAGATGCATAAGTGGAAACCATGTCTTGAAAAGAATGAATTTGAATGGCAGAAATATTATTCAAAACAACGGAATTCGAAGGAAAACGACTAAGAGCATCAGCTACGACATTAGCTTTACCAGGTTGATATTGTATCATGGGTTGGAAATTTTGAATGAATGATGCCCATTTAAGATGCCTATCAGAGATTAAGGGCTGACTTAATAAATGCTTAATAGCCTGTTGATCGGTTTTGATTAATACTTTAGAGCCCATAAGATAGTGTTTCCAAATTCGCAAAGCATGCACAACTGCTAACAGTTCTTTATCATACGTACTATAATTCTGTTCTGAGGGTTTAAGCTTTCTACTCTCAAATGCAATGGGATGGTCATTTTGCATCAGAACAGCACCTATTCCTGAACCGCTAGCATCAGTAACAACATGAAAGGGTTGTGAGAAATCAGGTAATTGTAAAACAGGTGCATGTGAAAGTGCATGTTTAAGTTTGTCAAAGGACTGTTGTTGGGTAAATCCCCATGCAAATTTTATTTTCTTTTTCAACAACAAAGTAAGAGGCAATGCTAAATAAGAAAAATTTCGAACAAACTTCCTATAGAAACTAGCCAACCCAAGAAAAGAACGAACATCATTGACTAATTGTGGTGTAGGCCATTCTATGATAACTCTAATCTTTTTCGGATCCACATGCACACCTTCACTTGAAATAATATGTCCTAAATATTCTAGCTTACGCTGAAAGAAATAAATCTTTTCAGGATTAGCATAAAGTGTGTTTTCTCGTAACAAATGAAAAACTGTTTCAAGATGCTTTTCCTGTTCACTATCATTCTTACTGTAAACAAGTATGTCATCAAAGAATACAAGAACAAAAGCTTGGTAATCAAGAAAAATATTGTTCATCATTCGCGCAAATGTAGCAGGGGCATTAGTAAGTCCAAAGGGCATTACCATAAATTCATAATGGCCATTTTGAGTTCTAAATGCAGTCTTAAAGATATCACTTTGTGTCATACGAATTTGATGGTAACCCGATTTAAGATCAATTTTACTAAAGACACGAGCTCCTCGTAACTTATCTAAGAGATCATCTATTCGAGGAATATGGTATCTATTCTTGATCGTGATCTTGTTAAGGGCTCTATAATCAATGCACATTCGATAAGTTTTATTCTTCTTCTCTACTAAGAGAACTGGTGCTCCAAATGGGGAAGAACTAGGCTTTATAAGTCCTTTTTGTAGTAGGCCTTTTACTTGATTTTCTATTTCCTTTTGATGTAATGGGCCATGTCTATAAGGTGCTTTATGAGGAGGAGAACTACCAGGGACTAAGTCTATGCTATGGTCAAAGGATCCTCGAGATGGTGGTAGTTCAGAGGGATATTCAGACATAAAACAATCCTTATAAGTACTCATGAAAGGTTTATATGCATCTGAAAGTGTATGAGTATAATCATTGATGACATTGACAAAAACAATGCATGAGTTGAATCCTTTCCTAAATGCACGTTTTACTTGCGTGTGACTAATCAATGGAAATGGCTGGAAATCATGCCGTGCAGACAAAGTAATGATTTGACCTTTGAAAGCAAACTTAAAGGTATGAGTATGGTAGTCAATACGTGGATTATAATGGTGACGAAAAGGCATACCTAGTATAACATCATAAGATTGCAAAGGTGCAATTAAAAATGTTCGTGAGTCAACATAAGGGCCTATGCTAATCGTAACATCTTGCACTTCTCGTGTTACATTATAACGACTACCTTGAAATGCAGCTTTCACTTTATACAAAGAAGGAAACGTTTGTAATTTAAGTTCTTGTACTAATAAATGTGAAATGAAGTCATGTGAACTACCATCGTCATGTAGA
This sequence comes from Ceratopteris richardii, assembly GCA_020310875.1. Classification (NCBI taxonomy): domain Eukaryota; kingdom Viridiplantae; phylum Streptophyta; class Polypodiopsida; order Polypodiales; family Pteridaceae; genus Ceratopteris; species Ceratopteris richardii. The sequence goes on along the minus strand of CM035432.1, from coordinate 44,492,441 downwards.
ATTTTAACTAGTTTGTTATTTATTGTACCCTGCATGCAAAGAAGAGAGTGTAGAGAGATATCGTTACCCAAGGTACTTAAGTCCTTCTCCAGTGATTCCTCTGTCCAAACAGGAGGAATTTCTTCATTATAGACCTCCATGTTATGCAATCAAGCTGTAGCCTGTTTCATATGAAGAGGTTGCAATCTGCACCTTATTTTTGTATGTCCAGGTTTACCACAATTCCAGCAAGTGATTCGTGGTCGCTTCTGTTGGGCATTCACTGCTGAAGTTTGAAGGGTAGGTGGTTTGGTTGGTTGGAGAGATGAAGCAACGGGTGAAGTTGAGTAATTGGATTGTAGAGGTCGAGGAAAACTAGGGTAAGATGGGGCATTAAAATTACGCTTCATAGGAAATAAAGGTTTAACAGGAAATGGTCGTGGACGTGGTTGTTGTAGTCGGAGTGACTTGGTTATGGACTGGAATTCTTTTTCTGCATCATAAGCAAAAGATATAGCCTCGTTGAGGGTTGTAGGTCGTAGGGTGTGAAGCTTAGCTTGGATACCCACTTCCAAACCATCTTCGTATTTCTGTTGCAAGATATCCTCTGATACATCTTCAAGCATTCGTACAAGTAGTAAATTTTGCCAAAACCGCTCTGTGTAGGTAGTAACCGTATCACCCTCCTTCCATGTAAGGGTCGTCCATGCTCGTCGAACATGCAAATGGTATTGAGGAGGAAGAAATGAATCCTTCACGTTTTCTTGAAAAGCCTTCCAAGTTGTTGGACGCTCCGTACTGTGTCGCAGGACATTCCACCAGAGTTGAGCTTTACCTACTAAATATTTAGTGGCAAATTTAACTTTTTCACTTTCAGCATACATTTCATCGGTATAAAAATCATCAAACTGCGACAACCAAGAAAGTACTAAAGGCCCATCCTTTCGGCCATCAAATCGTAGAAACTGGTAGTTTCTATTACCAATCTTTGAATGAGTAACATCAGATTGGGCAGACACAATAGCTTTTACTACTCTCGTAAGGTTGTCTTCTTCAACTTGCATCTTTTGGAGGATTTCATCACGTTGTCGGATCTCGTTCTGAGCTCCTTGAAGCTCATGCCGCAAGAGCTCTAGTTGTTGTTCAAGTGTTGCCGCAGGTAGAGGTGAATTACTGTAATCCTCCATGGTGCTCTTTGACCCTTGGTCTCAACCTTGGTGTATTGAACCTTCTTGTTTGCAACCTTGGTGTCTCGATCCCGTGTTCTCAACCTTGCTTGGTATCTTGAACACTCAATCAAGTGCCACCCACTGATTTTGAAGGAGTTCACACTTCCAAGCTAGCTCATTGGAAAGTTCGTTCCGAGAGCTTTCCAACGGTATATTACACGCCTCAATCCGACCTACAGATTGAAAGTTACACTTAATTCTTTGTTGGGTCCATCCTTGAAATCGCCGCGAGCGCCTTCCACAAGTAAGAGAGAGAGAGAGAGAGAGAGAGAGAGAGAGAGAGAGAGAGAGAGAGAGACTTGAGTACAACTCCAAGAGATGGTGGAGTGGTCAAAGTACTTCCCTCGAAAGTAGGAGGATGTGGGTTCAAATCCTCCTACCTTAGGGACTCTAAACCTCTCTATTACCACTCAAAAATTAAAATTGCCTCGAGCGTAGCCAACGGCTACCAAGGGAGCCTTGGGTGCCAATGTTGCCAATGTATTGCCTAAGTTATTGCCTAAGTTCTTTGCCTTAGTCCACGCCTTAGTCGACGCCTTGGAGTAAGCCGAAGGAGAAGACGTAGGTGAAGATGTAGGTGAAGACGTAGGTGAAACCGAAACCGAAACCGAAACAGAAACAGAAACAGAAGCAGAAGCAGAAGACAGAAGACAAAAGCCGAAACCGGAGACGAAGACGGAGATGGAGATGGAGATGGAATCGGAATTCAGATTCAGAATCGCGAACAGAGAACAGAGTCCTCTGTATTGACGCGTGCAGAGCTCTGATACCACTGTTGTCAGGATCTTGCTCACGCTCAAACAGAGGTTACGAACGCAGAAAAACACACCCAAGAATAAACGCAACAAGAGACGAGAAAGTGCGCAGATTGGGTGCAATCTCCCCCCATGCACTCTGTTTCGACAGTACACAGAGTGCATGTATTTATAGGACTTTTGATTACGTCGAAAATAGTGGTTACATGAGGGCGGCTTCGAAAAGCAGGCGTGAAACTAAAAGTTGGTAACTTTTAGAGAAAGTCATTGCTTTTAATAACAGAAACTACGGTCTACAACGACCATTATTCTAACCATTACTTTTCTAACAATAGAACCTTCTACGCAGGTTTATTTACAAGCTAAATAATAATTATTCGGATTATTGATGTCCACCCTTTCACGCCTTGCACGCTCCTCACGAACCTTCAGCTGCTATATCAAAAACATCAAAAACATATTAATACATTAATAATGTAACATTTTAACAATGCCTTGTTCAATAATATACAACACAAACTTTACAAGATAGAAAATTAGATGCACCTCTTTCATATCATACTTGTTTAGGCTCTCATAGTGCTTCCTTTGCATCAGATTGCTATGCTATGGCTGCCTCTAGTCTTTGTGATGAGAATGAGCATGTTTCCTTTGATGAAGCATAACTTTTGAAAATTAGATGGTTGCTATGCAATTAGAATATGATGCTATTATGAAAAATGGTACCTAGTCTTTGTGACTTGCCTCTTGGCAAGAAGGCCATTGGCACTAAGTGGCTATACAAGTTGAAGCATAAGCCTGATAGAACAATTAACAAGTATAAGGCTAGGCTTGTTGCAAAAGTTTATCATCATGGGAAGGAGTGAAGTTTAAAATGAGTGCTAAAATAAAAGCCCCCCACGTGCATGCACTTTTTTAAAATTTGAAGGTGCACATTATGTAGGGATACGAAATTGAAAATTGAACCCAAAAATGTAAAATATAGTATGTACATGGATATCACATGGAATAGAGCATTGGAATGGAGTTCTAAAGGCAATAAATTGTGATTTTGTATCACAATATTCTTCCTTTTTTTCTTTGGGGGCCATTCCTCTGACTGCATCATTGTTGCATCATTTGTCCAATGCGATTTTAGCCCTTTAAGTTGATAGCTTCATGGGGCGATATAGAGCTCCGGCTGAGGGTGCTCAAAAACAGTAGGTGAGTTTTGCCATATCTGATGAAACAAACCATAAGATCACTATACTAACAGATGCACATTGGGAGCCACATGAGGGCATTTTGTAGTCTCTTCTACTTATGGAGCATTATGCAAAATATTAGCTTTGTAGTCAAAATTTTTAGAAGGCTTGGAAATAGATCTCATGAAGAAAATTCAAGAGTTGGGAAGCAGGTACACTTGAGAGGAATGGTGGAGATAGTCTACTGTCCACCCAAGAAGAATGGAGTAGGTACCTTCACAAAAGTGCTTACAAAGGATCTACTTTAAATACATTTTCAAAGACTTGGCATTGGACAAAGGAGATAATTCACCTTTGGGTGGACATCGAGGGGGGTGTTAGACATGGTCAATGCTCCCACCTCACTTGGCATCATGCCAAGAAGGTAGTTCACCTTTGGGTGGACATTGAGGGGGGATGTTAGATATGATCAATGCCTCACCCTTCTATAACACCACCATTGTTCTAGAACACTCTATTTTGTAAGGCCCCCATTATCAAGAGAAGTCATGTGAGAGTGTTGGGCATGGGTAGGTTCCTGAATTTGAGGTCAGATGAGGTCCAGAGTAGACCATAGATGGAAATTTAGGAAGATTACTTCTAAGCCATTAGATTTGGGATTGATACTATGTGAGGATCAATCCAAATCAAGGGCTAGAAACAAAAGTAGTTTTTTTACTTAGGGAAGGGTTTATTTGATGTGGGCAATTGGATCTAGACTTGATCCTTAGTGTGGATTAAGCAAGATCAAGGACTACAAGGAAACACTGTATCGGATTAAACAAACCATAAGATCATTGTACTAGTAGATGCACATTGGGAGCCACATGAGGGCATTTTGTAGTCCCTTCTACTTATGGAGCATTATACAAGATATTAGCTTTGTAGTCAAATTTTTGAGAAGGCTTGAAAATAGATCTCATGAAGGACATTCAAGAGTTGGGAAGCAACTACACTTGAGAGGAATGGTGGAGATAGTCTACTGTCCACCCAAGAAGAATGCAATAGGTACCTCCACGAAAGTGCTTACAAAGGATCTTCTCCAAATACATCTTCAAAGACTTGGCATTAGATGAAGGAGATAATTCACCTTTGGGTGAACATTAAGGGGGGGTGTTAGACATGGTTAATGCTCCCACCTCACTTGGCATCATGCCAAGAAGGTGGTTCACCTTTGGGTGGACATTGAGGGGGGATGTTAGATATGCTCGATGCCTCACCTTTCTATAGCACCACCACCATTGTTCCAGAACACTCTATTTTATAAGGTCCCCATTATTAGGAGAAGCCATGTGAGAGTGTTGGACATTGGTAGGTTCCTGAATTTGAGGTCAAATGAGGTCTAGAGTAGACTGTAGATGGAAAATTAGGAAGATTACTTCTAAGCCATTGGATTTGGGATTGATACTATGTGAGGATCAATCCAAATCAAGGTCTAGAAACAAAAGTAGTTTTTTTAACTTAGGGAAGGGCTATTTGATGTGGGCCATTGGATCTAGACTTGATCCTTAGTGTGGATTAAGCAAGATCAAGGGCTACCAGGAAAGACTGATATGATGAAACAAACCATAAGATAATTGTACCAGTAGATGCACATTGGGAGCCACATGAGGGCATTTTGTAGTGTCTTCTACTTATGGAGCATTATACAAGATATTAGCTTTGCAGTCAAACTTTTGAGAAGGCTTGGAAATAGATCTCATGAAGGACATTCAAGAGTTGGGAAGCAAGTACACATGAGAGGAATGGTGGAGATAGTTACTGTCCACCCAAGAAGAATGCAACATGTACCTTCATGAAAGTGCTTTCAAAGGATCTACTCCAAATACATATTCAAAGACTTGGCATTGGATGAAGGAGATGATTCACCTTTGGGTGGACATTGAGTGGGGTGTTAGACATGGTCAATGTTCCCACCTCACTTGGCATCATGCCAAGAAGGTAGTTCACCTTTGGGTGGACATTGATTGGGGATGTTAGATATGCTTGATGCCTCACCCTTCTATAGCACCACCATTGTTCTAGAACACTCTATTTTGTAAGGCCCCCATTATCAAGAGAAGCCATGTGAGAGTGTTGGACATTGATAGGTTCCTGACTGTCATATGAGGTCTAGAGTAGACCATAGATGGAAAGTTAAGAAGATTATCTCTAAGCCATTGGATTTGGGATTGATACTATGTGAGGATCAATCCAAATCAAGGGCTAGAAACAAAAGTAGTTTTTTTTACTCAGGGAAGGGTCTATTTGATGAGGGCCATTGGATCTAGACTTGATCCTTAGTGTGGATTAAGCAAGATCAAGGGCTACAAGGAAATGCTTGTTGATCCTGCTTGTCTACCATTGGATTTGGACCATAAATCAATGGTGGAGAGCATTTTTGGCATGGATCAAGCTACCACGACCCTAGAACATCGATAGGCCAACCTAGGCTTGGAGGAGGTTATATGGATGGTCCCTTCCCCATGTAGGATCATAGTTTGTAGTGTTTGGAACCATTAGGGTATCGATCTTAGTACCCATTGTGTTGGCCCATAGCCCTTCACCTAGCTCCTACCTAGATCCATGCAAGGAGTGGATGGTGGATAGAACCATCTATATCTTGTGTAGTGTTTGAGTTCCATTGTATTAGAGTTATGAGTTTAATTTGAATTGAGTTGAGTTCATCTTCTAATCATCTCGATTTCGCTTCCATTATAACCACCTCTATTGCCTTTTTCCAATGACTCGCAATATCTCTCTTGATTTCGCTTCCATTATAACCACCTCTATTGTCTTTTTCCAATGACTCTCAATATCTCTCTTTCTGTCTAAACTTGATCCTATATATGTGTTGTGGGAGCTTCTACATGGTATTGCAGCTAAAATGCTAGTCCATCATTATTCATATTTTTTTAGCTCACAAATGAACTAGTAAAGAAAGAAAGGGAGATTCGATAGTTTAGTCTAGAGGGGATCCTTAATTGGCTTTGAGTTATTTGGTGCAAACTCTCAATACCATGTGAAGAGGCACATAGTGGTTTTGAGATCTTTCATGTCTCCAATCGGAATGCCTAGCTAGAAGGTCATGTTATCATCTTCAAAAACTAGTAGAATGTAGTTTGCTAAGAGAAAGTGAATCTTTTTGAAGAAAATGCCACGAAGGAACCATACTTTCTTGAACCATGATGATAACATTCGTTGGAGTCCACAACCCTAAGAATTACTCGATGAGATAACTCCTCTTGAAAACAAGCCATCGCCTCCCAATCAGAAGCCGTGGTTGCTCATAAGTAAAGAGAGAATCTTTACTAGTGCACACCTCACTTAGCACTTGAGAAGAGATCCATGGGTGACCACCATGGTCATAGACCTACCTAATTCGGTTGGGTCTACCTAAACACTATTGGGACCATCAATTAGTAAGAGAAAGTAAATGCTCCAAGCTATTGAAGAGATTGTCTATCATTCGTGGGAAGGAGTGAGGTTTAAAATGAGTGCTAAAATAAAAGTCCCAACAAGTGTGTGCGTTTCTTTTTTTAAATGTGAAGATGAACATTATTTAGGGATACTAAATGGAAAATTGAACCCAAAAAACATAAAACGCAGTATGTACATGTATATCACATGGAATAGAGCATCGGAATGGAGTTCTGAAGGCGACAAATCCCGATTTTGTATCCCCAGCTTCAGTCCTTTTTTCTCTGGGGCCCTGTTCCTCTGACTGCGTCATTGCTGCATCATTCGTCCACTGCGATTTTAGCCCTTTAAGCTGACAGCTTCATGGGGCGATACAGAGCTCCAACTGCGGGTGCCGAAGACAGTAGGTGAGTTTTGCCATCCGCAGTTATGCGTCATTTCAGCTCTAATCTAAGTGCCAAGCAAGAAAATCGCGATACAGTTGGCCATGATCACTGATGCATATTGCGTGGAAACCCACAGTCTTGTTATTTCACACGTTCAGTCGAAGAGTTGGAAATGTCTATTTCTCGTACATCGGAGAACTTCAGTATCTACAGAACTCTAGGAATAAACTTCATGAGTTATGTTTCACGTTAGAAACAGTGGTGCATGCTTCATGAATAATCTTCAGGAATAACTTCTACTTGAAGGACAGTGAGTAAATGTTGAAAGTGAGCCTTACGGAGCCTGATATGTTTCTGCATTATAAATACATGATACATTGATCCTTAATATGAGAATTTTTATTGTAATTCTATCCTCTCTGTTTCTCCCTGGGATGCGACTCAATCAAACACAAGTTCCAATACAGGGAAACTTCCTTCTCTAGCTACTCAATGCCCGTTGCAGCACAAAATGCAATTCTAAGCAATTGATAACCATGTAAAAACAAACCATATGGAAATATAGTTGAAGTTAATGCTTTGGCATTACATTCAAGGATGACTTGCCTTTTAAAGAAGATTATCTACATCTTTATCATTATACTCATCAGGCAAATGGTAGAAGTAATACATGTTCATGCACAATCTGATTATAGTCTCTGATGCCAACCAATTTTAAATCCAATATAATTTTTCTTAACAAACTAGACTGTGTGACAAATGCAAGTTGTGCATCTGCAAGTGCATAGTGTCATTGAGAGATTTAGATCGTAAGATATAAATCGAGATTTGATCGTTTAAATCGTTCAGACCCAAAAAAAAATCGAGGTTTTTATTCACTTAGAGAGATTTATTATTAAAAAAAAAAAAAAAAAAAAAAAAACACCTATAGATGTATATACATGTTTGCATATGTAAAGAGAATATATGATATATCACTCACGAGAGATGTGTATGTGTATTATGGATAATAGTAAGGGCCAAGGATGAAACTCGCTATCTCTCTCTCTCTCTCTCTCTCTCTCTCTCTCTCTCCCCCCCCCCCCCCCCAAAAAAAAAAGGTCACATGTGAATGCAAGGCTCAAGGGAAATGGCCAAAGCTGAAGTGACAAGCGGCTGTAGAAGCTAAATGCATACGGAATGACTCTGAGTAAGCTAAAATTGGCACCATATATTAAAAGATAGGGACCTTGGCCTACCTTGTTCAACTTTGAAGGGAAATTTGCATTTTCTTAATCTCTGTTTAAAAGATGCAGCCAACATTTCATGTTTTTTTGGGTTGAACAAGTATTATGAAAAAAAAGTGTTTTAATAAGTATATCTAGTTTTATGCTCCAATTGATGAATAATGGGTAGAAAGTTATCTTATGTATGAGCTACAAAGAAACTCTTCATCATATCTTTGTATGATTTCTTATGAAACGGATTGATCTTGAAGATGTGGATGTGACTTGACAAATAGCCGAAGAAATACAAATACATTCAAGTTGTCACAACTTATCTTTATGGAAGTGAAGAATGAAGACTACCTAGAGGAAAATTTTTCGATTATACAATTTGTACTTCACTTGTATATGTATTGTGTACCTTGTACTTTTTTATTTATGATGAGATACATGCACACCTACATACATTTAGACAAATCTTGATCTCAACCTAGACCTAGACTTGGAGGCTCGACTCAATTGGCCTTTTTGCATAGACCATGGACCATCTTGCATAGAACTAGGCCACCTTGGACCGAATAGGACCACCTTGGGCCGAATCGAACTAGCTTGGATCAAATTGGACCACCTTGTATTAAATCGGACAACTTTGGACTGAATTGGACTCTAAGCCAACACAAAGATGCTGACTTATTTTACGATGGTTGGTGAAGAGATTTTCACTCTCTTTACCGAATTTCCATAGCTAGTTCCATCTCTTGAGATTGGGTGGAATATCACATCTCGTGTGAGGCACCCTTGGGTACATATTTAGGACTTTGTAAAGGGGAAACTATTATAACTCATGCTTCTACTTCTATTGCAGAACATATTGAAGGAAAATCTTTGAAAAATGTCAAGAGCTTTCAAGTTCTAGTTTTGCTTAAAGATTCTATAATCTTTACATACATGAGTTTGTGTGACCCACTTTATTGCTTCATCCATGCACAATGGTGTTTGTACCACAAATTCTTAACGATTTTATTGTCAACGTGAAGAAAGCATTTTTTATTATAAATTTGGAAGAAGGCCCAATACTTCAACATGTACATGGCCCGTATGATCATGTGGATCAACAATTTGCAGGTAACGTTGCCCTTTGAACGCCACCTTCCCCATTGCTTAGAACATCTTCCATCTTGGATCTCTCCATCTCTTAGTCCCCGAATAAGACACGAACCTAGATAGTACTTGATGATGATGGATGCATTGCAACTTTGACTTCATTAGGGCATGGTTATGCAAAGGTTTGTCAGGTTATGGCATCTCCTTTCACTCGAGTTCTCCCTACGAGTAGTGTCTTGTTCCCTTTACAAGCGCACCTCCTTGAGTCTCCTAGCATTGATCTCCCTTTTTATGCCTCTTTCTCTCCCACCCATCAACCACAGTCCTCACGCTTACAACCTCCCTCTCATTCACTACACTTTGATCCTTCAAGCATTGCTCCTTCTTCTTTGGCTGAGCCAGAGATATGTACACCACCCACTCGTCTGTACACTCCTTGAATGTCAAAACCACACCTTTTTCATACAATAGAGCTAAGTGTTCATCAACACCAAGCTTCCCTACATTTTTCTCACCTCTGATATCGGTATTATCAAATAGAACTTCCAAGGTATTGAAGATAGTATATTCCAAGACGAGGAACTCCTTAAGCCTGCCATGATTCATCCATCTGAATGCGTCAAGGCCCAAGCTGGTTGGAACCTCCTTTTTCCATGTGGAATTGGTTGTTGTGAGTAAAGAACAACACTTTGAGTCAAACAACAAGAGGAATTGTTGACGAATCAACTTGAGCCCGTCCTCAAACAATGTGATGATATGAGATGGTAGTGAGATTTTTATAGGTTGTGATACAATAGGGCAAAATAATTGTTATGAAATGAATAGGAAACATCAACCTTGTGAAACACGGCGCGCCTATATCCTCCTAAAATTATTCTTATTAGCTTGCATTATTTTCATTAACTCTCATCATACTCATTATCTCCAGTAGATTTTCGTTGGCATTTTTTTCACTCTCATGTAATGAAATTCGTGTATTTGGTTAGTTATTTTCATACTATCTTTTGTCCATCTATATGTTCATTCTTATTTGAAGCGTCTCCATCTGAATACTATGAGGCAATGGTGACATGATTCCATGCTATATCCTTGATCATGATAATCCTTCAAAGTTCACACCGAAGCCTGCAAATGCAAATACATACAAAAATTTTATTGGCTGAAATATATGAAGTGCTGCAGCGCATTGTGTGCACTATGCAAATATGAAATTTGAATGTATTCATGCAGCATGGCACATGTTCATTGTATAGAATATATTAATATGTATTATGTATGTATGTGACATGTGTGTACATGACATGTGACATGTCATTTGCGTACATCACATACATTGAACTTTGAAGCTTGAGCATAAAGCGAATAGTACACATACATATTAAGGTGTATGTATCATGTATGTGACATGTTACATGACACGTGACATGTCACATGTCATGTACACTATGCGCATACATAGTATATTGAACATTGAACATACAAAATACAATGAACAATGCACATACATATCAATATGTATGTGACATGCGTCATGTCATGTCACACAATGCAGATACATTGATGATCGAACAATGCACATACATTAATGAGACATCCATAATTACATTCATTGAACATTCAACATACATGATACGATGAACAATGTACATACATGCTAATATGTACTATGTATGTATGTGCCATGTGGCACATACATTAAACAATGCACATACATAATTAGTAATTACTTAAAGGCACATACATAATTAGTAATTACATAAAATGCACATACATAATTAAATGCACAATGCACATACATACACAATGCACATACATACACAATGCACATACATAATTGCGTACACAATGCAAGTACACAATTACGTTAATAATGAGATGCACGATAAATTTTACATTGAGCAATGTACATATATAATTATATACACAATGCACATACATAATTACATGCGCAATGTCGATACATACACAATGCACATACAAAATTACATGCTAAAGAGATATGTTGTGGTAGATTTGATACATTATATTTGAGTAAAACAAACGAAGGGAAATAGAATAATATTTCTAGATTAAGCAGATGCATGAATCCATACATAAAAACAATATCCAAGATGTGTATGACTCTTGGATGTCCCAAGGGGTTATCCATTTGATAGAATGCCCCACATCGGTCATCAAGCAATCACAATGATATTCTCCATGTTAGGTACTATGAGTGGGCACCTTGCACGAACTAGGATGACCCAAATCTTGGGTTTGGGCCTTTGTCTCTAGAATGAGGTCCTCTATTAGAGCCAAGTATGAATCAATCTTGAGTTAATGGGAGGAAACATTGAGCTGTGTATTGACTACTCTTAACGGCATTTGGTAAAATATACATTAAGCTATCTTGGGTGCTCAATGAACCCGAGCTATGAGATGCTCATAACATGCTTTGTAGGACTTCATTTTTGGGATGCAGCTGTGGGGAGCAGCTCCATGTTGTATTACACCAGTGATTGTTTGATTACCTTTCTGTACATAACGTGTGATATACATTAAATTTGTCATGTTTTAAATATTTTAGATTTGCAGCGTTCAATAACCTTGTGCAATGCAACCCATTATCTTACTATACGTAAGGTGTAATAACTCGCGCTCGCGCACATGCACATGCACATGCACACACGCACACACACATGCACATGCACACACGCACACGCACACGCACATGCACACACATGCATGCATGCATGCACACACCCATGCACACCCCCCCCCCCCCCCCCCCCCCCCCAAAAAAAAAAAAAAAAAAAAAAACACACACACATACACACACACACACATACATGCACAAATCCACCTTTATGCAGTGTGACAATTTCCATGTTGCATATGAATGATTCATGCAATGCTTAAACCTGTTTCTTAGATGGATGTGATAGTGTTATGAATGTATTAAATTTGAGTTCCGAAATAATGGATTTGGTCATGCTGCAAAAAATTGCATCTAATTCGCTTTATGACTCTTTCTTTTATTGCTCATCTTCTAAGCTTCCTTTTCAGGTCGAAACGAAGACGCCCAGGGCATACTACTGACACAGGAGCTTCAGGTCATTTTTTTAATACTTGTTGGCTGAAAGCCAGGCTACATCATCTCCCATAATCTTTGAATCAAACTTTTGCAGGTGGCCATGATGCAAAAAAATCACTCTATCACTGCAATTATTGCAATAAGGATATTTCAGGTGTCATCAGAATCCGATGTGCAAAGTGTTTTGATTTTGACTTGTGCTTGGAGTGCTTCTCTATTGGTGCAGAAGTCTCTCCACATAAGGCAAATCATGCTTATAGAGTGATTGTAAGTTATACGATTAAATACTTAAGGATGCAAGTTTGTGCATGTTAACGTAGTAACAGTGTGATTTCTATTCATGGGAATCTTCTCTTTTCCAATTTGTGTGAGGTGTTTCAAGGTACATAGATGATTAAAAGATTAACGTTCTCTCAAACATCTAGCAGTAGCTCAGTAGCAGTGACGTTGACCATATATGCATTAAGTATGTAAGGTTTCTCTCCTTATCACAGAACTCAAAATGGCTTATAAAAAAAAAGTTGATACTGTTGGCTTGGTTTGCTTTGTCTTCCATGCTCTCTTCGTTTGACAAAGTAAATGATTTATTCTGATTTCTTCACATTATCAGATGTCAAGATGAATTGACATTATTCATGGCTCAAATTTTGCAAATTCTCAGCCATTTGTGACTGGAAATTTTCAGGCATCTTTGGCTTGAATTATTCAGCCAAGTTTCCTTCCGAATCTTGGGAATTTTCAGCCATATTTGACTTGAAATTTTCAATCATCTTTGGTTGGAGATCTTCAATCATGTTTGGTTAAAAATTATTAGCTTTTTGAAATTCATTTGGATAGTTTATATGGCCATAATCAAGCGCACCACTTTGAAACAAAGGCACGAGTGTATCAAACACATCTTGTGAACTAATTGTTGGCTGAAAGTGACATTCAAGTAAAAGATAAGCTGAGTTTTCAGAAAATAGAAAATCTAGGCTTACAATAACTTTGATCATCAATGGATGGTATAATTGATAACCTTTACTCTCACTACTATAGCCTATATCCAACAAACATACATTTCTTTGCCTTGTCATCAAGTTTGTGGCATTGTTGTGACATAGTGCATTTAAATCGCGATTTAATAGCCCATAATAAAAATCGTAAAAAATGCTCGCGATTTAAATAGTAGGGCACAATTTTTTTCCACTTTGGCACGATTTTTATATAATTGCAAGTTTGAAGGTTATTTCGAAAAGAGTGTCGCTTTTGGCCTGATTCATCTGCACCTTCGTGGCTGTTAGAGAATCATCCCGAGCCCGCATTATGAGAGAGAGAGAGAGAAAGAAAGAAAGAAAGAAAGACTTTTTAACGTCTATTAGAGGCCAAAATCGGCCTATGAGACAAAACATATACATCAGTATGATCCAATCCACTGTGATCCAAAACGAAAATAAAGTGCGAGTACTGCAAACGGGTATAAAAGGAGGGATAGTAGCTGGTATCAAGGGTGTGGGGTGCTATGGGTATGCACTCTATATGCTCAATGGGTGAGATACAAATATGATATGCATAGGGAGGGGAGGCTCGATGGTATCACAACCCCCTAAATGCCTGGAGTGGGTGTAGGATATAATGCATCGGTGGGTAAGGCATCATGGCGATCCTCAAAATGCTCTGGGCGTCCAAATCGATAGGGGTGCGCTGCTGACGTCTCTGTATCTCCATGTCACGGCGTGCGTGAATCGCCTGAATCTCTCTCTGATGTGGACGAGCTCTCCGTACAAGGGGTCTCGGTCGTCGACGCTGTCGTCTGAGCTCCTCTACTCTGTGTAATGTGACACCCCGCATCGAGCTGGGCCCTCGAGTGTATGTGGGTCTGAAAAAATCTGTATTATAAGTCTGAGGGGGGGGGGTCAGGTGTGTCTCCATCTGCTGCTGGAGGAGTGATGCGCGACGGTGCTGGAGCTCTACTAGGAAACGACCTAGAGGGCGCTGGTCCTCTGTCCCCAATAAAGCCCTGATCTCTCTAGGCCCCCTGAAGAGCTGTGGGTAGCGGTCTCTGATGTCCTCATATGCCTGGCATCTACATGTGTAGTGCTCCTCGTCCTCCACCTCCTCTCTACATATCCTGCATAACCGCTCATCCCTGGGGGTATGTGTGGCTCGCCCAATCTCAATCTCGAGCTTGTGTGATGATACTCTGAGCTGCCCAATGGCCACTCTCTCAGCTGGTGCCATATATGTATCCATGTATCGTGGTCTCTGAATGAAACCATCCGGTGTCACAGTCAGGAAGTGCTCTCTCTAGTGTTGCCTCTTTGTGGGAAGAGGCTCCTCTGGTGCTATCCATGTCTCCCTGACGTGTATCTGTAGTAGGTCCTGACGGATGATCCTATTCCTCTGCGAACGAGAGAGGGTAATGTGGGGGGAAGAGAGGTCATACTGAAAAGGGGGGAGATCCGTAATGCTCATGCCATGGTCTGCTAACCATCGGTAAGTCTGTGCATACCATACTCTCTCATGCCCTGTCTCTGCCAAATGTCTAGAGCTCTCAAATGCAAGCCTGGTGAGTCGGCTAGTGGGGAGCTCTCTGACTCTCAGAATAAAGGTCACCAACTGGAAGAGGGCCTCCACTAGCATCGGTGGTGTGCCAAGCTCAGCTCGTATAATGTCATGTGGAACGGAGGACTTGCTGCGCAGCAAGCGTGATATCATGGTGATCTGGGGCCTCTCAATCTGCGTCCACATCGCCTCTGTGATCCCTGGTGCCCATACTGCTGCTGCGTACATCAATGCGGGTGTCACTAGAGTGTCAAAGAGCCACCCCTTAGTCCGGGGCTCCTGAAAATGTGTCTGAAAGAAGAGTCTCTCCAATCCTGCAAGTGCCGCATAACCTCGTGTCAATCTATCTCTCGCAGCCTGAGGCATGGAGAATACCCCTGTGCTTCCCGAGAAGGTGATACCTAGGTAGACGTAGGAGTCCACTACCTCTATCTGTCCTCCAGCTGCTGTGAAAGAAGCGCGATGGCGTACTGTCCTGGAGGTATGGAAGATCATGACCTTGGTCTTGCCAAGGTTCACTGTGAGTCCTCTCTCCATGCAAAAGGTATCGAGCGCCTGTAAATGTGACTGCAACCCCTCCTGTGACTCTGAGAGCAGGACAATGTCATCAGCATATAATAGGATATGTACTGGCGTACCTCCGAGGTCTCCTCCTCGCCCTCCTGCTCGCTGTATATACTCCGTGATCTCGTCGATGTAGAGACCGAAGAGAGTGGGTGAGAGAGGGCAACCTTGTTTCACACCAATGGTGCTAACAAGGCTGTCTGATAGACCGCCGGGGCAGCGTACCCTGCCTGTGACTCGTGCATACAAAGCGTGGATGGCCCATAGCATGTCTGATGGAAGCTGTAACTCCTGGAGCCTCCGTAGTAGTCTCTCTCGAGGGACCATGTCGAAGGCTTTGCGGAAATCCACAAAGCAACAGTATAATCTCTGCTTCCTCGCCTTCGCGCTCTCAATCAAGCAACGAAGCACGAAGATGTGGTCGATGGTGGAGAAAGTGCGGCGGAAGCCTGCCTGGCCGGGTGCTCTGATCCCCGCTGCCTCAGCGTGTGTACTGAGCTCTGCCTCTAGTACTGCCCCATAGATCTTGGCCAGGATATGGCCTATCATAATAGTCCTGTAGCTCCCTGGGTCCATCATATCGCCGGACTTATGGATAGGCGTAATGGTATGCATAGTCCATGAGTCGGGTAATCCCTCAACCAAAGCACGGTTGAAGAGATGGGAGAGAGAGAGAGAGAGAGAGAGAGAGAGAGAGAGAGAGAGAGAGAGAGAGAGAGAGAGAGAGAGAGAGAGAGAGAGAGAGAGAGAGAGAGAGAGAGAGAGAGAGAGAGAGAGAGAGAGAGAGAGAGAGAGAGAGAGAGAGAGAGAGAGAGAGAGAGAGAGAGAGAGAGACTAGTCTTGTAGAGAGCCCTCTGCCTTGACCCTTGAAGCATATTACTAATAACTATGGGCCGTTCTCCTAATATCCGATCCTTTGATCCTACATTAAGGTGAGTGGACATAATACTAGGGAATGCAAGTATTGCAAGGGTATCTATATAGGTAGTGCATCGCATATCAAAGCACACCTTCTTGGTTTGGGAGGTGGTTGCGCTGGAAAATGTCACTCTGCGCCTCAACAAATCATGGAGGACTTGATTGCGAAATTGCAATTGAGTCAAGGTGTTGGGAGTATGGAAGTGGGTGAAGGTTCTCTTGAAACTCTTGAGATGCATCGTAATGTTGGAGAGTCCTCTATCGCACCTTTGAAAAGGACTCGCATTGATAGTGTGAGCTCTAATGATGCATTGGCAGATGTTGTGGCTACTCCATCTTCACGAGCACGGCCACTTGCTAATAGTGGTCCTATACCTAGGAACTATAGATACCTCTTTAGATGGATTGACAGATTCATTATGTCGTTGGATTATTATCATTATTCATAAGCGTTATACAAAGTTCTAATTTTAAAAATCTTTTTTCCCCCATTTTCTGCCTTGAGCGACAGGGATTTCTTGATGTGTAAATGCTTGAACAATTCTGAAACTGCTCAACTTCAATTTTATAACTAAATCATTTATTTATGAATAATATAATGCCAGAATCATGCAAACTTCCTCCTGTTCTTTATGGATATTATTTTTTAACTTCTGGTTTGATGAGAACTAAAGCCTGACCCATCTTATTTTTGCAGGAGAATTTGTCTTTTTCCCTCATCCATCCAGACTGGACAGCAGACGAGGAAATGCTGTTGTTGGAGGTGAAGAATACTAGCTTTTCAAATAAAACGATGCACTTTCAATCACAATATCTGCTGCTTATATACCATTTTTACATAGTATATTTTGTTGGCAGGGTGTAGAAACACATGGCTTAGGCAATTGGGCAAAAGTTGCTGAGCATGTAGTGACAAAGACAAAAACTCAATGCCACAGTCACTATATGTCCTCGTACATGGATTCTCCATATTCTCCTATTCCGGTACCTTACTGAGGATGCCTAGAAGTATCAATTGTTGAGAAAATTCTGTACATATAATGTTCTAAATTCATAGCATTGACCAATCAATACAGGACCTCACCAATATTCGTGGAAAGTCAAGGGCTGAACTTGTAGCTATGACAAAGGCACATCAAAAAGGTGACACATTTTCTCATATGTGGGTAACGAGTGTTTTATGCACCTTCAACCTCATAATATAACTTGCTCAGGTGCTATTGGTGATGGAACGGTCTTAAAACTGCCAAAGCAGGAGCCATCAGTTTCTCCTACTAGAATCAAGTAAGGAATTACAATCTACTTTGACACTTGTTGTTAGATGATTTCAGGACTAAATTTTAGAGTTCAGTATTCATTCATGATAAAGAATATTGTATACATTTAAAGTATGCCTGACAATGTATGCACTTTTTAGCATAATTTCGGTTTTAAGATTTTGAAATGTATGTGCAACGATCATTTGTTGTTGTCTTAAGTAAACAAAAAGTAATGAGGGCACCCTCTGCTGAAAATTTTCGGTCTAGTGTTCCAACATTTGTAATGTGAATGACATAGTTTTTCTCCTATGCAACATCAGGACTGTCCTATCTATCCCTAGCTAAAGGTTCTATCCGTGTTTCTGAGCTGAAGCGAGCTAAAAAAATTATTTCAATGATATCTCACTGGATGTGAAATGTTTCAGAATTTGGATGCAGTCAACCATACCCAAAGTTGCAAGAGTGGTTAGGATGCTCTATATTTCTAGAAAATTAATTAAATTAAAAGTAGGGATACTCCTGAAGCATCATTGAGGAAGTCCTCAGTGAAGAATTGGAACAAATTTTATGCTTTTGTGTTTTCTTATCTATGTGTGTGCGCGAAAGTGAAGAAATGTATTGAGAGAAATTTTGGGTGAGTGAAAGAAGGGGGCAGGAGGGAGTAAAGGTGAGTTTCTACGTGAGGGAGTGATGAAAAGGAGGGGCTAAGAGGGTATGGAAGAGAGAATGGAAGGGGCAGGACAGAGGAGGAAAGGGATTTCAGGAGGTTTGGAGGGGGCAGGGAGTGGAAGAGTGGAAGGAAAGATGAAGAGAAGGATGAAGAGGTGGAGGGTGAAAGAGAAGAAGTAGAGGAAGAGACAAAAAGGAAAGAGTGACGTGGTAAAAGAGGAAGGGGATGTGAGAGGTTTTCAAAATGCTTTCTGTATAGCTTTGTCAGAAGGCTTGCATTGTACGGTGTTTTCATGTTATTTAATTCTACATTATGTTTTTGCAGAATAGAAGAAAGGGATGCTACACGTGATGGAAGATCTCCTTCTAGTATAAGTGTAGGTAATCTTTATTTATTTCTTTATTTTGATTCCCAGTTCATTGTGTTTAAATGAATGAATATAAAAAAGAGAGACAAATTTATTGCTTGATTTGTGTATGAAGACTACGGATATTATAGCTTGAATATTATTTCATCGAAGCCCTTTATTTCGTGCACGACATGAGTGTGTGGGGCAAATCGTATGCATGCAGGAAGTGGTACTTGGAAGGGCTGCTAGTGAACTCTCTACTGATGCAACATATATGGACTTTAAGAAAGCATATGACACTGTGCCGTATCAAGCACTGTTCCTTAAACTTGAGGCCGCCAGCCTAACGGGTGGAGTGCTGAAATTCTTTCATGCTCTATATGGGTCCTCAAAGGTCTGAGTTGGTGTGGAGGGGCACCACATAAGAAAGCTTGTCTCGTTTCTCTGTGACATATGCCAAGGGTACTGAGGATCTCCCATTCTATTCAACGTTTATATTAAGGATATCTTAGATCATGGGGGAGACTCTTGGGGGCTTAACGTACGTGATATTGGATGTCTTAAATGCTTGTTGTTTGCAGATAACGTGGTGGTATTTGCAGACAGCCTCAGCGAGCTCCAAAATCGTTGGATATGATAACTGAGTGGGCTTGGTTGTAGGACATTAGTCTTGGGATTGATAAATGTAATAATATTGTTTTCTTTGGCAAAGATGGAGAGCTAGCTATAGTGGAGACATATAGTTTGCTGCATAATGGAGAGCCTATTCAAGTCGGGGTGCACATTCTTCGGTGTGAACTTTGAAGGCTGAGTCCGAATTCTTAGTAGGATCAATCATTAAGGGTCGAGATGACAAGGGAAGGAAAAGTCTTTATGCCTACGAACACTTGCTATGTAGTGGTTCCTTCCTTGTTTGGACGCGGTTTGTGGTGCTTAATAGCTTAGTTTTCCTTGTGATCACCCATGGTGCAGAATTGATGGGTGCCCATGGACAAAACTTGCTTGGATCCATCGAACGCTTAGTTGAGATTGGGACGAGGATGATTTGTGGTAAGGGCCCGCTTTCAACGCTTGTTGCAGAGGTAGTGATGCACAAAGAATTCCATATTCCTTCCTTAGTGGCTCACTTCTGGGCCACGCGTGGATGCCTCTATGGGTAATATCTTTATAGCCAGGCTTTGCTTGGGGATCTCCTTAGGACATGTACGGATCTGTTATCCAAAGTGGACATGGATTTCCCAAACTAAGCTCTAGAAGGAGAGGTATGTACTTCAGGTTGGGTTTGGGACAATCGGATTTCATGTCTGGTCTAAGTGGGAAAAGATGAATGCTTCTGTTTCATTGGGCCCCTATAATAGTGGTAATTTGGGGATGTCGTGGGGATACTTTCATTGGAGTGCTTATAGCAATTTGCTTAGTGCTATGCCCGAGTGCATGCTTATGTGGGCTAGAATAGGGGGGCTGGACATGGCTGATAGGATTGAAGGTAAGGGGAAGAGCAACTTTCCTCTTTGCGTCGAGGGAGAAAGGTTTGGTTCCTTGCCGCATTTGATGGTGGACTATAGAGTGGTGGAAACACTTAGGAGGAGGTGGTTAGGCTCCCTTATTAGTTTTAGTTCTGTAATCCACAGGTTTTGGTTGGCCCCATGTTTCTTGTGGACATGACCCTTATTCTCTTTGGAGGGGAGGTTTGCTGAGTTTGTTTAATCCATTGGGGTGAAACCTAGTCTACGGGGGTAGCTAAGCTCGTTTTGGTTGCTTTCTTTCTAGGTGGGACTATACTGAAGTGTATGAAAGCTTTGTTTGGGGATTAAGCCCTTGGACGGATCCCTTTCCGAGAGAAAGGCTGTCATTCTTCCTTCTCATCCATTGCATTGTTATGTATGCGAGATTGGCTTTGAGGTCAAGGGAAATGACGATTTATGAGGGATGTATGTTTAGAGCTTTGGTGGGTAAGTTATGGGTATAGTTTCACCTCCTACCAGTGAGGAGATGGGAGGCTCTGAACTAGTTGCGGACTCGTCCTGTGAGTGGATGCTCCTTTGTGGGGTATGGTGCTCTCTCTTTCAGAAACACGTCTTGTAGGCAGTTTAGGGAGTGCTGAGTTCTTTCTCAAAGTCCCTCATACTCTAGTGTCGTGTTCGGAGCATTGGATATCTCAACACACCGGTTCTTTGTTTTGGGAATTAGTAGACTAGTGGCCTTGTGCTTGAAAGTCACGTATAAGTCTTCTTCGGAAGATGAAGCGGGCGGATGGATTTTGCCTTCTAAGGGATAACTCTCATGAGCCCCCATCGCCGACTATGGAACGGAAAAAAATATTTGTGTTCTCTACACAGCATAAGTTTTGTAATAGAGGATAACCATGATTGTCTACTTTGAGAGATTT
Source organism: Ceratopteris richardii (assembly GCA_020310875.1). Classification (NCBI taxonomy): domain Eukaryota; kingdom Viridiplantae; phylum Streptophyta; class Polypodiopsida; order Polypodiales; family Pteridaceae; genus Ceratopteris; species Ceratopteris richardii. Next base: position 44,471,395 of record CM035432.1, on the reverse strand, counting down.
AGAGATTTTCATTCCGTGGCAGGTACTTAAAATCTTTATTAATTTATTTACTCCTGATTGCTGCTACTAGAGGTTTGGGTTTATGAGCAAATATTCCAACTTGGTTTCTGAGGTAAAATTTAATTACCTTTGGAGGTGGCCATGGTATACTGAAGGTAATAGAGGATAACCATGATTGTCTACTTTGAGATATTTAGAGATTTTTATTCCTTAGCAGGTACTTAAACCATGATTGTTATAGAGGATAACCATGATTGTCTACTTTGAGAGGTATAGAGATTTTCATTCCTTAGCAGGTACTTAAAATCTTTATTAATTATCTACTCCTGATTGTTGCTACTAGAGGTGTGGGTTTATGAGCAAATATTCCAACTCGGTTTCTGAGGTAAAATTTAATCATCTTTGGAGGTGGCCATGGTATACTGAAGGTTTTCTCTCTTATTACCAGTAACAGGATGAATAAAATCGGACTGAAACTTATCTCACTCTAAAGAAAATCCAAATCTTTTAAAGGTGGTTAATTCTTCTGTAAGTCTGTAGAATAACAAATTAGCACATACTTATGAATCATAAGCTTTGAAGCATGTCCTAGTGGACCACTGTTTGAGCATGGCCAATGATCCTAAAGAAGAACTGCAAAACAACAGGGCCAACACTGAACAAGCAGCAAGAGGTTGAACCACAAGAAATAAAAAAAAAAACTACCTGCAGCTACACTATGGTGGAACTCGTATGATCTGTGGATCAATATGAAAAATCTGATATACAACTGACCGTTGCTGATCATAACATATGTGCTGGATGAACAAAGGTAAAAGAGCCATCAAATAATCAGGCAGAGGATTCTGCTTGAGGCTCTCTGCTATAGACAGCTGAATTGAGCAAAGAAAGGTGCCTGAGAAGGTAGAGCACTGATGGCAGATGCCCTGAAAAAGGTATGCTGAAGTGCTGACATTCAAATGTACTGAGAAAGACATGAACAGACCCCTTGCATAAGGTTGAACAGCTGGTTGGCAGAGAATAATGACATGTGAATTCGCTGCACAGCTGCTTTATGTATGATTTTGGAACTCTGTGTTGAAAATAGGAAGTGCAAGTCATTTGTGATTAATATCTTGCTCTATGTCTTAATCTGCTGAGTGTTCAGGTTTCAAAAATATATAACAAAAAAATCTCCATGAATCTGAGCACTCTAAATTGAGTTATTTTGTCCAGGTTAAATAAACTTTGAATTTTGTGTTGAGTATGAGCATTAACTCAACCTTCTAGCAAAATAGAATCTGAACCAGCTACTTTCTACAATGATCTCTCTCTCTCTCTCTCTGTCCTTTTCTCTCTTTCTCTAACCACATCTCCCCATGCGTGGAAAAAATCCCCTTCAGCAACAACGTTTTTGCACTTGGAGACATGAGATGGAGTGCATTACCTTCATTTTATTTTATACATGTAAATGCCCAATTTTAGATCTGTATCCTATCATGATAATTGTGTGTATTACCAGGTTCTGTTACTGAAGCTGAGAAGGGACAAGATAGAGCATATGAAAGTAAGTCTTTGACAGCTGCAAATACAGGAACAGGTGTAGATAAGAAACCAGTATTGCCAGGACAACACAAAGAAGGTTCAGAGTCCACTGCTACAGCAGCTGAAGGTCAGCTGCTTGGAAGGCTTATTTGTATGATTTGAAATCATGGTTAAGTTGCTGTAGAAGTTTAATCTCTTAATTTTTTAGATTGTCAAGTGTCTACATGATTCATAAGCTCTTGTCACATAAAATGCAATCTTTCTATGAACTGTGCCAAAATCTTGTATTACATTGTAGGAGATGGAGGCCAGAGTAACCGCAGCATTGGTGTGAAGAAACCAAAACCACTCCTTGATGGCACAGAGGATGGCACCACCTATTTAGATCAGAGTGGCTACAATCCTAAACGGAGAGAATTTGACAAAGAATATGACAATGATGCTGAGCTCCCTTTGGCAGAAATGGAGTTCAAAGAAACTGACACAGAAATTGATCATGAGTTGAAGGTCCGCATGTTGCACATATATCTTTCAAGGTTTGTATTCACAGTTTGTTCTTACAAAAGTGGTTCCTCAAAGGATGCTATGATCCATCGATAAATCATGAATGGGCATCAGTTCATATATCTGAAATAATGGACACTTCATTTATGAGGAAGTAAGGAAACTAAGAAATTTGGTAGGGCCTGGGGAAACGAGGGTAGTTGTGTGATGCAAACAAAAATAAACGATTATGGAAATCAGGAAACGGATAAGAGAATGTTAATGGAGGTCCGCTGATTCAAAAACTGTGGGGAATGTGGGATACTTTACAGACATGGAATCAAATAATCCAGAGAAATAAGGCTAGTTGGTGGAATGGTGAAACTAGAGTAATTATTGAAGTTTTGAGAAAGTTATGGAGGGGGGACATCAGGAAACTGGGGTAAGCTAGGGCAATGTGATTGTCAAAGAAAAAGGGATTTCTTTTTCTCCTTTTCCTTCTTTTTCTTCTCTCCTGTTAAGGAAGATCTAGCTCCAGAAAGTTCACAATGTCTTACATTCATCATAAAAAAAGAAATTATGAAAGACATTGTATTTTTCCATGATAAGAACATGCATTTTGGCATGCAATTATGTCTTAATGCTATAACTTAGTCATACTTTGCTGAGAAACAATAGCCATGGTGAATTACAGCATTCTATGCATAACAATTTGGGCAGGTTAGATGAACGAAAACGACGCAAAGACTTCATTCTTGAAAGAGGGCTACTTGATGTGAAACGACAACAGGAGCTTGATACCAAAAGGTCTGAGGAAGAGCGAAAACTTTACCAACAAGCTCGCGTGTTTCTTCGATACCACACTAATGAAGAACATGAAGCTCTACTCTCAGGATTGTGTGCAGAACAGAGGATTCGACATTACATTTCTGAATTGCAGGTATTATCTGGCATTAGTAAACAAAAAATTATGCAAAAGGAATCTTGACCTTGAAAAATCTTACGATTTTCTGGTGTTTGCTAGTCTGGTTTACTTTTTCTAAGCCTCATAAGCAGGAATGAGTAAAATCTTAAAGTAAAACATTACGAAATGTTGTTTGTGATGTTAATACACTGAAATTCAAGATTGTGCTTATTGTTTGTGCTTTCGGTGTGCACATTGGAAGTTTGGTAGTAGGCTCTAATTTTTATGGACTAGAGCATGAGTGATGGATTAATGTTACTCAAAATCTTAATGAGAAGCCATCACAAGGCACCTTATTGAAATATTACCCTTTTAAATATGAAAGATGAAATATCACAGCTAAGCTTTTAGCACTTATGACCTATTACTCTTTATTATCCATGTCTTCACGTACCTTTCTATTAAACATGAGAGGTGGGATATTGCAATTATGTTTCTAGCATTTATTGGCTGTTGCTGTTTTATACCCATACTTCTTGTTCTTTCCCTCTTTTAGATGTGTAACTGCTTATCACCATCTCAAATGCTAAAAAAGTATTAATATCAGGTGCTATTCAAATCTTTGCAGAATTAGTAGCCAGATATTAACATGTATTTAGCATTGATTACTTGAAAAAGCTGGCTGTCTTTGAGGAATCTCAAAGCATGTGATAGCATGAGTAGGTTGGAAAAGTTTTTCTGGGTGTCATGTTTGTAATGGTTCATAAAACTAGAACAAGAGTTATGTTTCAAGAATAATTCCACTTATGTGCTGTTTCTCGAAAAGAAGAGGCTATGCCATGTCCCCCAATGCAATTAACTTGTTTGAAATCAAAAGCTTGATGGCACAGATCTGGGTATATACATAATCATTACCTTACTTGGTGGGTACCTTTTACCAGACATCAAGGGAAAGGTGTAGCAACCTCATGTCAGTTACATGTTTCTGACTCAAACCTTGCAATCATCACTGCATGACTTCCATTCAACACATAAGGAGACTGTAGACATACAAATAACGCTTAAAAAAAAAATAAAATTATTATTCCATCTTTATATTACAGCTCGAAAATAAATAGTAGGACTATAGGTATGATGCACTATGGGATAAATCTTGTGGGACATCCAAAGAGAACTAGTGGAGTAATTATACAATATTGTATACAATTTACTCTAGTTTATGTTGGGTTGTACATCATGTGTGTCATCATGCATGGATTTATAATGTTTCAAGTTTGAACTTGATTGATGGCTATGGTCACCTGTGATGTATGCATCAAAAAAAGAAAAGAAGACTTTGTCAAAGTTGAAAGTCACATAAGAAGCTATAGAAAGCATTTAACCTGACTTGTCAGGGATAAATTCACATTAAAAGATAGATTCATAACAGAAACAACTATGGTTACATATTAAGCATGGATAAGATGAGCTAGGATGACCATTAGGTTCATGAAAAATGGTTGTTAACTTGCTGGGCTTAATGAAACTATATAATGAACTCATGCCAGCCTATAAGAGCACATCTCTTTCGAACTGAGTGTGCTTGATGAGGGAAAATGAGAGTTTTTGACTGGATGAATGAAGTTTACATTTCATATTTGACTACATTCAAACATATGTAGTAAATCACACAACACATTGTTTCCATGATTTGAGGAGAATTTGAAAGTAAATTTTCTCTTGATGGCCTTAATTACATAGTTAGCAAGGAATGAAAATGATTATCTGAATCAGGCCATAATTAGGAATGTAATAAATCCATGATTATATTGAAGGAAGGTACACCATATATGTGATTGCGGCCTAAACAATATGTGCTCCATGGATGTTACGAAAGTCAAAGACAATGGCACGGAGTATTCTCTTTCACAACCCTAGAATGGGAAACAATCCTCACTATATCAAAGCCATTAGGAAAGAAATGAGCATAATTGACTCTCTGAAGGTTATGTAACAACAGTAAATGGTAGTTGATCGAATGTCAACCGTGCCGAAAGTAATTTTTAAGTGTTTAATGTTGCCTCCTAGCAGATCAGAAGATTATTACCCTTGTTCACTTATGGATAGGAGATTGTGGATCATGGTGGTTAGGTTTGTAAGGTTCAATATGGGTAAGGTACGAGAATCGAATTTTACCTCTCGAAGTAAGGTTCATACGGTGTGCTAGATGAAATAAATTACATGTTCACACACACACACACATATGTTCATACATACATATATACATACATACATACATACATACATAAATAGTTTTTCCATACACGAACCATACGGCAAACGCATACGGGTACGAAAGTATGAAAAAAGTATGGATTTTTTTCAAAAATATCATACGTGATATCATACGTTTAGCACAAAGAATATTGAGAATTTCAAATATTGTATATACAAAAATATAATACTAAATATTAAAATTTTGTTGGCTACTATAGCTTAGGGAGTAGTATCTATGTATGGGCATAATGGAAGAGAGTATTTGAGAGTGAAATTGCATAAAAACAATATGAAATTGCTATGGATTTGTCCTCAACTAGAATAAATGATAGAAAAGAAAAATTAGAGGTACGAAAAATTCCATACTCCAACCATACCCATACGTTTTCATACGTACGGTATTTTTTCCATACGTGTCGGAAAATAACTACGCATACATACATACATACACACAAACACACACAATACATACATACATACATACATACATGCGTGTGATGCACACATGCACACACACATGTATGTATGTTTGTATGTATGTATGTATATGCATGCATGTATGTGTGTGTGTATGTATGTATGTATATATGTATGTATTGTATGTATGTATGTATGTATGTATGCATGCATGTATGATAGATTGAAAACTAAAAGGATTGCTCCATGGGCAAAGCGAGTGTGCTTCATAAATGATGTCCTCCTCTTGTCGGACAGTATTGCTCTTCAAACAATGGTGGATGAAAGAGTGCAAAGATATCTCAAATCTAGCTCTTCCATTATGACATAGGGTGTTCCTCTAGTGAATTACAATGGGAAGTATGAAAACAAGGGCATTCCTTGCCTCCGCACACTTAACTACCCTTGCCCTCGATGTGGAGATAGACTAGAGACAATGCAACGCCACTTCCTCAAATGTTGGGCAATTAAACCTTGGTGGGATGATTTGTGCTTCGGACTAAGAGCTATCTTTTGACATGTGGCCCCTTTCAAGTTCATTTTTGGGGAACTTTTATAGATTCACGAATTCCACGACAACTTGGATCTCCAACCAACTATGGTTTTGTATACTATGGTCTATCTGGGAGTCCCACAATTTGTTGATATTTTCCAAACACAATTGTTCGGAGAGTATATCCTCCAAGGTCTTGCGAGAATGATTGGTCCTCACCGCTATGGACATGGAGGAGCCCATGCATACTTCGAAAGTCCTCATAACTCAAACATACTTATAAACAGAGCTTTGTAATCTTGTGGCCCCCAAACTTGCTTTGCATTTTCTTCTGATTCAATAAAGTTCATTCTCTCTCCAAAAGAAAAAAAAGGTATGCATGTATGCATAGTTTTTTTCCCATCCGTTGGATTGGGAGTGCCCACTTATTAGACGTTTGCCTTTTTCATACTTTTCCGTACTTTTTCTGTACTTCAATCTTAAAAGGATGATTGAATTGAAAAAAAACTCACTTATAGATGTGAGTTTTGCCGTTTGAATTGACCTTGAGTCTTAATTTAATGTGTATTATAAGTGGGAAATCTGATTTTCATATGTTGCTGCATATTGCATTATCCCTATAACACCTATCTCTAAATTTTTCCCACCTCTAATTTTTGGTCACGTATGGTATTTTCAACCATACTTTTTCCGTACTTCCGTACCCGTATGCGTTTGCCGTATGGTTGAAGTATGAAAAACTATGCATGTATGTATGTATGTATGTATGTATGTATGTATGTATGTACGTATGTATGTATGTGTGTGTCTATCTGCATGTATGTTGTTGGAATCAATATCCTATTGGTTCATTCATAGTCAGATGATACACAATGTATAGCTCTGTTTATTAGTCTTTGTAGACGCAAGCAGACGGGCGCGATCAGAAATTGTAGAACTCTTTTCTATTCTTGTACAACAAAACGCGTGGGCAGCGTGGCTAGTTCATCGTCCTCCCATCTTGGGGGCGTGAGATCAATCCCCGCCGGTTGCATCTGAGCAGCGTGCGAAAATCTTTATGCTTTTGCTTTAATAATTAGCGGACGGCGAACGGATTAAAGCTACGAGCAATCACGGACGGAGCTTTCTCGATAGAGTTTACTGTTTGGCGATCGTTGTGTTTTTTAGAAGCTTTTGGAGAAAACAAAGACTATATAAGAAGTGCTTGGGTCACTTCTATTCATCCTTCACCTAGTTTTCAACACAAGCCTTGGAGCTTGGAGCTTAATAGAGGTGGTGTTTCTTCTAGCACATGGGGCAGCCATGGTGCTAACTTGAAGCATGTTGAGAAGCAGCTATGGAGTTCTTCTTAATGATTCTTCTTGGAGAAGATGAAGGGTGTGCTCACACTCTAGCTCATAGAGAGGAGGTTATCTCTTGTTCATGGCAAGAAGACTTGGTCATTAGCAGCTTGATGGTGAGGATCGGCCATCTACATGCTGTAGTTGAAGATTGTCTTCTACATGAAGATTTCGGGCTACATCAAAGACATTGGATGGTGGTTAACATAAGATTTACATCTTATGTTAAGTATTCAGGTACATATTCTCTTTATGCACACAGGTACTACTTGGAGTTTATGGAGGCAGTAGCATCCATATCAGGAGGAGTTCTATTCGGCATAGGTACAAGAGAATTAGTACGTATATGCTTTATGCATATTTGGATGAGTTGTTTGAGAAGGTGTGTTCACATGAGTTTGAGGATTTCTGGCAGCAAACTTGTTAGCATTCTTTGCTACTTTTTAAGTATGTGATCTTTTCACACACGTATCTGACTTAGGGTCTTCCATAGCCTAAGGTTAGATGAGGGTTTGTTGATTATCACTTTCACAGTGATCCTTCCTCTTTCAATCACTCATATTCACTCTTCTATAACCTATTAGGTCACACATCTCATGTATATTCAGATTTCTGCCCATACATCTGAATATGTTTGTTACATTTGTACATTCACTCATTCATCTATTTCTCATCACATAGAGTGGTTGAGAGTTTTGCTCCCACATTGTACATTGAACATTGGTATATATGATACTATGAGTAAGCGATGGCTTACGTAACACCTTACACATGTCGTCTATTCTTTCTCTATCTTTGTCTCATCATTTGTATGATTAAGTTGTGGTATGTTCATGTTATGTGAATATTGAAGATTGCTAGATTCTATGTTGTATATGCTGGACCTATGGAACCATGGACCTGTGACATGAGCCAAGGGCCTACCTCATTTCCAACATATGTATGTTTGTATGTATGTATGTATGTATGTGTGTCTATCTGCATGTATGTATGTTTGTATGTATGTATATATGTATGTATGTATGTATGTATGTATGTATGTATGTATGTATGTATGTATGTATGTATGTATGTATGTATGTATGTGCAAGAGAACAAGGATTACGACCACCACATGCTTGAGAGATGACTCTCCTCCCAACCAAATGCCTCTATATATATAGCTCTCTCCAGGGGACAGCCTGCTTGGGCAGGTGGATACTAACCATCCAAGTGTCTGCCATGTAACTACATGTGCTCCAAGTGTCCCAGTTAACTAGAGTTAACTCAAGTGGATGCTTCTAGAAGGCTCTAGATCTCTTTGGGCAAAATACTCTCCCATGTCTCCCATGGGGATTGAACCCAAGACCTCCTCCTTCACATCCTTGAGACTTAACCACTAAGCTAAGTGGATCACTTGTTCACTTGTTCACAAGAGCACAAGACCTCCTAGTAAGTCTAAAACTCGAGATCTTTGGTCATACACACGGATGACCAAACGGTGTCCGATTTCAGATCTGTCTGAACCGGCCAGACCTTTGGATCATAGACTTACTTTATTACAGTATGTATGTATGTATGTATTGTTGGAATTTGGGGCCCCAGGATCGTTCCAATACTAAAACCTCTTGAGCATACACAACTTAATTGACAAGATGATAAGTGAGATAGAGAAAGAAAGAAATCTTGAGACAAGGATAGGGAACGTAAGCTAGATGCTTACTTCACTAAAAATAATAGATGTCCAAATTACAACATGGGAGTACTACTCAACCATATAAAGTGGTGCACTCACTAATGGAAGAATAAGAAGATGATGATACAAAATTTAGATTATGTCAAAATAATCTAAGTGTGTGTGAAGAGAATGAAGCAACGAAGCTAACAAAATAGTGTAATGAAATTGTAAATCAACCACAAGGTTAACTCACAAAAGATAGTTACCACCACCTCGTAGAAGACTTCCTGCTGCAATGAGAGTAGCCTCTCCTTCACCACAACTTCACCTCCTTCAAGAGTGTGAGAACACTCTGTCTTCAAGAAGATCTCCAAGCTCTAGATCTTTGAGTGAGTAAGTATACAAGGAGCCAAGGCCTTGTTTATATAGTTTGTGAAGTACTCATGAAAAGCTAAAATAAATCTTAAAGCTACGATCGTAATTGATCGCTACCGAAAAAGAAATCCGCAGCCCGTCCGTGTGCGTTTCCCTTGGAGTAGTTTATAAAACTGCTATTGAATTGTTAAGCCAATGAGGACATTGACTTCCAACAATCCCTCCTTCAATGTCATATTGGTACAAGATTCAGTAACCTGCAAATCTTCTCATGACTATCTCTAGTCAATGCTTTGGTAAATATATCTCTATATGCTTTGTCCTTGCATGATGCACTGGATTCTTAGCTATAGCTATAGCACTTTGGCTATCTGAAAATATCTGAATGGGTTGATGTACTCTTACATCAAGATAACTGAAAATCTTCTGCAACCATACTGACTCTAGAGTAGCTGTAAATGCTGCACGATATTCAGCTTCACACGATGAAGTGGCAATAGTGCGTTGTCTTTTTGAAAACCATGAGATAAGACAATCTCCAAGATAAAAACAAAATCCACTAGTACTTCTTCTTGTGTCTCTATCACCTGCCCAATCAGAATCTGAAAATCCTTTTAGTAACAAATGTGTAGATTTCGAAAATACCATAGCATAATTTGAAGTTCCCTTCAAATAACGAAAGATCCGCTTTACTGCTTTCCAATGTAACACTGTCGCATTCTGTATGAACCTTGATACTTGAGAAACTGCAAACTGTATATCAGGACGTGTATTACAAAGATAAATCAAGCAACCAACTGCTTGACTATATAGAGTAGCATCAAATGGCTCTGCATCTGCTACCATTTGTAAAGACGTGTTCTGATCCATAGGTGTTTGCATAGGTTTAGAATCACCCATCTGAAACCTTTCCAAAAGTTTCTCAATGTACTTCTGTTGTGTCATGTAGATACACTCATCTCGAAACAGAAACTGAATCCCAAGATAATAATGTAGAATGCCTAAATCATTCACATCAAATGTTTGCTTCAATTCTTCTTTGAACATCTGCAAATCTTCATCTCTGGGACCTGTGACTATAATATCATCCACATAAATGATTGCTATAATCATCATACCTGTTTTAGCTTTGACATAAAGAGTTGGAGCTGCATCTGAGTTAAGGAAACCAATGGATAAAAGATATGTATGTATCTTTTCATACCATGCTCTAGGTGCCTGTTTTAAACCATACAAAGCTTTTATAAGCTTACACACTAGGTGTTTTTTACCTGTCTCTTCAAAACCTTTTGGCTGCTGAATATACACATCTTCGTGTAAATCACCATTTAGAAAAGAAGTCTTAATGTCAAGCTGATATATATGCCAACCAAAATGTGCTGCTAGAGCAAGTACTGACCTAATAATAGTCATCCTAGACGTAGGAGCAAATGGCTCATCATAATCAATACCTTTTTGTTGTGCATATCCTTTGACAACCAACCTGGCCTTGTATCTATCAATAGTACCATCTGCTTTCCTTTTGATTTTGAAGATCCATTTTACACCTATAGCCTTCTTTCCTTCTGGTAACTCACATAGTTGCCAAGTTTGATTCTTATGAATAGAATCAATCTCTTCTTGCATAGCTTTTCTCCAAATAGGAATTTTAAGTGCATCTTTAACACACGCAGGTTCATCTTCAACAGTCGTAAGTGCCAAAATATCATGAATCTTGAAGTCTTTAGCAAAACTTACATGATCTTTTTGCTGTCTAGTTTGACTTCTTGTTCTTACATGATCTTGTTGTTGTTGTCTAGTCTGACTCCTTGTTCTTCCAGTAAAAGTCTTTATACCACTATCTTTCCAAGTCTGATATAATCACGTAGGTGTATCCTTGAATAGTGGTGAAACTCTTTCTGAACTTTCAGCTTCCACAGGTTCTGGAACTTGTCCTGCCGAGGTACTAGGACTTTCTGGAACTTTAACTTCTTCCATTTCTGGAATCAAAGTTTCTTGTGGAACTGACTCTGTAGAAGGTTGTGAAATTCCTCTTTCTTCAATTTTTTCTTGAATACTAGGAATTTGAGGTTTAACTCCCTCCTGATATGGCTGAACATTTACATCCAGAATCTTTCTAAAAATTCCATAGTCATTTTCACTAATGAACTCCAGAATTTCTGCTTCTTTATCATAAACCTTATCTTCAGCAATATAAGCATTACGTGAAAGAATAACTTCACCTGTCTCTGGAACATAAAACCTGTATCCTTTGCTTTCAACAGGATATCCAATAAAAACAGCTTTCTTTGCCTTTACATCTAGTTTGCCTCGGTCCTTTTTCTCAACATGTACATAAGAAAGTGATCCAAACACTCTGAAGTAACTCACATTAGGTTTTCTACCATAATAAGCTTCATACGGTGTGATTACCTTTAAAGCTTTTGTAGATGACCTGTTTAAAATGTGATTAGCTGTATGTACTGCATCAAACCAGAATTTCGGTGAAAGCCTCTTGGATGCCATCATGCTCCGCATCATTTCAACAAGCACTCTATTCTTTCTTTCTGCAACACCATTTTGCTGAGGAGTATAAGCAATAGTAAGATGTCGAGTAATACCTTTCTCATCGAGAAATGTCTGAAACTCATTTGACAAGTATTCTCCACCTCTATCACTTCTGAGAATCTGGACAGTTTCTTGACTTTCATTTTCAACCATAGCTACAAACTTCTTGAACATAGGAAAGACTTCTGACTTCGACTTAAGACCATAGATCCATGAGTATCTTGTAAAATCATCCACAAATAGGACAAAATACTTGAAACCCTGAATAGAGTCTGCTCTCATAGGTCCATTCACATCTGAATGAATAATCTGCAATTTCCTGGTAGCTGTAATATGACCATGTTTCTTGAAAGGTAGTTTATGCATCGTACCTTCAAGACAACCTTCACATATATCTGAATCATCAGGTAGCTTGAATGAGGGTAAACTCTCAACCATACCTCTGTCTTTGATATTCTTGAGAGCTCCAAAACTGATATGCCCAAATCTTTCATGCCATAGCTTCATATCTTCCACTGGTGACGAAGATTTGACTGCATATGCTTGACTAATTTTTGACAAAACAAAGACCCCTCCTTTATGCTTACCTTGTAAAAGACACTTGTCTTCTTTATGTGATAAGATCTTACAAAGATCTTTCTCAAATACAACTTTAAAACCATCACTTAAAAATGCAGATATAGATAGCAGATTTATCTTCATTTCAGGTACATAAAGGACATCTGAAATTTGAAAATTACCACCTTCTCTTGACTTTAGGGTTACTGTACCTATTCCCACAACATCCAAATCATTGCCATCTGCAATAGTAACTCTTCTGCCTGAAGAATAGGAGAGAGAAGAAAATACATCTCCACCTGTCATATGCTTTGTAGCACCTGAGTCGAATATCCAAGGACTTGCTGAAAGAACTTGTAAAGCTGCTTGATCAAAAGCTACTTCCTCAATAGTGATACAGGCATAAGAATCACCTTGAGATTTCCCTTTTTTATCATCTTCTGCAACATTACCTAATGCCTTTTTTTTTTCTGTTGCAATCCTTTTATAACATTCTGACTGAATATGTCCACGTTTCTTGCAAAAAGAACATATTTTTACCTTCTTCTTAGAAGAATTCTCTTTAGATGTCGTAGATACAGAATCTGAAGTAGAAGGTGAAAGGAACCTACTTTCCTTCTTGGATTGTTTTTCCTTCTTCTTATCCTTCTTCTTCTTACCCTTTGATGAAGATGAAAGTGCTTCTTCATTCTCTTCCATTCCCTTCAACTGATCTTCATCTTGAAGTAACAAGAACTCTAACTCTTCAAATATAACCTCTCTATCTCTTGTGGTAAGGGTAAGAGTGGTTATGAAAGATCGATATGAAATAGGAAGTGAATTAATCAGCGTATTTACCATTTCTTCATCTGATATCTCAACTCCTACATTTAGAAGTTGATCTCTTAAGTCAACGAGTCTCGTAATGTGGGTTTGAATTGACTCACCAGCTTTCATCCTTGTATTTGCTAGTTGTCTCCTCAAGTGAGCTTTCCTAGCAGGATTTCTGCTCTGAAAAAGATTCTCGAGCTTTAACCAAGCTTGACTAGAACTTCTGCAAGATCTGATCTGTGGTAGAATATGCTTTTTGACGCTCATTGCTATGAATGAAAGTGCTAAAGAATCTCTAGCATCCCATCTTGCCTGATCTTCAGTAGGAGGAACTCTAGGTAAAGACCTAGCAGTGACTCTGGATGTCGAAGTGGTTACCTCTTCTTCTGTTGGTTCTGTAATAGCAATTGCAATACCTCTTGAAGCTTCTGTAGACCCTTCTTTGCCTTCTCGTCTTGGTCTTGTTAAGGATCCATTGACGATACTCCATAAATCCTTTGTCACTAACAAGTTCATCATCATGAAACTCCACATGGGATAATTAGAAGATCCATCCAACTTGTCTTCAATCTCAATTCTAATCTCACTCATCTTATCTTAAGTGTGTATGTCAATTATGTAGCTCTGATACCAAGTGTTGGAATTTGGGGCCCCAGGATCGTTCCAATACTAAAACCTCTTGAGCATACACAACTTAATTGACAAGATGATAAGTGAGATAGAGAAAGAAAGAAATCTTGAGACAAGGATAGGGAACGTAAGCTAGATGCTTACTTCACTAAAAATAATAGATGTCCAAATTACAACATGGGAGTACTACTCAACCATATAAAGTGGTGCACTCACTAATGGAAGAATAAGAAGATGATGATACAAAATTTAGATTATGTCAAAATAATCTAAGTGTGTGTGAAGAGAATGAAGCAACGAAGCTAACAAAATAGTGTAATGAAATTGTAAATCAACCACAAGGTTAACTCACAAAAGATAGTTACCACCACCTCGTAGAAGACTTCCTGCTGCAATGAGAGTAGCCTCTCCTTCACCACAACTTCACCTCCTTCAAGAGTGTGAGAACACTCTGTCTTCAAGAAGATCTCCAAGCTCTAGATCTTTGAGTGAGTAAGTATACAAGGAGCCAAGGCCTTGTTTATATAGTTTGTGAAGTACTCATGAAAAGCTAAAATAAATCTTAAAGCTACGATCGTAATTGATTGCTACCGAAAAAGAAATCCGCAGCCCGTCCGTGTGCGTTTCCCTTGGAGTAGTTTATAAAACTGCTATTGAATTGTTAAGCCAATGAGGACATTGACTTCCAACATGTATGTATGTATGTATGTATGTATGTATGTATGTATGTACATACTTCAGGGTTGGATCAAAACACGTATCGTATGGGTTTCGGTAACGTGTTCACTCATGATAAGTTTTAACTGCCTTGGATTTGAACACGTACATTTTCTTGAGTCTGCGTTGAACTTTGAAGCTCAAACGTACTTAATACCATCAATAGTAGTCAAAATGATCGTACCAACTTCCATTACAAGATATGACGAGTTGTATATGCATGTGACAGTATGCCTTGTAGGGGCAAGCTCAAGTGAGAATTTTGGACAACTCTTCATGACATGATTATTTCCTTTATAGTATTTACAAAACTGTTTGTGCTTTTCTGTTTTCTTCTCATCTTTGTCTTCTTTCTTCGGCCCTGCAACATTAGCAGATTTTTTCTTACCAGTAGATGAGGTCTATTTATCTTTGCCCTTCTGACCAACTAAGAAAGCTTGATATGCAACACACATAATGGACTTGTTCAGCCTAGATTGATCTTCTTGCAACAAAAGAGAGACCAACTCCTCAAATGTTAAGGCATTTGGATTGCCTTTCATCATCAATGGAAGAGTAGAAGAAAAAAATTGATATGAATATGGAAGACCATGAAGAACAACCTGCACAAGTGAACTATCTGGCAAGACTTCATCAACAAAAATCAACTCCTCCTTCAAATTTTTGATCTTTGTCAAGAAACTATCAATAGAATCTCCTTCATTCATATGCTCACCCTTCAACTGTTTTCGGAGGTAGGCAAAATAAGTGTATCCCAAGCAGGGCCTTAATTTCACGGCAAAGACAAAATGTCATATGACAGGCAAAATTTTGCTTCTACCTTTCATAAGAGAAATTTTGACATGTTTATACAAGGCATATACATATAATATATATACAGATCTACAAAAAATAACAGAGAAATTACCAATCAGAGCTTGTCATTTGACACGAAGTTTCAAAAAACACCTGTTTTGATAGGCAAAATGGCCAATGACAGGCAAAATGCCTGTCAATTTTAGGCCCTAATCCCAAGCATCCTTTGCTGTTTTGCAAGAGCGAATTGGAGAGATAATGGCACATTTGATGGACAAAGCTATCAATGCATGTGCATGAGCATCTTTGCCATCCCATCAAAGTTGCTATGTAGTAGGTGCAACAAGAACCGTAGCACGAACATGAATCTGAAGATCATCAACATCACCTTCAATAACTATATTCGCAAGTGTGGCAGGACATTTTTCAATACCTCGCACAATATTCCACAGCCCTTTTGTTACCAATACATTACCAATCATATATGCCTATAACGGGTAATTAGTACCATCCAACTTGTCCTTAGCCGCCAACATACAGAATACATCATTGCTTTCAACCATGGCCATCGACTAAATACCTGATGCAAAAAAAAATGACTGTATCTCAAAAAGTTGAAAATAACCACCCTGTTGAGCTCTGCTAAACTTGTAGCAGACTTTGAGGGGCTTGTGCTAACCGAAACATGTATATATGTTTGGCACAAATGGGCAAAATTACTTGCAAAGGCATTGTGATAGTGTGTTCAGAGGAGGAAACGAGCTCATATTGAAATTTTGACCCCGCATAGCGGAGCAGTTTTGAACTCCTAATCACCTTGAGTATGCTTACCAATTTTCATGCGACTCTGAGACCGTGAACTAAGGGGTGTTGACGATGCTCTAGATGAAGCGACGTCATGCGCTGATACCAATTGTTGGAGTTTGAGGTTTGCGGAAGCATACGAATAACACAAGAAGAAGAAGCTTGAAGCACATTGCACAATATTGGATCCATTACCAAGTGAATGTTCAAAGTTAAGTAACCCTTTAGGGTTATAGGTGTATATACAAGCCAAGGGGAAAAACCTTCTAAAGAGGGAGAAAAGTGTTGTTGCGGTCCTAAGTGTGTTCACACACATCACTACCAAAATATATCAACAGATATGACATAATTTTTATTACATATTGTGAAAGTGTTCATCAAGAGCTTTCCAATGGTGTATAACACTCAAGTATTTGGAACACAATGGTGGTCCAATATGCAAACCCTAATTTCAGAAAATTTATTTGAAAAACAATTTTTATGAGATAAAAACATTATCCAAAAGCAAAAAGCAATATATAATGGATTGTATGTACAAACAATATAAATAAAAAGAATAAAAAATATCCAAAATCAGGGTTCTCCTAATTTTCGAAATTAGGGTTTCTTGAAATTGTCGAACACTGCTTCTTGAGTTTTTTATGTTAGGAAAAGGATGTATTAGCTAGTCTATATAAAGACAAGTGCTTGGGCTCATAATCTATCACTTGGAGTAGGCCTAGAGGATGGAGACGATGGTCCTTTAACTTGAAGGATATGGAGTTGTGCTTTCATCATATTGAGTACATGCACCAACTATGAAACTTAGCTTTTCTTGGAGCATATAATCTTCAAGCTATGGAGATTGTGGAGATATGGGTAGCTTGTATCTCATGCATATTATCAATGCTATCTTATAACTTCATTTACTTCATTTTGCAATGCATGGAATATATTTTGTGCTTTTCTCTTTCAATCTCTCTCATGTCTTGTCTATTCTCCATCTTGTCTCTATTTTTGCTCTGTCTCTATATTCATTGTGGGCCTAAAAACCAACATAGTAGCCAACGGAAAGCTTCGAGTATCATGAGAGTAGTTAGAGATCGAGAGTGGACGAGCCAGGGGGATACCTAGAGAGGAGTGCATGTATCCAATATGTCAGATGATGCCCACTCATAGCCGCATATCACATAGGAGATCGATTGCTACAACCTAGACCGTCTGAAAGCATAGGAATATAACATAGTATTAGTGAACTCTTTTAGAGAGTGGAGGCATATGCAATTGTGCAACCCTCAATGGAGGACTCACAGTTGAGCAGGCCCATGCATAGTGTTGGAAGAACAATGTCACATTGAGGGGTCAAAGCCCTAATTTCTAGCAAACCCTAATTTTTAGAAATGGTCCAAATGGTCAACATGCTCAAAATATTTTTACATACTTTTAAAGTACTCATCAAGATCTTTCTAATGATATATAGAAACTGCCCATCTCAAATCATTTAGGGCATCAAATCCCTAACCCTAGTTTTGAGTTTTGAACTTTTCATAAATGAAATACATCTTGTAGTTCTCATTCTCTAGATCAAGGAAAGCACCATATCTTATGTGTATTGTATCATTTTCCAATAGATTTTTACAAATTCGTTTTCTCATTTCAAAAGTAGGTTAATTTCGCACACAGTGCACACTCACGAAAAGCATATTAAAAAGTTGCTTTTTAGTTAAAAGTAATTGCCACCACTTCAATTGACACGAAATCCTATTGGCAATTACTTTCGCAAGAATCTTATACCCCAGCACAGGGGATATCATCCATCCCACTCAGGCACATACCTTTAGATCGTTACCTCCAGCAGTGTAGTCATTATCTGTGGTACCAAATCTATACTCCAATGATCCATTGTATTATGTGGCCATTTTCTGCGGAGATTTTTGGATTGTAAACCCCCCCCCCCCCCTTTCTTTTCTTTCCCCCCTTTTCTTCCTTTTTTTGGAGGGGGCTGCATATTTGGATGATTTTCAGCTGTATATGATTATGTCTCATAGGCGAACTTTTACCTTTCAAAGACGTTAATCTCTCTCTCTCTCTCTCTCTCTATCTCTCCCCCCCCCCCCCTCCCCCCCCCTCGTGCCCTTTTTTTTTCCTTCCCCTTCTTTCCCCTTTTCTATCCCTCCCCCTCAAACAATAGTACTGAAAATAAGCATGTGTGGAATTTTTTTCCTGGTGCATGGTTCAAGTTCAGAAAATGTTTCATAGCCCAACTTAGATTTATAATGCAATGTATGAGGCATGTACTAGTACTTTGATGTTTGGACATCTTTCTCTTGAGCTATCCTTTGATTGTCAATGTCTATGTGATCATTGTGTTGAGACAATTTCTATTTTTGTGTAGAATGTTTCACCTATCAACCCATCTATAATATATTACATGAGGTTCATAATGTAGGTTTATCGCAGGAAGTGTTCTTTTTTCAAATTTGTTCAAAATATTAATCTACAATAGACTCCGTATTTTCCCTCCTAGTCCAGTCAGGGAGACAACCAAGTGAGATATCATCACCACATAGAATGGAACAAAAAAGCTTGAATAAGAGGAATTTGGACAGTTCTACAAATTTAAGAAATTAAATTGATTAATGTACTTTAATATTATAATTGAATGGATGAATTCAAAGACTTGGTGTTGTATCATCTTTCAGGAATCTAGAGCAGCTGGGTGTCATACTTTAGCAGAAGCAGAACAGTTCAAGGCTGAGAAGTTGAGGCAAGAAGCAAACACTCGGCGAGTGAAGGATGTTTCTGCACCAGGACCAACTGGAAAGGAGCTCCAACATTCTAACAAGATTTCAAGTAAAGATGGGCTTGATGCTGACACAAACATTGCCATAAGCTATGCCAGCACATTTGACATTTCTGAGTTACCGGGGACAAATCTTCTTTCCGCTACGGTAATCCTCTCTCTCTCTCTCTCCCCCCCCCCCCCCCCCCCCCCCCAACACACACACACACACCCACGCACGCACACACACCCACGCACGCACGCACACACAAAAAGAAAAAAACCAAAAACCACCCCCCGGCTGAAAACACACATGGCCAAAGAGAGAAAAGGGAAAGGTCACTTGGGTGCTGACTGTCTGAATCAAAGCAAGTGAATGCACATTTCATGAATGTATGTGCATGTGGCTGCATGCATGTGCACAGAGACACCCACAGTATGTGTGTGTGTGTGTGAGAGAGAGAGAGAGAGAGAGAGAGAGAGAGAGAGAGAGAGAGAGAGAGAGAGAGAGAGAGAGAGAGAGAGAGAGAGAGAGAGAGAGAGAGAGAGAGAGAGAGAGAGAGAGAGAGAGAGAGAGAGAGAGAGAGAGAGAGAGAGAGAGAGAGAGAGAGAGAGAGAGAGAGAGAGAGAGAGAGAGAGAGAGAGAGAGAGAGAGAGAGAGAGAGAGAGAGAGAGAGAGAGAGAGAGAGAGAGAGAAAGAAAGAAAGTCATATTAACGTCTTCTGGAGGCCAAACTTGGCCTATGAGACAAAAACCATGTACAAGTGTAGTAACCCTGTGTAGAAGATAAAATGAAATAAAAAAGTATATCGCTACACAAAGCTATATAGGGCTGGAAAAGGCTGGGGAGACGTGGCTCTGACTCTGCAGATAGTGGCCACCTAATACATGGGGGATCCCAAAATGTGAGTAAAACGCCCTAGCTACTGGTGATGGGTGGAGGTGGGTGTAGTATGTGGTACATCGGTGGTGGTCTGAGTGCCTCCTGAAGGAAGACAACCCGGGGGGGGAGAGAGAGAGAGAGAGAGAGAGAGAGAGAGAGAGAGAGAGAGAGAGAGAGAGAGAGAGAGAGAGAGAGAGAGAGGGAGGGAGGGAGGGAGGGAGGGAGGGAGGGAGGGAGGGAGGGAGGGAGGGAGGGAGGGAGGGAGGGAGGGAGGGAGGGAGGGAGGGAGGGAGGGAGGGAGGGAGGGAGGGAGGGAGGGAGGGAGGGAGGGAGGGAGGGAGGGAGGGAGGGAGGGAGAGAGAGAGAGAGAGAGAGAGAGAGAGAGAAAGAAAGAAAGAAAGAAAGTCATATTAACGTCTTCTGGAGGCCAAACTTGGCCTATGAGACAAAAACCATGTACAAGTGTAGTAACCCTGTGTAGAAGATAAAATGAAATAAAAGGTATATCGCTACACAAAGCTATATAGGGCTGGAAAAGGCTGGGGAGACGTGGCTCTGACTCTGCAGATAGTGGCCACCTAATACATGGGGGGATCCAAAATGTGAGTAAAACGCCCTAGCGACAAGTGATGGGTGGAGGTGGGTGTAGTATGTGGTACATCGGTGGTGGTCTGAGTGCCTCCTGAAGGAAGACAACCCAGGGGGTGGTGGTACGCCTATGCTCCATCATGTGGTCGTAGGCAATCCTGATGCGTGAGACATCCTCATGATATAGTCGTGGTCGACGATATCCGCCCATGCGTGGTCGGCGCTGTGCTCTCTGTGCTGCTGCCTGGTGGAGCGTGAGCCCTATAGATGGACCTCTCTGATGTAGCTCAACTCGCTGAAAGAACTGGGTAATGGTCTGCTGGGTACTCACCCGTGGCTGATGTATGTGCTGTAGTGACCGCTCTCGCCTCTCGTATGCTGCTGTGAGAAAGCATCCCAAGCGTCTCTGGTCTCCCATAGTCATGCACAGCTGGAATGACTCCTCGATCTGGAACTGTGCTCGTAGGTCTAAGTATGCTGGACAACTGATAACAAAATGCTCCTCACTCTCTACCTCTGTCTGGCATAGTGGGCACCACCTCTCCTCACGGGGGACTCCCCTGGACCGACCCCTCTCAATCTCGAGCTGATGTGATGAAACCCGGAGCTGCCCAATGACGACTCGTAGGTGGTGGGGAAGGTAGGTCTGCATGTATCTCGGAATCTCGATGAAGCCCGTGTCTGATATATGTAGAAAATGCTCGCGGTAATAGAGCATTTTCGGTGGCAATGTACCCCTAGGGCTCACCCATGTCCTCTGTATGTATGTATGCCATATCTCCTGACGAATGATCCTATTCCTCTCTTGATGAGAGAGCGAGTAGGTGGGTGCATGAGAGTCGTACTGTAGTGGTGGTAGCGTGTCTATGTCAAAGCCATGGTGGGCAAGCCAGTCTCGTGTCTGTGCATACCATGAGGAGGTGTCGCCTGCTAATGCCATATCACGTGATGCCTCGAAAGCACGATAAGCAATACGCTCTGTATCCATGCTCCGAAGTCTGTGTAATAGGCATACTGTCTGGAATAGTGCCTCAACTAGCATCGGTGGTGCAGCGAGCTCTGCTCTAATGATGTCATGTGGTACTGAAGGCTTACTGCGGATCAGTCTGGAAATCATTAGGATCTGTGGCCTCTCTAATGCTGTCCATACTAATGTAGCTAATCCTGGTCCCCATATGGCTGCCCCATACATGAGCGCTGGCGTAACCAAAGTGTCAAAGAGCCACCCCTTTGTGCGGGGCTCCTGAAAAGATGCCTGGTGGCACTGTCTCTCCATCAAAGCTAGTGCTGCGTACCCACGTGTGATGCGGTCACGGGCTGCCTGAGCCATAGAGAAGACTCCTGATGCTGCTGTAAATGTCACCCCCAAGTAAACATATGATCCGACCACCTCGATCGGTCCACCTGCAGCTGTGAACAAACTATGTCTGCGTACCTGTGCTGATGTATGAAAGATCAAGACCTTGGTTTTACCAAGGTTCACAGATAACCCTCTGTGTCTGCAAAAGTCATCTAGGCCGTGTAGATGATGCTGTAGACCTTCTGCAGACTCTGAAACCAATACAATATCATCAGCGTATAAAAGAATATGGACAGTGGACCCGTGTACCTCAATGCCATCTCCTCCCTGCTGCTGTATGAAGTCCACTATCTCATCAATGTAGAGACCAAAGAGGGTGGGCGAGAGAGGGCATCCTTGCTTCACCCCGATAGTGCTAGCAAGTGGATCAGAGAAGCCCCCTGGACATCTGACTCTACCAGATACTCTCTCGTATAAGGCGTAGATCCCCCATATCATCTCCTCCGGAGCTCCGATGTCAAGTAGTCGTCTGAAGAGTCGATCTCTAGGAACAGTGTCAAATGCTTTGCGAAAGTCCACAAAGCAACAATATAATCTCCTCTTCCTCACCCTGGCCTGGTCGATCAGGCATCTCAGAGTGAAGATGTGGTCAATGGTAGAGAAATCTCGTCTGAACCCTGCCTGTCCTAGAGCCCTGATGCCCTTCCTCTCAACGAGAGTACTCAACTCTGTCTCTAGTACGGCCCCATATAACTTGGCCAATATAGGGCCAATCATGATCGTCCGGTATGTAGCTGGATCCATAGTGTCACCTGACTTATGAATGGGCACTATGGTGTGTTCAGTCCATGAGTCTGGGAACCCTTCAACCAATGCACGGTTGAAGAGATGGGCAATGAGCGGTGCCAGAGTTTTGCCTCCATAAATGAGGTGCTCTGCCTGTAAACCGAAATGATCATGGGCCCTGCCATGCTGCAGCCGGGCAATAGCGCGCCCCACCATAGTGGGTGTGAAGAAGTCAGAGGTAGTGGGACGTGAGCTCTGCGGTCTGGGAATGGGGGGCTGGTCTGGGATCTCGTATAGGCTCCGTGCATAGCTATGCCAAGTGCTCGGGTCTCGGATAGGTGTCTGCTGTCTCCTCTCTCTCAAATGTCGCCATGCCACTACACTGTCTCGACTCATGAGCAAATGGTAAATATCCCAATACTGTCTCTCCTCCCAATCCCGCCGTTTGCGGCGAGTAAGGCTCTGCATGCGACGCTGTGCCTGTGTGTGTGTAATATCTCCTCTATGCTCTAAAATCCGTAGGTGCTTCCGCAGCTCGCGACAATCTGCACAGAGAGAGAGAGAGAGAGAGAGAGAGAGAGAGAGAGAGAGAGAGAGAGAGAGAGAGAGAGAGAGAGAGAGAGAGAGAGAGAGAGAGAGAGAGAGAGAGAGAGAGAGAGAGAGAGAGAGAGAGAGAGAGAGAGAGAGAGAGAGAGAGAGAGAGAGAGAGAGAGAGAGAGAGAGAGAGAGAGAGAGAGAGAGAGAGAGAGAGAGAGAGAGAGAGAGAGAGAGAGAGAGAGAGAGAGAGAGAGAGAGAGAGAGAGAGAGAGAGAGAGAGAGAGAGAGAGAGAGAGAGAGAGAGAGAGAGAGAGAGAGAGAGAGTGGGAAGGGAGGGGGGGAGGGAGGGGGGAGGGAGGGGGGGAGGGAGGGGGGAGGGGGGGAGGGAGGGAGGGAGGGCGGGGGGGGGGGGAGGGGGGGAGGGAGGGAGGGGGGAGGGAGGGAGGGGGGGAGGGCGGGGAGGGAGGGAGGGGAGGGCGGGGGGGGAGGGAGGGAGGGAGGGGCGGGGAGGGAGGGGCAGGGGGGGAGGGGGGGGAGGGGGGGAGGGGGGGGAGGGGGAGGGGAGGGGAGGGGAGGGGAGGGGGGGTGGGAGGGGGGGGAGGGGGGGGGAGGGGGAGGGGAGGGAGGGGGGGGAGGAAGAGGGAGGGAGGGAAGGGGGGGGGGGAAGAGGGAGGGAGGGAGGGAGGGGGGGGGAAGAGGGAGGGGGGGAGGGGAGGGAGGGAGGGAGGGGGAGGGGGGAGGAGGGAGGGAGGGGAGGGGGGGAGGGGGGGAAGGGGGGGAGGGCGGGAGGGGAAGGGGGGGGAGGGGATTGAGGGAGGGAGATTTTATGTCTATTAGAAAGTGGAACTCGACCTATGAGATAAAATCAATGTACATAGGTTATGTCTCAGAACAATCGCAAAGACAAAGTGTGGTGAAAATAAAGTGATGCTAATACAAGGAAAATCTGAGTTTGATAATGTGCATGTGTGGAGAAACCATGAGAGAGTGGGGATTAATGAAGTGCTTGCCCTATGGTACTCTACATGCAGGAGGGTAGTACAAATATGAGAATGCATCTAAGTGATTGACCATCTCCAGGGAGTGCTCAAGTTTGGGTGTAATATGTGGTACATAGGTGGAGGTGGTGTTCGGGCTGCCGGATGATTTTGGTCATCATCTGGGCTCGTCTCTCCTTGTTGGCTTGAGGGTAATGAGCCTAGATATTTGCAATCTGGTGTCGATGTAATCTCTGTGTCCCAAAGCCTATGATGCGGGGTTGTCTGCTAGCAAGAGAGGTCTCCACGTGCTGAAGAGTCACTCCTCTTCCCCCCTTTCTTCTTCCTTCTTTCCCCCCGCGGGGGGGGGGGGGGGGGGGGGGGGGGGTGTGTGTTTGGTGCATGTCGTGGGGTGAAGAAATCTTTGAGCTGTGTCTGTTTCCCTTTGATTGCAGCCATCATGGTGGGATGGAGCAGCGAAATCTTTGTGTCTGTCTATCTCTAGTAAGAATTGTCCTAACTGACGCTGGTCTTTGGAGGCCATGATCTCACGAAGGGTAGGCTGTCCTAAAAATAGAGCGTCATATCTGCTCTTGATATCATCATATGCCTCGCATCTACATACAAAATGCTCCTCATCCTCTATCTCTACCCACATATCCGACAAGTCTTCTTCTCTCTAGGAGTGTTTGGTGCTCTGCCAGTCTCAATCTCTAGCCGGTGTAATGAAACCCGCAGCTGGCCAATCACTACCCTCGAGCTATGGGCATGTATGTGTTTGTGTAGCGTGGTCTCTGGATGAACCCATCTTCTAGAAAGTCCAAGAACTTGTCATGGTAGTGTGACAATCTGGATCCTAAGTCGGAAGTAAACCATGTCCGACTAGTATAGAGCTTCTAGAGATCCTGCCTAAGCTTCTAGAGATCCTGCCTAAGCTTAGTGTTCCTCTCACTGTGTGAGAGGTGTATGTGGAGAGAATCTGGGCCATACTAGAAGGGCGGAAGCCTTTCCATGTCCAATTCGTAGCTCTCAAACCATGTCCTGACCTGGGAATACCAGGCTCTCATACCGTGACTGGAAGTTAGTATCGTTGCCTCAAATGTCGTGCTCTGAGTCTATCAGCTCGGAGCTCCCTCATCCTCTGAATGAAAGTGCCTCTACCACCATGGGAGGAGCAGCCATCTCTGCCCTCATGATGTCGTGTGGCAGTGACTATTTCCCACGGAATAGGCATGAAATCATGCTCAACTGCAGCCTCTCAATCGCACTCCACTGGGTGGCTGTGAGACCTGCCACCCAAATGATCACTGCATACATCATAGCTGGTGTGACTAGTGTGTCAAATAGCCACCCCTTCGTACGAGGCTCTTGGAAGTGTGCTTGATGACATCTCTGTTCTAACGCGGCCAACACTGCATATCCTCATGTGAGCCTGTCTATGGCCGTCTGTCTCATATGGAAGGGACCAGGTAGACTCGTGAATGTGACTCCTAAGTAGACATATGAAGTGACCACCTCTGTTCGTCCCCCGATTGCTGTGAAGCATGGTGCATTCCTCACCATTGGAGAGGTGTGTAAGATCATTACCTTCGTCTAAACCAGGTTTATTGTCAACCCCTTTTGTGTACAAGACTCATCCAAGGCACCTAGATGGTGTTGTAACTCCTGTGTGGACTCTAAAATCAAAACAATATCATCATCGTATAATAGAATGTGTACTGGTGTACCTCTGAGGTCTCCTCTACCTTCGGCAGGTTGTAGGATGTTGTCTTCAATCTTGTCTGTATAGAGTCAGAATAGAGTGGGAGAGAGGGGTCAGCCTTGCTTAACACCGATTATGCTAACAAAGGACTTTGATAATCCCCTCGTACCCTGAACTCTTCGGGTCACTCGTTCGAACGGTATCGAAAGCCTTGCGGAAATCCACAAAGAATAGTGGCGTCTTCCGCACCTTTGCCCCATCAATGAGGTAGTGTAGAATGAATATGTGATCATTAGTGGAGAAAGCCCATCAGAACCCTGCCTAACCACGTGCACGTAACCCCTCCATCTCCTCTAATGAACTGAGCTCCCGGCGGTGGACTCAATACCTCCTGCAGGAGGGCGACCCTAGTGGTGGTGATGTGCCTCTGCCCCATCTTTTGGTCATGGGCTACTTGATACAGGAGATGTCCTCTTGATGGGGTCGTGGTCGTCGGTACCCAACCGTACGTAGTCTGCATTGCCTTCTTTGTGCCGCTGCCTTCTCGATTGTGAGCCCTATGCCTCTGGAAGGTTGGTCTGTCTAATGTGGCTCTTGCCGAAAGAACTTAGTAATAGTCTGCCGGGTGCCCGTCTGTGTATGATGTGTGCGCTGTAGCCTCTGTTCATGTCTCTCATATGCTCCTGTGATGAAGCGACCCATCGTCCGCTGGTCTCCTGTGGTCATGCACAATTGGAGTGACTCCTCAATCTGGAACTATGCTCGTAGGTCTTGAGTATGCTGGGCATCTCATGCTCCTCCCTCTCTATCTCTGTATGGCATATTGGGCACCACCTCTCCTCTTGGGTGTTCCTCTGGCTTGGCCTCTCTCGATCTCGAGCTCATGTGATGAAACTCGAAGCTGCCCAATGACGACACAGAGGTGGTGTGGTAGGTATGTCTGCATGTAACGTGGGGTCTCAATGAAGCCCTGATCTGAGATCTGTAGGAAATGCTCAAGTTGGTAAAGCATTTTCGGTGGCAATGGATCTCTCTTGCTGACCCATGTCCTTTGTATGTATTTATGCCATATCTCTTGACGGATGATCCTATTCCTGTCCTGGTGGGAGAGCGAGTAGGTGGGGGTGTGGGAATCATACCGTATTGGTGGTAGTCTGTCTATGTCAAGTCCATAGTGGGTCAGCCAATGATCAATCTCGTATCTCGTGTTTGTTCATACCATGAGGACGTGTCCCCCGGCAACGCCATGTTGCGTGATGATGGTCCCTTGTACCTCAATGCCATCTCCTTCCTGCTACTGTATGAAGTCCACTATCTCATCAATGTATAACCCAAAAAGTGTGGGCGAGAGAGGTTACCCTTGCTTCACGCCGATGGTGCTAGCAAGTGAATCCAATAGGCCGCCTGGACATCTCACTCTATTTGATACTCTCTCATATAGGGCATAGATCCCCCATATCATCTCCTCTGGAGCCTCAATATCGAGTAGATGTCTGAAGAGCCTCTCCCTGGGAACTGTGTCGAAGGCTTTGCGGAAGTCCACAAAGTAGCAGTATAATCTCCTCTTCCTCACTCTTGCTTGGTCGATCAAGCATCTCAAAGTGAAGATGTGGTCAATGGTAGAGTAATCTTGTCTGAATCCCGCTTGTTCTAGAGCCTTGATACCCTTCCTCTCGGTGAGAGTGCTCAACTCTATCTCTAGTACCGCTCCATATAACTTGGCCAATGTGGAGCCGATCATGATTGTCCGATATGTGGCTGGATCCATAACATCGCCTGGCATATGAATAAGCACAATGGTGTGCTCAGTCCATGAGTCAGGGAACCCTTCAACCAGTGCACGGTTGAAGAGGTGGACAATGAGCAGTGGTAGAGTCATGCGTTCATATTTGAGATGCTCTGCCTGTAATCCGAACTGGTCATGTGCCTTGCCATGTTGTGGATGAGCAATGGTGTGGCTCACCATAGTGTGTGTGAAGAAGTAAGAGGCAATGGGGCATGAGCTCCATGGCATGGGGATAGGGGGCTAGTCTGGGATCTGGTATAGGCTCTGAAGGGGGGAGGGGGGGAGGGAGGGAGGGAGGGAGGGAGGGGGGGGAGAGGGAGGGGTGAAGGGAGGGAGAGAGGAAGGGAGGGGGGGAGTGAGGGGAGGGAGGGATGGAGGGAGGGGGGGCGGGAGGGGGGGGGAAGGGAGGGGGGGAGGGAGGGAGGGATATATATATATATATATATATATATATATATATATATATATATATATATATATAATTTGGAACTTGCAGGAACATCAGTTTTGCTGTAAGAACAAATTGTTCCCTGCAACCTACCTCAAGATGAAAGAAACGCTGATGCTGGAATGTCTGAAGAATGGCTCAATAAAGAGGTCGAATGGTCAGCAGCTTCTTCGGTTGTACCCTAGTAAATTCGATGCTGTATTTGACCTTCTCCTGCAAATGGGTTGGATCCAGAGCGATGATGCACCGCTTAAATGATACTGTCTTGCAATACAAAACGGATGAGAGGTTGCTGTAATATAATGATGAGAAATGGATGTATGGACCTGATTTTCTGTGGGGGTACTACAGAGCCATGAAATGATTTCCTTTTTAAGGTATGAGTGCAGAAGAGCATTCATTAATCACTTGTATTTTTCCCATAAAGCTTTATTACCAATCAATATAGTTTAAGATAGAAATACATGCAGTGTATATTGCATCCTCATGAAGGATATGAAGCTTGTTTAGTGGTCCGGCGGACTTCGCCATTTTTTATTTGCATCAGACACTTCTATCCTTTCTTGCACTGAAGGTATACCGCTTTCCATCTCTTTCTGGAGTATATATCTAATGCACAGTATGTATTGGGTTACCAGAAAAGATAGCTCTGACCAGAATGTATGATCATTGATTTTATCTCTACTCTCTGATCCATAGCCTTGTGGCTGACTTGGCCATTTTTTATTTGCATCAAATGCATCTATCGTTTCTTGCACTAAAGGTATACCGCTCTCCATCTATTTCTGGAGTACATATCTAATGCAGAGTATGTTTTGGGTTACCAGAAAAGATAGCTCTGACCAGATTGTATGATCATTGATTTTATCTCCACTCTCTGATGCATAGCCTGGTGGCATATTTTAACAAAGATCCAAGGTGGTACCTGTTGAGAAGGCATCAGATCTTTACATATCTTACAAAATTTTGTCAACTACTTTTCATACGCCACTGTCACATCTTTATCAACAGACTCACATGCCAGCTCAATTTATTATTCTGCCACATGTTTATTGCTTTTCTGCATAGTTGTTTAGAAGTGTCCTTACACGATAATTAGATGAAAAGTCATTGATTTTTTTAAATATGTAAAAATTGGATCTGTAAATAAAGTCTATTTCTTTCTCTCGATTCATCTTTAATATGTAACCTGGCTCATTTCGGTGTGGGCAGATAGTGCAGATGCAAAGTGCCCTACATCCTGGAAAATTTCTTGGTTTCCTCAATATCAGAAGAGATTAGTGTTTGTGCACAGTAGCCGAGTAAGAGTTAGACGAGCGAAAACAGAGAAGGAACTAAGCGTTCATTTTTAGTAGTCTCTTCCTCTTTCTTGGCCAAATAAACAGGGCGGAATTCACTATTGGTGATTATCATACACTAGCCTCAATTTGGTGATCACCATGTACGAGCGTCACTGTCTGACCAGCAAACTTGAATAAATCCCAGAGAAGAAAGCTGATAAGCGATGCAATTATTTGAAATGTAATTTAAATTATTTGGTTATGTCTATCGTGTAGGCGACGTGGCCATGACCAATGCCCATTGACCATTGACCATTGATATAACCTGTTTATGCAGATGTATGTTCATGAGTTCAGACCTCAGTTCGTAAATAGATTCCGATGTGTACATCCATGACACCTGATTATTCTCGCATAGTATGAAGGAAAGATTGCAGATCATATGTTAGTACCACGACCCTCATGGTCTCCATGTTATGTGGCTATACGTATATGTATTGAGGGATTCTTAGGCGATTGGGATTGGCATGCGCATGAAGTTATTTACTTAGAATTTTGATTTTTTGTAAGAATGGATTGGGTAGAATGGTTTTTTGATACCTGAGACGAGATCTTTAGCTTGGTGGAAAATACTCCCTTGTATTCTACTTGAATTTGATTCGACCCTATATCAAGGGTTTTAAAGTCTAGTAAGGCTCAAAACTTGGGGAAGTTAGATCTTTTGGAAGCTTTGATTTGAGTTAGTCATAAACGGTTTTGAAGTCTAGTAAGGCTCCAAATATGGAGTAGTTAAATCATTTTGGAATCTTTGACTTGAGTTCATGAGGCTTGGGAGTTCATTTGATTATGAGGATTTGATTCTTTGTTTTCATTATTGAGCAAGTTGACGAGGTCAGCTATTCAAAATCAGAGAGGAGGGTCTTATGCCCCTAAACCCCAAGGACATTTGGATGGGTGCTTGGAGTTAAAGTGTCAAAGGTTGAGCTAATGTGAGTCTAATCTTGGCAAGTAGGACTCCATGCTCATTATCTGTTTGGTCATTCCTTATGTGCACTGTACCTCGACTTATGGCCCTTGGTGGAGT